>PVHT021183555.1:28418148-28672631 GCA_004024745.2 Catagonus wagneri
AACATGAACCCAAACACCTTTTTAGGGAATGTGGTTATAGCGAATAGAAAGGTGCATACAGGCTGAGGGTAAAGTAGAGCAGATGATTCTATAGCAGACACCTGGCAATCTCCACTCAGGTCAACATGGGACTGTGCCCACATCTCAGGAGCCCTCCTTGTCTACCCCCCGAATCACAGCACTCCTCTCCCCCAGACCTTGCTGCCATATTGATGAAAACTCACTTTTAGGAAAAAGGTACAATGTGCAAATGGCAAAGCGCATTCCCGCTGAGCACAGAGCTTGATCAGTTTTCCTTGCCTGCTCGGCACCCCATCCCCACAGAGGAACTGCTCTTTCAACCTAGGTGGCAGCCTCTCCTTGCTCTGTCCCAGAATTCTGTCCTCTAAGTTGCATTTTCTTTTTTTTATAAGTCCTGAGAGTCACATCCAAGGTGGGGCTTTTATTTCCTGTCTGTGTGATGTCACGTATTTGTTCCCTGGTTTATGTAATATTTTGAGGGTTATGCTGCACTCACACCCTTGGTATATAGAGCGCTGTTTTCTCATCTGATTATTCCCTTCTGTTTCTAAAAGCAGAATTCCTCCATGGAAGGACGTAGCGTGTGCTGGTCCTTCTGCTGAAGCGACGGGCCTGCAGAACATTGTGCCCAAAGAGCAAGGCCCAGCTGGCCCTCCCGCATCTGCTTCCTTTGCAGGGTGTGTCTGCGGCTGGCCAGGTCGTGTCCCTGAAGGTGTGGCTGATTGATGACATTTTAGAAAAGATCAACAGTCATCTTCCTTCTCACATTCGGATCCTGGGTAAGTCTGGCAGCGCAGAGACGTGTGTCGGTTGGTGGCCAGTCTCGCGGGAACATGAAATTCCTTTTCACTGGATTTCTGTGGTGGAGGGAAGACAGCAGAGTGATTGCTTAGCAGTTGGTGGGAGTGGCTGTACATCATCTATAAAAAGAGTTCAGTATTCCTGCCTCCTGGTTAGACAGACTTGGAAAGGCCATTGGTGCAGCATCTCGATGCTGCATGTGCCTCGTTTTAACCAGATGCTTGGATATGAAAGTTCAGATTTGATAAAGTTAAAGCAGGGACAGTTACTCCCTTTTGTGAGAGTCCCGATAATGGGATTTCTAAGTCTTCTTTTTAAAAAATTCCAGTCTGACACTCCTTGCCTTTTTTTTTTTTTGCTTTTTTGCTTTTTAGGGTCACACCTGAGGTATGTGGATGTTTCCAGGCTAGAGGTCTAATTGGAGCTACAGCTGCCGTTCTACGCCACAGCTACAGCAACGCAGGAATCCAAATCTGCGGCCCACACCCTAACTTCTGGCAATGCTGGATCCGTAACGCACTGAGGGAGGCCAGGGATCGAACCTGCAACCTTGGTTCCTAGTTGGATTTGTTTCTGCTGTGCTAGCGCCATGTTGGGAACTCCTGACTCGCTTTACCTTTTTTTTAAATTAATTAATTAATTAATTTATTTATTTATTTAGTCTTTTTGCCTTTATGCAGAGCCGCACCCGCGGCATATGGAGGTTCCCAGGCTAGGGGTCTAACAGGAGCTGTAGCTGCCGGCCTTCGCCACAGCCACAGCAACGCAGGATCCAAGCCACATCTGCAACCTACACCACAGCTCACGGGCAACGCCGGATCCTTAACCCACTGAGCAAGGCCAGGGGTCGAACCCGCAACCTCACGGTTCTTACTCGTATTCGTTAACCACTGAGCCACGAAGGGAACTCCTCTTTACCTTTTAAGTGACATATTTTATGCTGTTCTTCATTAATGTGGTATTGTGATGGCTGGGTATGGATCTTCTTGCTTCTACTTCTCTTTGTCCTGTCCTTTTTTCCCCTTTTTCTACCTTCCTTTTGGATTAATTGATATTTTTGTAATTCCGTTTAATTACCTTGGTTATTACCTGTGACTCACTATGGTTTTTTTTAGTGATTGCTTTAGAGTTTAAAGCAAGGGTTGGTGAACTTTTTCTGTTTCTTTCTTTTTTTTTGGCTTTTTGCCTTTTCTGGGGCTGCATTCGCGGCATATGGAGGTTCCCAGGCTAGGGGTCTAATCGGAGCTGTAGCCGCCAGCCTACGCCACAGCCACAGCCACAGCAACGCGGAATCCGAGCCATGTCTGCGACCTACACCACAGCTCATGGCAGTGTTGGATCCTTAACCCACTGAGCAAGCCCAGGGATTGAACCCACAACCTCATGGTTCCTAGTCGGATTTGTTAACCACTGAGCCACAACAGGAACTCCTGTTTCTTTCTTTTTTTTTACTTTTTTGTCTGTTTTTAAAATTTTTGATATTTTTTTGGCAAAATTTTTCTGTAAAGAGGTAGTAAAAGATTTAGGCTACTGTCTCTGTTGCATGTTGTTGCATGTTGCATGTCTCTGATGCATGTTGTTGTTCTTTTTTTTTTTAAACCACCCTTTCAGAGTTCCCACTGTGGCTCAGCGGTAACGAACCTGACCAGTATCCATGAGGATGCAAGTTCGATCCCTGGCCTCGATCAGTGGTTTGAGGATCCGGTGTTGCCATGAGCTGTGGTGTAAGTTACAGACATGGCTCAGATCCCTTGTGGCTGTGGCTCTGGCTGTGGTGTAGGCTCACAGCTATAGCTCCGATTTGACCCCTAGCCTGGGAACTTCTATATGCTGCAAATGCGGCCCTAAAGAGACAAAAAAAAAAAGAAAAAGAAAACAAAACAAAAAAAAGAAAATAAAAAAAACTTTCCTTTCAACCTTAACTCAGAGGCTGTACCTGAAACAGCCATGGTTTTGGTCATTATTTGCCAGCTCCTGGGTTAAAGCGCCCAGTGCTAACTTACTGCAGCCGCCTTCAAGTGGAGCCAGGCCACTCTGTATATGTCTAATACCTGCAGACACCTACTAACACCTCTTTGGCTCTTGCGGGTGGGTATTTCATGTCTATGTTACAGCCCCCATGCTGCATTGTTATTGTTTTTTTTGTTTTGTTTTTTTTTTAAGCAGCCAGTTTAAAAAAGGTGTTTTTATTTTGTTTTGTTTTTGTTTTTTTGGTATGCAGAAGTTCCCAGGCGGGGAATTGAACCCACAGCACAGCAGTGACAATGCCAGATCCTTAACTGCTAGGTCACCAGGGAACGCCTAAATGCTTTTTTATGCTTTTTTTTTTCCTTTTTAGGGCTATACCTGAGGCATATGGAAGTTCCTGGGCTAGGGGTCAAATCAGAGCTGTAGTTGCTGGCCTACTTTACAGCCACAGCAATGCCAGGTCTGAGCTGCGTCTGCAAGCTATACCACAGCTTGTGGCAATGTCAGATCCTTAACCCACTGAGGGAGGCCAGGGATCAAACCTGCATCCTCATGGATACTAGTCAGGTTATTTTTTTTTTTTTTTGTCTTTTTGGGGCCGCGCCCACGGCGTATGGAGGTTCCCAGGCTAGGGGTCCAGTCGGAGCTATAGCCACCGGCCTACGCCAGAGGTATAACAACGCTGGATCCAAGCCGCGTCTGCGACCTACACTACAGCTCAGGGCAACACCAATGCCGGATCCCCAGCCCTCTGATGGAGGCCAGGGATTGAACCCATATCCTCATGGATATTAGTCGGATTTGTTTCTGCTGTGTTACAATGGGAACTCCCATAAATAAGATTCTTAAGTCAAAGTCACAACCCTTGTTGTTGGTTACTTTGTCCACTGTTGAATTCATTTTTAGTATAACAAAGTTTTATTCATTTATTTTGGCCACATGTAGAAGTTCCTGGGCCAAGTTTATTGTACTGTGGTCTTTTTCTGCTTCTTGAGGATAATTCCATTCTGAAAACCTCCTCCTGTAGTAAAATCCTCTTAAAGTCCCTTTTCTTTCTTTTTAGGGCCACACCCACAGCATATGGAAATTTCTGTGCTAGAGGTGGTATCGGAGTTGTAGCTGCTGGCTTACGCCATGGCCACAGCAACGCCAGATCTGAGCCATGTCTGACCTATGCCACAGCTCACGGTAATGCTGGATCTATAACCCACTGAGCGAGGCCAGGGATTGAACCCACATCCACAGTTCTTAATCTGCTGAACCACAACAGGAACTCCTTAAAGTCCCGTTTGTTGCGTCCTACCATTTGCTTCCTCGGGAAATATTCTAACGTGTCATGGGTCATTTCCCAGCTCTGCTAAAACAATATGATGCCACACACAGTTCTCTCAGCCCAAAGCACTACTTATGTAATGTGACACAACAAGGCCGTTTCCCTCATTTAACGGCCCAGCAGCGCGGTCTTCTGCCGGCCTTTTTCAGTCTTCGCTTGGCAATTATGTTCTGCACGAGGGAAATTATGCTCACAGAGCACACTTGTGATGCTCAGAGTTGATGGAATTGAATCTTTTTTGCTTTTTAGGGCCGCACCCACAGCATATGGAAGTTCCCAGGCTAGGGGCTGAATCAGAGCTGCAGCTGCTGGCCTGTGCCACAGCCACAGCAACACAGGATCCAAGCCATGTCTGCCACCTACACCACAGCTCACAGCAACACCGGATCCTTAACCCACTGAGCAGGGCCAGGGATCTAGTCCACCTCCTCATGGATCCTGGTCAGGTTCATTAACTGCTGAGCCATGAAGAGAACTCCGTTGGAATTGAATTCTTTTTTTTTTTTTTTGTCTTTTTGCCTTTATGTAGAGCCGCAACCGTGGCATATGGAGGTTCCCAGGCTAGGGGTCTAACAGGAGCTGTAGCCGCCGGCCTTCGCCACAGCCACAGCAACGTGGGATCCGAGCTGCGTCTGCGACCTACACCACAGCTCACGGCAATGCCAGATCCTTAGAGCAAGGTCAGGGATTGAACCCGCAACCTCGTGGTTCCTAGTTGGATTTGTTAACCACTGCGCCACGATGGGAACTCCTTTCCTACCAATTTTCATGCTTTTGTACACACTGCTGCTTCTGGTCTTGACTGTAGGATGACTTCTGACACTCGGGTTCCAGGTCAGAGTCACTGTCTGGTGCATGGTTGCCTGCGTGGCACTGTGCCTGGTCAAGCCAGGGTCAGGATGTCCAATACTTCTGCCCACTCCGGGTTTTAACAAACCTTTGTGTTTTTGTGCGGGTTTGTTTTGGCTCTGAGCTTTAGCATCTGCTGGGCCGAGGGCTCAGTGCCAAGAAGCCAGGTCTCCCCGGGGGCACAGCCCCAGGCGGGGCGCTGTCAGCCTTTCCTCACTGATTATTCCCCTCAGGACTGAAGAGGGTCACAGGTGGCTTCAACTCCAAGAACAAGTGCGACGCCAGGACCTACTTCTACATGTTGCCCACGTTTGCCTTCGCCCACAAGGACCATGATGTGCAGGATGAGACGTACCGGCTGAGCACAGAGACACTGCAGCGCGTGAACCGGCTCCTTGCCTGCTACAAGGGCACCCACAACTTCCATAACTTCACCTCGCAGAAGGGGCCGCGGGAGCCCAGCGCCCGGCGCTACATCCTCGACATGTTCTGCGAAGAGCCCTTCGTGCGTGAGGGCATGGAGTTCGCAGTGATCAAGGTCAAGGGCCAGAGCTTCATGACGCATCAGATCCGTAAGATGGTGGGCCTGGTGGTGGCCATCGTCAAGGGCTACGCGCCCGAGAGCGTGCTGGAGCGCAGCTGGGGGGAGGCGAAGGTGGACGTGCCCAAGGCGCCAGGGCTCGGCCTGGTCCTGGAGCGGGTGCACTTTGAGAAGTACAACCAGCGCTTCGGCCATGATGGGGTACACGAGCCGCTGGACTGGGCACGGGAGGAGGCGGAGGTCACGGCCTTCAAGGAGCAGCACATCTACCCCACGATCATCAGCACCGAGCGCCACGAGAGGTCCATGGCCCAGTGGCTGAGCACCCTGCCCATGCACAATTTCAGTGCCACCGTCCAGGAGGCGGCTGGCCTGGGCTCCAAGGTGCGGCTGGGACCTTGGGTGGCTGGGGGCCAAGTGGGCTGGGGCTGGGGGTCAGAGGGGCCAGGGGGACTAGGGGGCCATAGTGTTGGGGAGTCGGGACCATGGGGGTTAGGGGACTGGGAGCCACTGTGGCCGGCTTTTCCAGGAACTCAGGCAAGTGCTGTCCCCATCTGTCATTGTCATGGCTAAGCTTCTAACCCACTCTGCCCCGTTTGTCATTGTGCCCGTTGTCTTGAGCAAACTGAGTTACCAAGAGATGCACCACTCCCCCAGGGTCACACCAGTGGGAGGAGCAGAGCCAGGGCAGCAGGTCTGGTGACCGGCACCCTGGCACTTACTCCCCTGCCGTGCACTTAGTTACTCTGGTTGAGGGACATGTTCAGTGACCCATCTTCCCGTCCTTGAGGTGGATGTGCCAGTAGGTCGTCCTTCTCTGGCTGATATTGCTGGTCAGTTGGCCTGTGTCTGGCCCCAGAACTCAGGGTCACTTAAGGGGAGGCACCCGGGATCTGAGAAGCCAGGCAGTGTCCCCTTACCCTCTCTGGGCGGCCTTCCTGTGCAGGCCCACAGTGCGCCTCTCTGCCCAGGAGTGGGTGCAGGCTGCACCTAGGCTCTACTTCCGGACCTGCGTCCCCAGAGCCGCGCTGGTCAGGTGGCTCTGCTCCATGAGCACAGGGGCCAGGCTCACTGTCCCTTCCCTACTCTTAGTAGGACCTGGCTCAAAGTGTCACTCATCTGTTAGTTAACTGCCAACCGTATTTTAGAAGAGCCATGATTTGCGGTGCTATAGCTAAGAGTTAATATCTTACTTTAGTTCTCAGTTCTTTACCCGAGGTGAGAGAGGTCCCCAAAGCCCATGTTCCCTTGCTGGCCCAGCCGGCTTTCCCAGGGTGGGACTTCCCCTGGAGCTCTGAGAGATTTCTTCCCAATAGTTAGATATCCAGAAAAGCACTGTCCTTCCTGCACACTTTGTGTGTGAACTCAGGTGCATACAGGCAAGGGAAACAAGCAAGGTGGGCCAGGTGTAAGGAAAGCAGGCATGCAGGTCGAGTGGTGAATGGCAGGTACCGTCAGAGAGCCGATAGGGATTGGCAGAGACTGTGACAAACAGGAGAGCTCTTGATCCACCTGAAGGGGGCCAGTGCAGTGCAGCACCAGCCTGTGTAAGGGGCCACAAGTGTTGTCAGAGCTGAAATTTGCTCAAGGAAACCTGGAATTGTAGGATTTTATATGAAATATTCCGTTCTTTCTTTCTTTTTTTTTGGCCATGCCCATGGCAAGTGAAAGTTCCAGGCCAGGGATGGAGCCTCTGCCACAGTAATGACAACACCAGATCCTTAACCCACTGGACCCAGAAACTCCTGAAATATGCCAGTCTTTAAATGTCGACGATGATTAATTTTCCCAGGCACTGTGAGGCCAAATGGATCACGTGTACAAATTTGACCTGGGGCCCAAACTTCGTCCCCTGTTTGATTCCCAACAAATAGAGGTTCCTGACGATTTGCCATCTCTGCATACCGCTGAGGGGCTTGTAGTTGTCCAGTCCAGTTTTGCAGTAGCCCAATTTTATGTCCCCAAGGTCACTGCACCTCAGGGGATTTGAAGGAGCCCAGTGAAGACCCCCTCCCTCCCACCTCTTGTCCCCAGCCCCCAACTTTCCTATTCAAGACAGCTTTTTTTTTCTTTTTAGGGCTGTACCCATGGCATGTGGAAGTTCCTAGGTTAGGGGTTGAATTGGAGCTGCAGCTGCCGGCCTACACCACAGCCACAGCAACTCGGGATCCAAGTCATGTCTGCAACCTACACCAAAGCTCATGGCAGCACTGGATCCTTAACCCACTGAGCGAGGCCAGGGATTGAACCCATGTCCTCATGGATCTTAGTCGGGTTCGTTACTGCTGAGCCACAACGGGAACTCCTCAAGACAGGTTCTTGAGGATTTATCTTGTGGCACAGTGGATCTAGCATTGTCATTACAGCAACTCAGGTTGCTGCTGTGTGGGGGTTCAGTCCCTGGCTTGGGAACTTCCACATACTGTGGGCGCGGCCAAAAAAAGGTGTTTTGAACCAGTTAAAAGAAAGACAAGGGGTCAGGCTGAGCTCTGGCAGTCCTCTTTAGAGGGAGGGTGTACCCAGACCCGGGCAGCGTGCTCCCCTACAGCCATTTTCCTGTCTGCTTGCTCTGCAGGACCCCAACCCCTTGGAAGGCAGTGAAGGGGACGGAGATAGTGACTGAGGCCTGGGCCACCCCCAGAGCTTCATGGAGTTGGCTCGCAACACGCCAGGACCCGCTAGCCTGCCATTGGCTGTGTGCCTCACCGAGACCTGAGAGCCTCCGTGTGGCCTCCTAACCTCAGGATCTTGAGACCTGCATCATTTGGAGTTTTCATCACCGGGGAACCTGCTGGGAATCTATTTTCAGCTCATGCATTGACTACATACACCTCAGCATGTAAAGACATTATTTTTTTAAAGAAGCGATTTTCTTATTAAATAAGTACGGACTTTGCTTAGTCACTTCTTTTACCTTTTTCTTGCTCGTCCTTCATCGAGAGAGATGAAAGGAGCCCTACGCGCTGTGTTAGCAACAGATACAGCCCTGCCTTCCTGGGAGCCCTGGGACCGGTCACCTGGCGAGTGCGCTTGCAGGTGGGCGGGGCATTGAGAGGCTCTTGGCAGGATTTGCTATCAGGCTGTCAAGCTGGGGCTTAGCAACCAGGCATGTGGCACAGGTAAGAACAGAACAGGGCAGCGGTCAGGCCAGGGGCAGCAGTCGCCAGTGCTGGAGAACGTGGGCCTCTGTGTGTTCACCTGGCCCTGTTCGGTACATAGTTTTCATCCTGGTCCATCCATCCTTGGTACTGCCTGTGTTCCAGACGAGTGAGGGCAGAAAAAAGAGGTACATCATTGAATATGTCCCTTAGCGAGCTCTCCTGGAAGCCTGGCCAGCAACTTCTTTCTCTAATTGTGTGACACGTGGTCATGTCTGCCAAGGGAGGCAGGGAAACGCTTTGTGTGAAGTGGTACGCTGCCCAAGAGAAGTGATCTGTTAGCAAGGAAGAGGGGATCAGGAGGTGGGCAGGCAGCCAGCAGGTCGGCTGCAAAAGGTGTGGGAGGGTTTCAAGTGGAGGATTGGTGTGTGCTGTGCCCGTGTGGGTACATGTGTGAACATGTGATGCATCTGTGCATATGTTGTGTGGTATGTGCTTACCCATGTAGATGCACATGCAGTATGCAAGTGGTCTGTGCATGTGTATTTACATGATGTGTGTGTAATTGTAGGCAAGATGTGTGCACAGGTACATGTGTGCAGGTTATGCTGTGGGGTAGGTGTGTCTCCTTGTGTGTGCACATGTAGTGTGCGAGTGCTGTGTGTGTGTGTAATTGTTGGTGCTGTGAGTGCATGGGTATGTGTGCGTATGTGATGTATGTGCATTTGATGTGTGGTGTGTGTTGCACACACTTGTGCACAGCAGGGCTGGGCAGATCTCTTCCTAGAGGCCATTTCCTTTTGGAGAACAGATGGAGTGGGGTGAGCAGAATCAAGGAGGCACCGTGGTGGTGGAGAGGCCGAGTGAGGTGTGTCTTTGGGTCTGAGAAACAGTAG
This sequence comes from Catagonus wagneri, assembly GCA_004024745.2. Lineage (NCBI taxonomy): Eukaryota > Metazoa > Chordata > Mammalia > Artiodactyla > Tayassuidae > Catagonus > Catagonus wagneri. The sequence continues at coordinate 28,427,656 of PVHT021183555.1, forward strand.
TGCCTGCTGCTGCCTGGTGGTCTGGGGCTGGGACAGGAGAGAGGGTTTAAGGCTGACTTGGGCTTTGGATTTGAGGACTTGATGAAATGGATCACATCAACAGGAGGAGGGATCAGGAACAGGATGGGCTTCAAGGAGAAATACCAGGGTTTGGCTTTCAGCCCATTAATTTTACTTGTGATGGGGCTTTTTAAGTCACTTCCCGGACCAGAAAGAAACCTAAAAACATGGGATTGTGGGCTTCTCCCCATGAAATTCTCCACGGTCTCAGTTTCAGGGTTAAATCAAGCCACTCTGTTCATTCCCAGTTTTGACTTCAGGCAATCAGTGGGTGACTCAGTTAAGTCACTTTGGAGGATCCATGGGTATGTGATATTTTAAAGTAATACATGTTCTTGGAGAAACAATCAAGAGTACACAAAAGACAAGGGGCCTTCCTTCCCTCATTCCCAGTACCTCTCTATAGAGGCCCCTCCTTTTATTTTTTTCTTGCAGTTTCTTCCAGAAACCTCTGTGTATATGATCATGTTTGACCCTTTTCCTCACACAAATGGTGACCTTTCCCAGCTTTGCACATCTGTCATCACAAAAAGCCTACATCATTCTGTGTACATGGTCCATACTACTCAGCCTACTGGTGGACATTTGTCCAGTCTTTGATTTTATGCACTGACTGTCCTTATACATCCTTGTCCACATATGTGAGCGTTCCCAGACTTGGTGTTCTGATGGGTTTCTAATGGCTACCTCATTTTGACAGCTCTTATCTGGCATTGCTGTGGCTGTGGTGCAGGATGGCGGCTACAGCTCCGATTCAATCCCTGGCCTGGGAACTTCCATGCTGCGGGTGCACTAAAAAGCCAAAAAAAAAAAAAAAAAAAAACAGAATTGGATCCCTACCAACCTCATATGACAGTGCCTGTTCCCCCACTCTCCAGAACACCAGGGAATAAACCTGATCTTGAGGCTGGCCTTTTACCGGGTCCATTGCTTCCCCGAGTGTGGAAGCCCACTCAGGAAAAAGTTACGAGTCAGGGGTCTGCATCGTCAGGGTCTCAGTTGTCAGCAACTGATGATGACTGGCTCATTTAGACAGAAAAGCACTGTATCCCCAAGATACAGGAGGGTAATAAGCAGAGCTTGAGCTGGTGCCTCCTCTCCCTGCCCTCCTGGCTCAGGGGGAGCTCAGTGGCCCGCCGTATCAGCTGTCCTGGTTGCCCTGCAGATTCCCACAGTGGCCAGAGTATAAGATGTGCACAGGAATTAGAAATCCAGGAAACCGTTGGGAAAATCGTTTTAGCAGTTTTTGTTTGTTCCCATTGCCAGGTTGAAATATTTATTGAAAAACTGAAAAAACAGATGCAATGTATTATACAAAGAAAAATCTTAATACCATAATAAAAGTACTGCTGGAAGGAAACAAAGCCAGTGGCTACCTGTCCTGGGGAGGTAGGCACTCAGTGAAAAATGAAACCCATTTATAGGAACTATTCTAATGGCAAATTGGGGGAAAAGGTTAAAAACAAGAAAAACAAGCCCAATCCCATCCCTGCAAACCTAAATGTGAAAAAATTTTATTACAAGTTTGAGACAACTGTGTTATCACCAAGATTTATCTGAACCCCCTCAGTTTGTCCCTATGAGTAGTTATCAGCTTAATTTAGGGCCTCCAAACCTGAGGTAGTTCAGGGTCACCCGAAAGACATGTCTGGAAATCACCATCCAGAATCAGACCCAACGATGTTTGACCAATTGTTTCACGTTGCTTTGGTTCCTGAGGCGAGAGGCTGTTTTCACTGTGAGTTGCTGATCCCGTATTTGTTTTGGACCTGGGAGACTAGAACAGCAGAGAGCTGGCCCTGTTTTCAGCATTTTTTTTTTTATTGAAAAAAAAAAATGTGGGCATTTCCATTGTGGCTCAGCGGGTTAAGAAACTGACAGCGTCGGTGAGGATGATCCCTGTCCTTGCTCAGTGGGTTAAGAATCCATCTGCTACAAGCTGCTGCATAGGTCCCAGATGTGGCTTGGATCTGGGCTTGCTGTGGCTGAGGCATAGGTCAACAGTTGCAGCTCTGATTCGACGACACCTGAGAACTTCCATATGCTGCAGCTGTGGTCATAAAAAAGTTAAAACATTCTTTTTTGGCTATGCCCATGGCACGCAGAAGTTCCTGGGCCAGGCATAGAACTTGTACCACAGCAGTGACTCAAGCCGCAGCAATGCCAATGCTGGATCCTTAACCCACTAGGCCACCAGGAAACTCCCAGAACTCATTCTTTCAAAGTGCACAGTTCAGTAGTGCTTAGTAAATTCACAAAGTTGTGCAACCATCAGCACTACCTCATTTCACCTTTGCATCAACCTTCAAAATGAACCCCCTACATCCAACCTACAGTCACTTCTGTCCACTCCCTTTACTCCTGGAAACCAGCAATCTGCTTTCCATATCTACGAATTTGCCTGTTCTGTCCATTTTGTATAAATGGAATCGTATGATATGTGGCATTTTGTGTCTGGTTTCTTTCACTTAATGTTTTCCAGATTCATCTATGTTGCAGCTGTGTCAGTATTTCTTTTTCCTTTCTTTTGGCTGAGTAGTATTCCATTATATGGCTATGCTACATTTTGTTTATTCATCAGCTGACGGATATCTGGGTTGTTTCTATTTCTCGGGCATTATGAATAATGCTACTGAGAATATTTTCATACACACTTTCACGTGTGGATACATGTTTTTAATTTTCTTGGGTATAGACTTAGGGGTGGAATTCCTGGGTCTTTTGTCAATTCCTAACTCATTTTTCCAAGTGGCTGTGTCAGCTTAAATCTCCACCAGAAGTGTATGAGGGTTCTGATTTCACCACATCCTTGTCAGTACTTATTAATCTGTCTTTTTTTTTTTCTTCCTTTTACCACTGTACCTGCAGCATATGTAAGTCCTCAGGCTAAGGGTCGAATCAGAGCTGCAACTGCAGGCCTATGCCACAGCCACAAAATGCCAGATCCTTAACCTACCAAGCAAGTCCAGGGATCGAACCCACATCCCCAAAGAGTCGATGTCAGGTCCTTAATCCACTGAGCCATAATGGGAACTCCGTGTTGTAAGTTTTTTATTCTGGATACAGATCCCTTAACAGGTTTATATGGTTTGCGAATATCTTCTCTCATTCTGTGGGTTGTCTTTTCTTAATGGTGTCATTTGGAGTACAAAAGCTTTAAATTTTGATGATGTTCAACATACCTATTTTCTCTTTTGTTACTCCCGTAAATTTGGGGGTGGGGTTGTGATACTTTTGGGGTTTTGGTGTCTTATCTAAGAAACCACTGCCGAATCCATGGTCTTGAAAATTTGCATGTTTCCTTTTGAGTGTTTTGTAATTTTATTAGCACTTACATTGAAGTGTCTGATCCATTCTGAGTTCGCTTTTGCATATAATGTGAGGCTGGGGTCCAGTGCCACTTTGTTCCAGAGAGACGACTTCCTCCACCCCCGCTCCTTTCGTCTCCTCCGCAGGTCCCAGTCCTTCTTCTCCGGCCCTCAGGGCCCGGCCCAGCACGCTGTTTCTCCCAAGAGGCCAGCCCACTTTCCCGCCCCTCGCCCCGCCCAGGGCGTCCGCAAGTACCCGCGCCGGCAGCCGACCCCTCCTCCGGGGCGGGACTGCCCGCCCCACCGGGGTCCCGAGGCCTCCTCCCGGGCCTACAGCTGGAGCTCAATAGGCACCCCGGAGTGGACTGACCAACGCCCGCCGCTCGCGCCCTCGCAGCTAGAACTCTTCTCGCGCAACCCGCACTCTCGGCAAAACCCGCGCCCGACCTGCTACCAGCCCATAGGCCCGCGCCGTCGCCTTGCCTCTCTAGCTTTCCTGGCCGTCTCGACTCCTCCCGCTCGTCTGACGTCACGCCGGGCGCCAACGCGCAGCTGCGGGCGCGCGTCCCTTCCGGCTCGCCGTAGCAGGCGCGCCGCCGCTTCCTCCGCCCAGGTCCCGGATGTTTCGAGCGGAACGGCGCTGCCAGGACCTAGACTCCAGCCCCAGTCCGAAGCGGAGGAGCACGGACGAGGCCCCGGGTAGGTGTGGGTACAGCGGGAATGACGGGTCGGGGCTCGTGTGGCCTGTGTCTCGGCGTCGGTCTTCCTTGGAGGCTCCGGGCAGGGGCACGGGCTCCAGGGAGGGAGGCCCCGCGCCGCGGGCCGTGGGACGGGGCTTGCTTCGCGCGGGGACTGGCCCGTAGTGACGGGGGCTGGAGCGGACTAGCAGCGCTGCCGGCCAGTTGTGGGCCGGCCGGTTCCTCCCTGGGAGCAAGCCGCGGGGCGCCTCACATTGTTTTTCCTGTGCGAGATTCAAGTCAGCCTTGGGGCTGGTGCTTACCTTTTATATGTTCCCCGGATTGGGCGTCCGAGCCCTTACACGGGATGGGTATAAAGCCGCTTTACTTCTTCGTGAGGGGTGTTTCCCCTTAGGTCTGGGTAAAGGTGCTGAAGACAAGTGACTTGTCCAACCAGTTAGCCGGAGACCCGCAGGGCGCAGCGTCGAGCTCCTTTGCGGGCCCTCCAGACTGTTCAGAGTCTTCAGCCTGCTCCCCTAGCCAGCTCGCGCCCCTCTGATGGCGAAGCCCGTCACACCTCTCGGCCTAGGCGCTAACTGCTCCGTCCTTTCGGAACGCGTTCACACAGCGATCTTCAGCCTGCGTCTTTGCTCAGACGTCAACTTATCAGAGAAGAATAACAGCGAGATGCTGGTAGTGCTTATCCCGGGCGTTATAGATGAGGTTTACTCTCTTCGTTTATTTGTATCTTCCGATGAGGTTTTTGTTTCAGTTTTTTTTTTTTTACGTGATCTGTGTAATAAAATGGTTTTTATAACTTTTTTACTGGAACCAATGAGATGTAAACACGCTCTTTGGCTGAAAAAAATCTTTAAAAAATACATTTAAAATTTCTAAATCATTCTACCACCCGCAGATAAGCACAGTTAGCAATTTTTTCGTGGCCCTTGTTCCAGTCGTAAATTTGGGGGTGGGGGTATGATTGTACTTTTAAAAATATGTAGTTACCGGGGTTGTGGTTCAGCGAGTTAAGAACCCAACTAGTATCCACGAAGATGCGGTTGGATCCCTGGTGTCGCTCAGTGGGTTAAGGATCCCTCGTTGCTTCAAGCTGTGGTGTAGGTGACAGATGTGGTTCAGATCTGGCATTGCTGTGGAGTAGGCCACAGCTGCAGCTCCAATTTGACCCCTAGCCTGGGATCTCCCTTATGCCACAGGTGCGGCACTAAAAAAAAAAAATAAAAACATTAGTTAGCTTGATTGGGTGCTATTAAATCCTCTACCGCTAATTGCTATTAGTGCCATAGTATCTGTGAACCGTTATTTATTTAATTTCTTGTATTGGGTCCCTCTTTCTTGCCTATTCCAGGCCTTGGTTCAAATCTTGTTTTGCTTTCAGTTTATCTTCTTTCCAAAATATTCTTATCAACATAGAACCTCTCCAGCTACCCTTATTACCTTTCTAGGTCTTAGCTTCCTTTTATACCAGAAGTAGGAAGACTCTCGTACTCCCTGTCATTTCCTCTCCTTCTCGTTTCTCTTGAACGTGATTCAAGTTAAGCTTTTGGTTAACTATCTGAAACGGGCCCGCAGACCTCCTCTCTGGTCTGTACACCTGGGTGATTTTCATCCTTTGTCATGGCTGAATGTCACACGTTAACATGCCCTAATGTGTATCTCCTGGCTGGATCGTCCCATTCCAAACAGCTACTTTCATTTGTGTGAAACCTTACACACTTTTGCATCTCAGAGGCACCTCCATTCTCTGCTCAGGTTGGAACTCTTTGTGTGGTCTCTGCATTTCTTCCATGTTCCAAATTTGGTTGATCCACACTTTATTTTTTACTTTAATTTTATTTTTATTAGAGTATAGTTGATTTACATTGTTGTGTAAATTTCTGCTGCATGGCATAGTGACCCAATCATGTATATATATATTATCTATATATATGTGGGTGTGTGTATGTATGTAGGTTATATGTTTTTTTTCTTGCTTTTTTAGGGCACACCCGCAACATATGGAGGTTCCCAGGCTAAGGGTCGAATTGGAGCTATGGCTGCAGGCTTACACCACAGCAACGCAGGATCCAAGCCACAATTGTGACCAGCACCACAGCTCACGGACACGCTGGATCCTTAACCCACTGAGCGAGGCCAGGGATTGAACCTGCAACCTCATGGTTCCTAGTCGGATTCATTATCCACTGCGCCACGACGGGAACTCCCTACACACATTCTTTCACATTTTAAAAATTATCTCAAGTCTGACTGCTTCTCATTGCCTTCTTGTCTACAGTTGTCTTTTTTTTTGCCTTTTTTGTCATTTTAGGGCTGCACCCGTGGCATGTGGAGGTTCCCAGGCTAGGGGTCTAATCAGAGCTATAGCCACTGGCCTACGCCACAGCCACAGCAACGCGGGATCCGAGCCGTGTCTGTGACCTACACCACAGCTCACGGCAACGCCGGATCGTTAACCCACTGAGCAAGGCCAGGGATCGAACCCGCAACCTCATGGTTCCTAGTCAGATTCATTATCCACTGCGCCACGACGGGAACTCCTACAGCTGTCATTTAAACACCCTCCCACCCACCGCGCGCCTCACATTGTCTCACCTGGGTTATTCTGATGCCCTCCTCCTTGCTCTCTGCTCACCTGAGCTGAGCTGCTCTGCAGTTGACTCCCAGCACAGAGTCCTTCATCGTTTCTCATCTCCTTCATAAAAACAGCCAAAGTCCTTAAGGCAGTTTATGAAGCCCCCTGTGTCCAGGTTCCTGCTGCCCCTATGACTTCCTGTTTCAACACCCCACTCCTTGTCATCTGGCTCCAGCCACACCCTACTCAGCCTGGGCACACATAGTGTTTCCCTGCAATATCAGGTCCCTCCATGCCACGGTCTGCCCCTCAGTCAATTCTCTTTTCAGAAGTTCCCTCTTCAGAGAGGCTGCTGAATAGCCCAGCACCTTGCCCACTCACCCCCACACTCCATCCCTCCTTCACTGATGGCCTGGCACTTACTGCATTATTGCCTTACTGCCCCCCTTGGGGTAGGCACTACGCTTTATTCACGCTTGTATCCACAATGCTTCAAATATTGTCTGATGGAGTAGGTGCTCAATAAATATTTGTTGAATAAATTCTTTCTTAAAGCAGGTGGATTTCGTAGGGATCTAGGCATATGGGGTAATTAAAAATTACAGGGGACACTGGGGAACAGACTTCTCGTGCTGTGAGTTAGAGGTAGGAAATTAGCAGATAGACCCGTGGGCCAGGTGAGGTTTGACGTGTATATAGATGTATATAAATATATCTACTTATTTGATTTTATTGAGTTATAATTGACATACAACAGTAGATTAGGTGTATAATGGCGACATTTATACATGTTGCAGAATGATCACCACAGTAAGTCAAGTTACCATCTGTCACCGTCAAAGTTATGTTTGTTTTTTTTTTGTGATGAGAACTTTGAAGATTTACTCTCTTAGCAGCTTTCAAATATGCAGTACAATATTAATTGACTATAGTTAACCATGCTCTGTATCCCATCACTTACTTGTTTTATAAGTGGAAGTTTGTACCTTTTGCTCTCCTTAACCCATTTTGTCTATCTCCCAACCCCTGCCACAGGCATCAATTTGTGCTCTGTATCTTTGTTTAGATTTCACATATAAGTGAAACTACAGTATTTATCTTTCTTTGTCTGACTTATTTGACTTAGTATAACCCCTAAGGTCCATTCGACATTGTTGCAAATGACAGGATTCTGTTCTTTTTATGGCTGAAGAGTATTTCATTATCTATATATTTCTATATCTGTGTCTATAATGCACATCTTTTTTATCCGTTCATTTATCAATGGGCACTTAGGTTGTTTCCATATCGTAGCTGTTGAAAATAATGCTGCATATGAACATAGAAGTGCATAGATCCTTTCAAATTAGTATCTTTATTTTCTTCAGATAAAGTGGAATTGCTGTTAGTGGAATTGTCATATGGTAGTTTTATTTTTAATTTTTTGAGGCATTGCCATACTATTTTCCATAGTGGCAGCACCGGTTTACATTCTCCCCAAAAATGCATGAGGGTTCTTTTTTCTCCACATCCTTATCAACACTTGTTATTTGTTGTCTTTTTTTTTTTTTAAGGCCGCACCTATAGCATATGGAAGTTCCCAGGCTAGGGGTTGCATTGGAGCTATAGCTATAGCTGTAGCTAGCTGTCAGCAACACCAGATCTGAGCTGTGTCCGTGACCTACACCAAAGCTCACGGTGATGCCGGCACCTTAAACCACTGAGTGGGGCCAGGGATCCAACCCAAGTCCTCATGATTACTAGTCAGGTTCATTACCACTGAGCCACAATGGGAACTCTCATTTGTTGTCTTTTTGATAATAGTTATTTAAAAGGTGTGAAGTAATGTCTCATTGTGGTCATGGTTTGTATTTTCCTGATGATTAGTGATGTTGAGCATCTTTCCATGTGTCTACTGGCCATTTGTGTGTCTTCTGTCCTTTTTTTTTTTTTTTTGCCATAGCAATGCGAGTTCCAAGCCACATCTGTGACTTACACCACAGTGCATGGCAGTGCTGGATCCTTAACCCACTGAGTGAGGCCAGGGATTGAACCTTTGTCTTCATGGATGCTAGTCAAATTCGTTTCCACAGAGCCAGGATGGGAACTCCTAAGAACATTTGAATTTTAATTCTATAGTCTCAGAAAGTTGTTACAATTTTAGTAATGCTTTAAAGTAACTTTTTATTTTAAAAACCTCAGTAGCAATCAGAAAAAGTCTTAAAAATAGCTTCTGTCTATGGGAGGCCTTTTTCTTTTTGGTCTGCAGACGTTGGTAAGGCCCAGGTTTATGGACCCCATGGAACCGCAAGAGGCTCACTGGGTGAAGCAGTGCTGGAGGGGCAGGGAGGCGGGGACAGATATGGCAGCAGGGTCTTGTGTCTTAGGGCAAAACTGCTGGGGTTTGAGTAACGGGCTGGAGTCGGGGGTGTGGAGTCTCTTCTATGATGTGATATTTTATTTTTGTTTTTTTTTTTTAATCTAAGTATAGTTGACATATATTACACTAGTTTCAGGTGGTGTACTGATCATTTGACAGGTGCACCCATTATGAAATGATCACCATATTTAGTCTAGTAACTTCTGTCCCCATATAGAGTTATTACAGTGTCACTGGCTGAGTTCCGTATACTGAACATTACATCCATGATTTCTTATTATCTAACTGGAGGTTGGTACCACTTCATTCCCTTTGCCCGCTGTGTTCACCTCTCATCCATCCCTTCTGGTAACTGCCTGTTTGGTCTCTGCATCTGTGAGTCTGCTTTCGTTTATTGTTTTCTTGTGTGCTGGATCAGCCATGATGTTCTGGGTTCTCGAAGTTACCAGGTACACCCTCAGGGCCTCCTCTCTGTGCTCCCAGCCAGAGCAGGACAGAGGCAGCATGGTTAACAGCACACCCCCATCTTTGCCAATCATGTCACATGACCACCCAATCCAGGGCTGGGAAGTGTGCACCAGCATTGTGACTGGTGAGAGAATTGGAGTACTTGGTGAATAGTACTAATGACTGTGACGCATGCCAGTTAAGGACAAATTTGGAAAGCAGGAAAGAATGTGTACACTGTCACATATTCTATATTAATACTGTTTTGCAAAGATGTATTAAAATCTACTGATATTTTTCGGTGGGCTTGTCACTTTTTTTGCTATAAATAATATTTCAGTGAACATCTTTTTTTTTTTTTTTTTTTGGCTTTTTAGGCTTACACCCATGGCATATGGAAGTTCCCAGGCTAGGGGTTGAATTGGAGCTGTAGCTGCCGGCCTACGCCACAGCCACAGTAACTCGGGATCCAAGCTGCATCTGTGACCTACACCACAGCTTACGGCAACGCCATATCCCTGACTCACTGAGTGAGTCCAAGGATTGAACCTGTGTCCTCATGGATACTGGTAAGAGTCGTTACTGCTGAGCCATAACCAGAACTCATGAACATCCTTGTATATTGAATGCAGCTCTGATTTTTTCTTAGACTGATCTAGAAGTGAAAAGTTATGAATATGCTGTAGGATTCTTGTACCTACTGCCAAATTGCTTTCTGGAGTTTACACTTAAAAATATTCCCAGATGCTATTTGCCTCTGTCCTCCCTCCACTCCTGACCTGTTCTGTTTGTCCCCTCTGCCCGAGTTCATGCTTCAGTGCCCAGGCCCTGTTCCTCTGTCCTCATCCCTATTCCTCAGGCTCCATCCCGCCTGGGCGCTATTTATGTAGCAGAATGACCCAACGCGGAGACCGGCTGAATCTGTCTAGGGAAATGTAGAAGCCGAGAGGGAGACGGTTTGGGAATGGGGCAAGACTCATGATTCTCAGCCAGTCGCTGCCTAGACTCTGGGGGTTCCCTGAAGAGAAGCTGGGAAGCCAGTCTCAGTAGAGGGAGGGGGACTGGGATCAGCTGCCTTTGGGGCCCAATTCAGGTTCTGATTTGGGGGGCCCTGCCCTATACCGAGGATAGGGCCCAGGTAGGTATTTCTTAGGGTGGCCTTTTCATGGCAGCACCAGGTGTTCACACTGCCCCAAGAGAACAGCAGCCACACAGACAGCGAGCCTGTGGTTGCCCCTGCCTCACCCCATTGTGCTGGAGGGGGCCACACCCTTGTACAGTGGTCCCAGGGCTTGAACCTGCCCTTTGCAGGTGGTTGCAATGCTCTCCTCTAACTGTGAACTGAACAGCCCACTCCAGCTGCTTCTGATGGACCTTACAGTTAGAAACTAAAAAAAAAAAATTGTTTTGCCGTTGGTAGCTTTGCTTTCCATCAGAGTATCTGTACCACGTTTTTTGGGGGGTACTGTTTTAGATAAATGGTTTCTTTACATTTACTTGACTAGGTTTGTTTCTCTAACTTGATTAAAAGCTCAATAAAATCAGGAACTTTTTATTTATTTTTTTAAGTTTTTTTGCTGCACCCACAGCATACAGAAATTTCAGGGCCAGGGTTTGAACCTGTGCCACAGTAGTGACAATGCCAGATCCTTAACACGCTGAGTCACCAGGAAACTCCAGGAGCCGCTTTTTAAAAAATTGAGGTTTCAGAGTTCCTGTCGTGGCTCGGTGGAAATGAATCCGACTAGGAACCATGAGGTTGTGGGTTCGATCCCTGGTCTCGCTCAGTGGGTTAAGGATCTGGTGTTGCCATGAGCTTTAGTGAAGGTTGCAGACGTGGCTTGGATATTGCGTTGCTGTGGCTGTGGCGTAGGCCAGCGGCTACAACTCTGATTAGACCCCTAACCTGGGAACCTCCATATACTGATCATCACAAATCAAATGTAGAAGTGGTTCCGTACCCCCAGGTTCTCCATGGCTTCTCAGTTCTTCCCCACCTTCAGCCCGTCAAGTTCTGTCTAATCTGTCCCTGTGGTTTTGCCTGTTGCAGAATGTCTTGTCATGTCAGTGACCTGCGGTACATGGTCCTTGAGTCTGGCTATGCTCCTTGGCGTCATCGTGGCGTGGGTGTGTCTGTAGCTTGGTCCTTATATTGCTGAGGCGGCTCCGTTGTGTGGCTCCTCCAGGTGTTTTATCCCTTCTCCAGGTGAAGGTCAGTATTTATGTTTCCATATATTTTATTTTTTAATTTTTAAAATTTTTTGTCTTTTTAGAACCGCACCTGTGGCATATGGAGATTCCCAGGCTAGGGGTCCAATTTGAGATGCAGCTGCCTGCCTGCCTCACAGCCACAGCAACTCATGATCTGAGCTGCATCTGCGACCTACACCACAGCTCACTGCAACGCCAGATCCTTAACCCACTGAGCGAGACTAGGGATCAAACCTGCGTCCTCATGGATACTAGTCGGGTTCCACTGAGCCATGACAGGACCTCCCGTTTCCATATATTTTAGTATTTTTTTAATTTATATTTTAACAGAGTAATGGTTATATTTATAATTCATATCCTACTTTTTTCACTTAATAATATGTATGAAAAGTTTTTCATTTTTATAATAGTCTCCATCTCGAACTTGAACATTGGTTATATTTCTTTTTTCTTTTACTGCGTTATTCTGTAATTAACATTTTTGTGTATAATTTTAAAAATCAGTAGGTGAATATCCTTAGAGATTTCTAGAGGTCAGATTATGAGATCAAAGGTAACAGGACCTGTTTTTGCACCAATGTCACCCACCCCTGTTAGGCGTGTTCTGAGCCTTTGGAGACCTCTGCTCTATCTCCCTCCACATTTTGTCACCATGTCAATTAGTTGTTACAGCATATTCTCTGCCCAATTCTTACCTTCCTGTTGGTTTTGTAAATTATTATATGTGAGAGAGTTTCTTTTTGGCCTCTGTTCTCTCTTATTGATATCTTTGATATTCTGGGAATGCTTTTTAAGGAAGTAATCCTAAATATGCCCTGATGTGTGTATTTATTCTTACTCTATTTTTCTACCTCCTCTGTACTGATCTCTTATAACGAGATCTGTTCTCTGTAAAAAGATCAGGAACAAGAGCTCATTTTGAAAGCACTAAGCATCATGCCTCAGAGTTCCTCTTCCCATGGCGTGCCCCTCAGTTTACAGTTCTCACCCGCTCTGTTGGGCTCTCTGCTGGGGGGCAAGGGTGGTTGTGGGCTCCTTGGGTGATAATTAAGGCTGTTCCTCCCTGTGGTCCTGATTTCCCGTTTAGATCTGTTTGCTGCGACTTCTTCTTTTTTTTTTGGCTGCACTGCAGCATTTGGAGTCCCCAAATGCTGCAGTGTAGGGATCAGATACGAGCCATAGTTGTGGTAATGCAGTGCCAGATCCTTAACCCACTCTGCCAGGCCGGGGGTTGAACCTGCATCCCGGCACTCCATCAGTGCTGCTAATCTGTTGTGCCACAGCGCCAGGAAACTCCTGTTGCAGCTTCTTCAGAGACAGTCTTCAGAACAGAAAGTGCCTTCTTTGGTTAGGTTAAATGTGTATTGATTTTTATGTTTCATCAGCCTTGTGCACCCATGAGATCTGTAGCTTTTTGTTTGTTTGTTTTGCTTTTTAGGGCCTCACCCTCGGCATGTAGAGGCTCCTAGGCTAGGGGTCAAATCAGAGCTACAGCTGCTGGCCTACGCCACAGCAACAGAAACAGCAACGCAGGATCCAAGCCGAGTCTGTGACCTACATACACCACAGCTCATGGCGACACCGGATCCTTAACCCACTGAGCAAGGCCAGGGTTCGAACCCACATCCTCATGGATACCACTTGGATTCCTTTCTGCTGTGCCACAATGGGAACTCCTGAGATCTGTAGCTTTGGATTTCATATATATGTGTATTTAAGACAGCATCCTCTCTTAAATGCTCTGTGAGCATTCACACAAGTGTGTATTTCCATTTTTTAGGTTTTGTAACTTTTGGTTTAAACGGGGAGGTAGCTGTGTCGGTAAAGACTGGAAAATTTAATTAATTAATTAAAAAGATTTTTTAAAAATTTTTTATGAAACACTTTTTTTTGGCCCTGCCCTGGCATGTGGATGTTCCTGGGCCAGAGATTGAACCCTAGCCACAGCAGCGACCCAAGCTGCCACAGTGACACACACAGTGACAGTGATCCCTAACCCTCTGAGCCACATGGGAACTTCAAGACTGAAGATTTCAAATGGTGGGAGGGTGCTTCTGTGTCTTTTTCTTTTTTCTTTCTTTTTTTTTTTTTGGCCTTTTGTCATTTTAGGGCCTCACTCACGGCATGTGGAGGTTCCCAGGCTAGGGGTCTAATCGGAGCTGTAGCCACTGGCCTACGCCACAGCCACAGCAACGCTAGATCCGAGCCGCGTCTGCGACCTACACCACAGCTTATGGCAATGCTGGATCCTTAACCCACTGAGCAAGGCCAGGGATCGAACCTGCAACCTCATGGTTCCTAGTCAGATTCGTTAACCACTGCGCCACGACGGGAACTCCTCTGTGTCTTTTTCATTCTGTGTCTTTTCCCCACAGTGGGGAGCAGGCCGGCTGTGGTTGTCATCCTCTTCCTGGTGGGGCTCATCCCTGGCAGACGCTGGGGCTCCAGCCTGTGTGACTGTGAGCTCTCTTTCCGCCACCCCCAGAAGCAGCCCCTTCGGTTCCATCCTCTGCTTTCTCCTGTCCTGAAAGCCGACCTCCCTCAGCGCCCTTTTGCTCTCCTAGCACTTTCTCTAGTCCTTCACAATAAGCAGTACTGGGGCTGTGACCCCTTTAAAGCCCTGTCCTGGCTCCCCGGGAGTTTGTGAACCCCTCATGGGGACTCCTCAGAGCGAGAACCTGAGTCCTGGCCACCGCCTTCTCTCCCTGTGAGACCTTCTTCTTGAAGTTCCCCTCCATGTGTTGCTGAGAGAGGACTGAGGGGGATCCCTCTCCTCTGGGGAACCTAGAGTCTGACATGGGGTACAGGCTCCACAAGTTCACACTTGGACAGAGGCGTGTTGGCAGTGGGTGGAGCACAGATGTTTATGAGAAATGCTGCCTTGTGAGGGGCGTGGGGGTTCTGTTGTGGTGAAGGAGTGATTGTGGCTCGAGGGCCATGCCTGAGCACCTGCATTTGGAAGGAGGTACTCACTTCCTCCTGGGCTCTGTCCCTCCCATGGGAGAGACAGGCAGACAGCCTGCTGCGCGTGGGAGCATGGAGGAGGGCCGCTGGGCTAGGGAAGCCTTCTGGGAGGAATTGTGCCAGTGCCAAGTTCAGATCCCCCTGGCCTTGAGCAAGTGGTTGCTAGTTACCTGGTTGGGACTGCCCCCCTGTTCCTCCCAGGCTGTGTCCATGCCCTGGGCACAGTGGCGACCTGGGCCCAGACCCTCTTATATGCTGAAGGAGATGGTCTCCAGTGCTACCTCGTGCAGGGCTCGGTGAGAGTAAGACAGTTGTCTGTATCAGATGCCAGTGGGAACATCCTTCAGAGCATCTGTCCAGTGCTGCTAAGGGGAGATCAGATGCTTATGTCTGCCTTTAAGTAACTTGGTTTAACTTTGATTTTTCAGGAGAACATTAAGTTGGATAAAAAGGAGGGCGATAATGCACCATGGCAGCGGCCCTCAGAATGTCCAGCACCAGCTGCAGAGGTCCAGGGCCTTTGCCGGCAGCGAGGGAGAAGAGCAGCCGGCCCACCCAAACCCACCCCAGTCCCCCGCCACGCCCTTCGCGCCATCGGCCAGCCCGTCGGCGCCCCAGTCCCCCGGTTACCCAGTTCAGCAGCTGATGAGCCGGAGTCCCGTGGCCGGGCAGAACGTGAACATTGCCCTTCAGAATGTGGGGCCTGTGGTGGGAGGAAACCCTCAGATCACGCTGGCCCCCCTGCCACTCCCCAGCCCCACGTCTCCGGGCTTCCAGTTCAGCGCTCAGCAGAGGCGGTTTGAGCACGGGTCTCCGTCGTACATCCAGGTCACCTCGCCGCTGTCCCAACAGGTGCAGACTCAGAGCCCCACCCAGCCCAACCCTGGGCCAGGGGCAGGCCTACAGAGTGTGCGGGCAGGCGCCCCCGGCCCCGGCCTGGGCCTGTGCAGTAGCAGTCCCACTGGGGGCTTTGTGGACGCCAGCGTGCTGGTGAGGCAGATCAGCCTGAGCCCGTCCAGTGGCAGCCACTTTGTGTTCCAGGAGGGCTCGGGCCTGGCGCAGATGGCCCAGGGCGGCCAGGTTCAGCTGCAGCATGCGGGGGCTCCCATTGCTGTTCGAGAACGGAGACTCTCACAGCCCCATGCACAGTCTGGGGGCACTGTCCACCACCTGGGACCTCAGAGCCCCGCCGGCGGGGCCGGGCTGCAGCCCCTGTCCAGCCCTGGCCACATCACCACGACCAGTCTGCCGCCCCAGATCAGCAGCATCATCCAGGGGCAGCTGATCCAACAGCAGCAGGTGCTGCAGGGGCCACCGCTGACCAGACCTCTGCTCCCTGGGGTCGGGGTCGGGGTCGGGGGGGCTTCAGCGTTTGGGATGACGTCCCCACCGCCCCCGACTAGCCCTTCTAGGACTGCAGTGCCCCCGGGCCTGTCCAGCCTTCCTCTCACATCTGCGGGGAGTGCGGGGGTGAGAAAGGCTCCCAGGAAGTTGGAGGAGATCCCCCCAGCCTCTCAGGAGCTGGCTCAGATGCGGAAGCAGTGCCTGGACTATCACTACAGAGAGATGGAGGCGCTGAAGGAGGCCTTCAAGGAGTATTTGATTGAACTGTTCTTCTTGCAACACCTTCAAGGGAACATGATGGATTTCCTAGCTTTTAAGAAGAAACATTATGCCCCGTTACAAGCTTATCTTAGGCAGAATGATTTGGACCTTGAGGAAGAGGAGGAGGAGGAGGAGGAGGAAGAAAAGTCTGAGGTTATCAATGATGAGGTGAGAAGCAACAGTTTAATAAAAAGCGGTCCTTGTTACGTGGATTTGAGTCTAGGCAATCGTAAAGAAAAAACTTGTAAGCCTGGGGTTGTTCTGAGATGCAGTTTCCTAAGAATTTGATCCGGGAGTAGAAGCGACAGTGGGTCTGCTTTCTCCTTCATGGAGGGGAGAAGCTGCTCTGGTCGGGGGCATGGTGCAGAGTGGTGCTGTGAGTAATGCCGCTTCATTTAGAACAGGGGTGCTTATCTGACTTGAGGAACTAATCTGGTGAGGCCTATCTCTCCCTTCCCTATGCTCTCCTGGGTGTGTGGGGATTGGTCGACCCTGAAGGACCACAGAAGCCAAAGGTGTGGACACCTTTCTGCTCTTCCCCAGGTTTCACATTTTACTTACGTAGGCCCGCCCATTAAAAACATCGGGAACATCATTTTTAAAGAAAGAATTTGAACCACTAACTTGTTCTTTATATTAGACATAATTACAGGTCACTAGATAAATTTGTAAGGTATCTTTGTGATTAAAATATGGTTATTATGTCAAAAAACAATTTTTTCAATCATCAGATACAGTCTTAGATTTGAGTTGGTATATTCAACTCACACTTTTGCAGAAACTTACTCAATGTAGACTCTTTTAAATAGTGAAATTTTTGGGTACCTGGAATGGGTGCTTCATAAGCCCCTTACTGAGATTTCTCCATACCTTAGTGATTCCCAAGATCCTTTTATTTGTACTTCGTAAAAATGAAGCTGATCAGACAGGGCGGCAGTGAGATGCACTGTGACTCACTGTAATTTGTTCCTTTGTGTTGTGTACCGTACACTATGTTGGTGGAGCTTACCTTGTTTTTTGATATAGCTAAAATACTGTAAATCTTTGTCAGCTCTTCTGCAAAGAAATCAACCTTTGGTGAACAAAAGCTGGTCTCTTTGCTCATCTCCTCGTTGATATTTACTATGTGTGGCTTTGCCATTTGGTGTTTTCTTTAACACCCTTTCCAGGATGAACCATTTTTATTTTCCAAAAGGTTTATCTGATTTTTTTTTTTCAGGATTTCACCTCTGTTGCCATGAATTAGTGAAAATCAGTTTTCTTTATGTTTGTACACCATTGTTGTCTTCAGGTTCAGTCCCCTTTAATCTGTCATTGCCATTCTGACCTAAACATTGAAGCCCAGGTTGTGGCCTATTCTGCAAACTGCCCGTGAGGTTGTTAGGCCTTTGCTACCCGAAGACTGTCTGCCATTCCCATTTTTAAAGTTTGAAGTTGCAGAATCTAAGGATATTGCACTTGTGACTTAAATTGGAGTTTCTGCAAGATTTGCAGTTGAGTTAAAGAGTATTATGTTGTAGAGCTGTCATAAATCAGTTCAGTGTCCTTTTGCAGGATTCGATGCAAAAACATTCCATTTTTTAAACATCAAACATCAGTGAGCTATCAGCAGTAAAATTCTAACAAAATTTTGAGCAGTCTTAAAAATTATGTTGCCTTTTTTTCTCAAAATATTTTCTCTCAGGTAAAGGTTGTGACAGGAAAGGATGGGCAGACTGGTACTCCTGTTGCTATAGCAACCCAGCTTCCTGCAAATGTTTCTGCTGCTTTTTCATCCCAGCAGCAACCATTTCAGGTACTTTTCGATGGTTCTAAAATGTAGTCTCATCCGAAACTTTTCCTTCATCCAGATATTTTAACCTTCAATTTACTATTTGCTCTTTAGAATTTTTTTCCAGAGCCCATTCCTTATTTTAAAAAAGTAAAAAAGTCTTCCTGCATATAAAAGTATAAAACTAAATTGCATGAGTAAATGACAACACAGATCTTAATGCATTATTTTTTGTGTGTATTGACCTGTAATGCCGTAGTAGCTTCAGCATGCATGTCATCTAATACTTACAGTCCTGTTGAATGTGTGCTCAGGGTTCCTTGTGTGCTGTGTTTTAAATGTTGGTTCTTTCTTGTGTCTTCTGTCTGTATTTTTGAGAACAGTGCTAAACAGAACAAAGAAAGATTGAACAGATGATAACTCGATATATTCTGTAGTTAGAAGAAACACTGAAGTGAAAAGCACCTCTGACATATCAGGACCTTCGGCTTCTCAGTGGTTGTTAATTGGATGCAAACTGATTATTTTTAATTTATTGAAAATCAGGAGTTCCTGTCGTGGCTCAGTGGTTAACGAACCCGACTAGGATCCGTGAGGATACGGGTTTGATCCCTGGCATCGCTCAGTGGGTTAAGGATCCGCCTCTGCTGTGAGCTGTGGTGTAGGTCACAGATGGGGCTCAGATCCCGTATGCTGTGGCTGTGGCATATGCCGGCGGCTACGGCCCCAATTCGATCCCTAGCCAGGGAACCTCTGTGTGCCACGGGTGCAGCTCTAAAAAAAAAGAGGAAAGAAAGAAGATCACATCACTCAGTGTTGCATTAATAAATGCCAGGAACCTAAAAGTTCAGGTCAAGTTCTAGTCATTTTGGAATAGCTTGTGCTGGGTTCTAAAAGTAGTTTAATCTTGTGGTTATATGTTTTTTTAAACTTTTTAAAATTTTGACATAATTTCAGATCTATGTGAAAATCACAATAACGGTACAAAGAACTCCCCATGTATCCTTGACCAAGATTCACCAGTTGTTAACTTTTCGCCCCGTTTGCATTATTTTCATTCTCTCTTATGTGTACCCACATACGTATTTCACCCTGAATTGTGTGAGAGTAAATTGCAGACAGCCTTTCATGCATTTGTATCCCTTAGTACGTCAGTGGTATAGTATCAGGTAAAAGTGTTATCTGACCTAACCACAGTATAACAATCCCTGTAATTTTACAGTAGTTTTTACTATGACTAAGCCGAAGCTCACATGCAAATTTTGTTTCTTGTTGTTCTGGGGATGTCCCCTTTTTCTCCCCCCACACCTGCGTCATGTGGAAGTTCCTGGGCCAGGGATGGAACCCGTGCCACAGCAGTGACCTGAGCTGTTTCAGGGACAACGCTGGGTCCTTTAACCCACTGGGCTGTAAGAGAACTCCTGCGGTGATGACCTTTGCAGTTGTTTTTCCCCCAGTCTGGGATCACCCACTGTGTTTAGTTGTCATGCCTCTGTGCTCTTCTTTAATATGGGCCCAGCTCCTCACTCTTTTCATGGCCTTCACGTTTATGAGTAGTGCAGGACAGTTTCTTTGTAGAATGTTCTTTGATATGGGCCACAAGTTGCATCATCAATGGATGAGTCTTTCCAGAGTTAGTTGTCACTTTAAATACTGCAAAGTGGATTTTCTATCTCCATCACTCATTCTACATTCATTGGTCGTCATTCTGCTTGATGAGATTTCTTTTTTCTTCCATTCATATAATCAAGTGTGGATTCTTATTTTAATCAGTGGGTTATAATGTCATTAACAGTATTTGTTTATTTAAACTTCTTTGTTTAATTCAGTAAAAATTCAGTTGTTTTGGTCTATAGTCTTTGAGTTTTGTCAAATGCATAGAGTTGTGTAACCACCCTCACACAAGAAACAGGGTTTTGGCACCGGCCCCCTGAAATGTTCCTCCTGCTACATCTTTGTTGTCAAACTCTCTCCCTCCCTTAACCTTTGTTCTCCGACTCTATGGTTTTTGGCCTTTCCAGAATAAAATAGAAGTGGAATCATACGGTATAATATGCTGCCTTTTCATTCTGGCTTCTTTCAGTTAGCATAATGTGTTTGAGAGTCATCCACATGGTTGAATTTACCAGTTGTTTCTTTTTTTGCTGCGTGATATTTCACTGTATGAATATCCCCCGGTTTGTCCATTCACCCCTTGCAGGACATTGGTTTATTTCCAGTTTTTGACATACTTTGGAGGTAGATTGCTGGGTTGTTAATCAGTGTGTGTTCAGTTTTATATGAAAATGCCAAACTTTTCCACCATCTCGCAGTCCCACAAGCAGTGAATGAGAGTTCCTGTTGTTCTGCATCCTCCCCACTACTTGTTCTTGTCAGTTTTCTTTTGTAGTTATTCTGTTGTGCATGCAGTGGTTCCAGTTTGTGTATCTCTGAAGACTAATGATGTTGAACATCTTTTCATGTGTTCGTTTGCCATTTGTATATCGTCTTTGGTGACGTATCTGTTTATTTCTTTCCCCAATTTTTTTTTCATTTAGTCATTTGCTTTATTGTTGGATTTGAGAATTCCTTGTGTAATTTGGATATAAGTTTGTCAGATAGAAATTCACAGATATTTTTCTCTTATTCTGTGGCTTATTTTTTTCTTCTTTTATACTTTTTTTTTTTTTTTTTTTTTTTTTTTTTTTTTTTTTTTTTTTTTTTTTTTTTTTTTTTTTTTTTTTTTTTTTTGCTTTTTAGGGCTGTACTCTCGGCGTATGGAAATTCCGAGACTAGGGGTCAAATCAGAGCTATAGCTGCTGGCCTGTGTTGCAGCCACAGCAACACAGGATGCGAGCCACGTCTGCGACCTACACCACAGCTCAAGGCAACACCGGATCCTTAACCCACTGAGTATCAAGGCCAGGGATCGAACCTGAAATCTCATGGTTACTAGTCAGATTTGTTTCCACTGTGCCACAATGGGAACTGCTTTTTTTTTTTTTTTTTTTTTTTTTTTTTTTAGCAAAGCAGTAGTTTTTAATTTAGATGTAATCTGTTTTATCTTTTTTTTCTTTTATGGATGGTGCTTTATTTGAGAATTCTGCGCTCTACTCAAGTTCACAAAAATTTGCTCTTATGTTTTGTTCTAGAATTGTATATAGTTTGTCTTTCTGGGGGTTTTTGTTTGTTTGGGTTTTTTTTTTTTTTTCTGCCTTTTAGGACCTCAGGTGCAGCATATAGAAATTCCCCGTCTAGGAGTCCAGTTGGAGCTACAGCTGCTGGCCTACACCACAACCACAGCAACTCAAGATCCAGGCTGCGTCTGCGACTTACACCACAGCTCATGGAAATGCTGGATCCTTAATCTGCTGAGCGAGGCCAGGGTCAAACCCATACCCTCATGGATACTAGTCAGATTTGTTTCCACTGTGCCACAATGGGAACTCCCAAGAATTGTATAGTTTTTGTTTTGCAATTAGGTCTATGATCCATTTTGGGTGAAGACTGGCATAACATGCAAGCATAAGTAGAGATTCATTTCTTTTCATGTCGATAGCCAGTTAGTTGAGCACCATTTCTTAAAAAAGACTGTCTTGAATCTGCAAATTGACTTTGCATCTTTGCCAAAAATCAGATAGTCCTATCTTTATGGGTCTGTTTGTAGGCTCTCTTCTCCTGCATTGACCTACGTGTCTATTTTTTTGCTATGCCACACTGTCTATTACTGTAGCCTTGCAGTAAGTCCTGAAATCATTAGTGTGGGTTCTTTAACTTTGTTCTTTTTCAAAATTGTTTCTGTCGTTCTAGTTGTTTTGACTTTACATACACATTTTAGAATCAGCATGTCAGTATCTATAGAACATGCTGCTAGGATTTTGACTGGGATTGCCTTAACTCTGTGGACCTATTTGGGTTAGAGTAATATCTTGGTGATGTTGAGTCTCCTAGTCCAGGAATATGGTATATTTCTTCATTTGTTTTTGTCATCTTTGATTTCTTTCATCAGTATTTTGTCAGCCACAGCAACATAGGATCTGAACTGCATTTGCGATCTACACCATAGCTCACAGCAGCGCCATATCCCTAACCCACTGAGCAAGGCCAGGGATCAGACCTGCAACCTCATGGTTCCTAGTCGGATTTGTGCCACAATGGGAACTCCAGATGTTACTTGAATTTAAAATTTTTCTTTCTCGTTGTTCATTGCAAGTATATAGGAGTACAATTTATTCTGCAGCCTTGCTAAACTCAGTTATAGGAGCTTTTTTTTTTTTTTTTATAGATTTCGTAGGATTTTCTCCCTGGAGAACCATACTCTGCAAAGGAAGCAAGATTTATATATTTTTTTCTTATCTTTATGTCTTTTATTTCTTTTTCTTGCCTTATTATTACACTGGCGTGGACTATCACTGTAAGCTGAATAAAAGTGGTGGGAACAAACATTCTTAACTTGTTTTAGGTCTTAGGGGGGAAACATTTATTCTTTCACTGTTAAGTAAGATTTAGCTGTAGATTTTGTAGATGTCCTTTATCAGGCAGGTTAAGGAAATTCCTTTATTCCTAGTCTTTATCATGAATGGATGTTGAATTTTTTCAAATGCTGTTTCTGCCTCTAGTCACACGATCATGTAATTTTTTTTTTTTTTTTTTTTGGTCTGTGAAAAGGGTAAATTATATTACAGTATAATTTAGAAGCAGGGAACACACAGATCTTAAGTGTTAGAGTTTGTTAGTTTGACAAGTGCTCCTGTAACCCATACAGTTGTCAAGATGTCCACTTCTGGAGTTCCCACTGTGGCTCAGTGGTAATAAACCTGCTAGTATCCATGAGGATGTGGGTTCGATCCCTGGCCCTGCTCATTGGGTTAAAAGATCCGGTGTTGCCTTGAGCTGCTGTGTAGGTTGCACCTTGGGTCTGGTGTTGCTGTGGTATAGGCAGGCAGCTGCAGCTCTGATTTGACCCCTGGCCTGGGAGCTTCCATATGCCAAGGGTGCAGTCTTAAAATGATTAAAAAAAAAAGATGTCCACTTCCATCAGGTCTTCTTATGCCCCTGCCGGTCATCTACTGCCCACCCCCCGCCCCACTGTATTACTGTTTATTCTACAACAACTTTATTTTAATGTACAAATTATCTATAATATGAACAACTAGACCCCTTTCAAGCTGGCTCTAGTATACTTTTGATACATCTCTGTCACTCTGTGAGCACTTTCTTACCTCTTGGCACAAAATGTTCAAAATTTGTCTTGCATGTTCCTTGGTTTGGCCCAGGAATCAGTCCTTTCTCCAAGGAGTGGTTCCTTTTGGTGGGGAATAATAATTCGAACCTGATGTTTAGATGCTCCTTGTAATAAATTTGATACAATTGAAGATGAGATTTCCTAAATTGGAAATTGTCAGAAAATCTATTAGTGGACATCTTTCCCATTAATTCTTAGAGAAATGTAATACATCAGTGCATTTATAGGCCACACTGATAAATATTTGGAAATAACGGTGGGACAGTGGAAAGCAAGGAGTTTCTGTAAACTTCAGTATCCAGTCTCAATGACACCGATTAAACACTCTGATTTACTGTCACGCTCACTAGATTGCCAGAAATTAAATTGGACAGAATCTGTAGATCTAGGTCTATGGGATTCTCATCCACTTTCTTTGGGAGTGTAGCATGGAAACATTTCCCATGATCTGGAAAAAGTGAGCATGGGTAGGCACTTTGGCCTCCTGACATGCTCTAAAGATACTCCTGTGTGTGTACCAGAAAACATCCAGAAATGTTCCCCACAGCCTTGTTTGTAATAGCCGTAAACTAGAGAGAAGCAAGATGTCCACCAGCAGCAGGAGAGATCAGTGGGTCATGCCCGATCATACAGAGGAATGCTGATAAGAGTAATCGGTAGTGAGAATGAACGAACCAGTCACAACATGCCTCAGTGCTCTTGGGTCTCAGTGGAGCCCTGTGGAAGTGAACGGGTCACGGGAGAGCACAGGTGCTGCATCCCTTCAGTTTAAGTTCACTGGGAGGCAGCACAAAACACACAGCCTAGGTGATTGCAGTTCAGGCAGCGAGTGCCGTGGTGGGGAGGGGATGCCTTCACGGTGCTCAGGGTCTTCAGGGCATGAGCAGCAGTTTGCTCCTAAGCCTTGTGATGAGTACATGGGTGTTTGCTTTATTATTGCTTTTTAAACTTAAAAAGTTTTTCTACTTCTCAGGATATTTATTTTATTTTATTTTAGGGCTATACCTACGGCATATGGAAGTTCCCAGGCTAGGGGTCGGATTGGAGCTGTAGCTCCAGCCCTACAGCACAGCCACAACAATGCAGGGTCTGAGCCTCATCTGCAAGCTACACCACAGCTCACTGCAATACTGAATCTTTTAACCCACTGAGTGAGGCCAGGGATCAAACCCATATCCTCATGGATACTGGTTGGAGTCATAACCCACTGAGCCAGAATGGTAACTCCTTTCAGTATTTTATTATGAAAAATTTCAAACAGAAAAGTTGAACAGTGTACAGTCAACACCCATATCCCACTGTTTGAATTCTGTGATTAATTTTACTATGTTTTTATAATTGTATAATATGACAAATATCTAAGAGACTAAAAGAGGAAAACCAAAGTGTCTCCATTTTGAATTATAGATCTTCGAGACAAATACTTGTGACTTTCTAAGGAAACAAGAAACTGGAGAGTCTGTCAGGAAAGAGTTGGAAAAAACACATCCTTTTCTTTGGGAAAAAAAAATCTCAGTATAAGTTTTATTATTTAAAGTCAGTTGTAGAATTTTTATATTGATTGTAGAAATAAATTCAGAGTTCTTTGTATTACATATATATTAATTTGTCTGCTTCCAAAAGATTTTGCGGTAGTATTGAGTGCAGAGGTATTGTGCATAAAATAATACACATATATACATACATACACTCACATATTTTCTTATAAAAAGAACCATTCTAATTAGATAGTATCTTTCAGTGATTTTTCTGTTAAAGAAAATGAATAACCATCCATAACTCCATCATGCCGACACAAATTTTTTATATATATTACATATATACCAGTTGACACAGTGTATTTACACTTTGTGATTTCATTGAACAAATACTCTTTATGTTGTATTCACTTTTAGTAATTCTTATTTTAGTAGCTTCTGATAGTCCATCATTGTGAGGAACTATAATTCATTAAGCCATTTTCTAATTTTAGGTTCTATCTATTTTGTTTAGAAAAAATTCTTATGAGCAGCATTAGTGAATCCAGAAAGTTAAATGTCTTTATAGTGCTTGTCACTTTGTTTTAGCTAAAAGTGCTACTAGAGGAGTTCCCGTCGTGGTGCAGCGGAAATGAACCCAGCTAGGAACCATGAGATTGCGGGTTTGATCCTGGCCTCGCTCAGTGGGTTAAGGATCTGGCGTTGCCATGAGCTGTGGTGTAGCTCGCAGACTCGGCTCGGATGCTATGGCTCTGGTGTAGGCCGGGGGGGGCTACAGCTCTGATTCCACCCCTAACCTGGGAACCTCCACATGCTGCGGGTGCGGTCCTAGAAAGACGTAAAAAATGAAAGTGCTGCTAGAAATATGTTAAGTGGTTCCAGTTTTATATCCTTGTCAGCACTCTTAACATTCTAAAAAGAGTTTAAGAAATATTATTAGGGTGAATTTTGTTATTTGCAACTAATTATAGGATTTTTATAGTAACTATTCTGTTGCAAATTAAACTCTAGAAGTAAAGCCAGAGTTCTCAGTGTGAGCACATATTTATTTCTGCCTGCTTCAAAACAGGGTTTTGAAACGTTATTGTAAATTGCAGTTATTGGGTAGAAAGTAGTTTTTATTCCAGTTATTTAGATCTTAAAAAGCACCCTAATTGGAGATTGATTTTTCAGAGATTGTAATGCTAAAGGAAATGAATATAATTCTGTAACCCTACCTCAAGTATTGATTTTTTTTTCTTACATATTTGTATTGTTAAGTTTATAGGTGTGAGGTAGAGCCTTAACTTGGTTTAATAGACATGCTTGAAAAAAGAAAGCATGCGTGATTTTTTTTTGCCTTTTTTTTTTAATGTAGAGCCGCGCCTGCAGCATATGGAGGTTCCCAGGCTAGGGGTCTAACAGGAGTTATAGCC
This sequence comes from Catagonus wagneri, assembly GCA_004024745.2. NCBI lineage: Eukaryota > Metazoa > Chordata > Mammalia > Artiodactyla > Tayassuidae > Catagonus > Catagonus wagneri. The sequence goes on from PVHT021183555.1 coordinate 28,453,768, forward strand.
GCCGGCCTGCGCCACAGCCACAGCAACGTGGGATCCGAGCCGCGTCTGCAACCTTCACCACAGCTCACGGCAACGCCAGATCCTTAACCCACTGAGCAAGGTCCGGGAACGAACCTGCAACCTCATGGTTCTTAGTCGGATTCGTTAACCACTGAGCCACGAAGGGAACTCCATGCGTGATTTTTTTGTTTGTGTTTTCCTCTCGTCCTTACCCAAGATTAACCATGGGGAGACTTCTTTTGGAATTTTGAATTGAGAGACCACTGGCCATTGAGTCCAAAGTCCTATCCACTTACTAGTAGTACCCTTGGAGGTACTCAAGAAGATCATCGTCTCACCCACCATGTCCTTCTCTTTCAGTGCCTAGGCACCCAGCCTTGTAGACACCACAGTTCCACTTAATTTGCATTTGTTTAAATTGTACAGAAGTTTTACCCCTTGGTAACTACCAACTACAACTGTTGGTCTCAGTTTCTTCCTCCAGAGGAACATAAGTCTGCTCCTCTTTCTGATTGCAAATGTTCCCCAGTTCCTTCAACTGTTATTCCCCCTACCATGTTTTTTTTATTTTAAAAAAATTTTAATTGAAATATAGTTGATTTACAACTATTCTTTTTTTGGTGTAGTTTCTCAGTTCCCAGTAAATTACATTGTTGTCTGTGGAAAAGTCTGTTTCAGTGTTGTCTTTCTTAAAATGGGCACCCAACATTCAATTCCCATTAAGGATATCTCTTTTCTCTGTGAGAATTTTTCTTTCTTATTTTTTAAAGAGTTCTAATACATGATTGCTAATGAAAATCAAATTTGTGTTTTTTTTTTTTTTGGTTTTTTTGCCTTTTCTAGGGTCACACTCGCAACATATGGATGTTCCCAGGCTAGGGGTCCAGTCAGAGCTGTAGCCGCCGGCCGACACCACAGCCACAGCAACGCGGAATCCGAGCCGCGTCTGCAACCTACACCACAGCTCACGGCAATGCCGGATCCTTAACCCACTGAGCAAGGCCAGGGATCGAACCCACAACCTCATGGTTCCTAGTCGGATTCGTTAACCACTGAGCCACTACGGGAACTCCTGTATTTTAAGGACAGCGGTATCTTTCCCATTAATATACTCAAGAATGGAGTTCCCGTCGTGGCCCAGCGATTAATGAATCTGACTAGCATCCATGAGGATGCAGGTTCTATCCCTGGCTTCACTCAGTGGGATCTGGCATTGTGATGAGCTGTGGTATAGGTCGCAGATGTGTCACAGATCTTGCATTGCTGTGGTTGTGGTGTAGGCTGGCAGTTGCAGCTCCAATTCAACCCCTGGGAACCTCCATATGCTGCATGTGCAGCCCTAAAAAACAAAAACAAAACAAACCAAACAAAAAAACAACACAACACGAGAAGATACAACTAAAAATCGTTCTGGAAACCAAGAGTCAGTGGCAATCAGGAGTCAGGAAGAGAGAAGTCTCCTTTCCTGTCAGTGTCTTTGATGACATGGTGATGCTGTTTTAATGAAGTCCAGTTTGTCAGTTTTTTTCCCATGGATATCCAGTCTTCTGGCATCATTTGGTTGAAAAGACCTTTCATTCCGTTTGGGTTGCTGGGGAGTCTGTAGGAACTGCTGAGTCTCGCTCTGGGCTCCGTTCTTATCTGCCACCCATCCTCAGGCAGTGAGGTGCCGTCCTGATGTCTGAGCCCTGTGGTGGGTCTTGAAGTCCAGTCCTCCTCTTGTTCTTCTCTTGAGACTCTGTTATCGGTTCACGGACCTCTGCATCCCCACTCTGCGGCTCAGTCTATCCAATGAGTTTTTTAATTTCAGATACTTTATTTTTTATCTCTGGAATTTCCGTTTGGTTCTCCTTTTTCATTTTATTTTTTTATTGAAGTATAGTTGATTTGCAGTATTTCAGGTGTACAGCAAAGTGATTCAGTTATTCATACATGTATATATGGACTCTTTTTCAGATTGGTTATCTTTTTTAATAGTCTCTTTTTTTCTGTCAGGATGTCCTGTTGTCCTTCATTACTGTATGCTTTTATGTCCTTGGGCATACTTACCAACGCCAAGGTCAAATCCCTACTGCTCTTTCCAGTATGGGGAGTGTCTTGGGGTTGTCATTGGTGTTCTGAGTATGGCTCATATCTCTCTGTGTTTTAGAGTCATTCTGAATTGGCTTTTGGGTATCATGTATGGTAGGCTTTAGAGACTCAGAGCTCTGTTCCAGTCTTCTGAAGAGTATTAATGGGTGTGCATTCACATTTAGTTAACGTGGTTGGATGGAAACCCCATCCCTGAGATCTCAGTGTGGCCGTGGTGGCTTGAGCCAGGAGGCTGTGCGTGTTTGAGGCTTAGGAGGTAGCCAGAGGTTAAGGAGTGCACCCAAGGCCTCCTCTCTTCACCGTCTCGTGCTGTGGTCTCTTGCACTTGGTCCTAGTGGTCTTCAAGCCAGTGAGGCCCTCTGTCTCTGGGTCTGAGACTGGAGCCGGCCCTTGTGCCAAATGCCATGAAACCAGAAACCTCCTCAGTTCCCATTCCCTTCTTGCAAATATCCAGTCCCGTCCTTTTCATACTTTTTATATTTTATCTAGAGTCTCTGTTTATCTGGTATGTGCTTGGTCCAGTAGGAGGTACTTGGCCATTACTGGACACAGCACCTGTGTCAGCTTTTTTTTTTTTTTTTACTAAAAAAACCAACAACCCCCTTTTTTAATTATAGAAGTAATACATGTTTATTTGTGAAACATTTGGAAAATTTAGGAAAGTGCACACACACACAAATAATAAATTGATCGTATTTGTCCGCAGGTATAACCACAATTCATATATTATTTTTTTCAATCAGTCTTTTCCTCCTCGTCCTTCCCTACCTCTCTCTCTTTTTCCGTTTCTCCCTTCCTCTCTTCCTTCCTCCCCTCATCTTTGTCTAATGTAAACGGGTGGGAGTGGGGGTGCTTACTTTCCCTTTTAATTACTCTGAGGCCTTTCCCCTTGTGAGGCAGTAACCCACAGCATGGCTGTTTCTGGCGGTGTAGTGTCTGTTTCTAGGGCTGCACGGGTCAATAGCTGCTCTCACGGGCAGTTAGTTTGTTGAGACATCTGTAACTTTTGCATTTAAAATGCTCTCTCGGTAGAGTGGATATAATCGAATTATTTAAAAAGAAATTAGTAGCTGGCAATTGTTAAACGTTAAACGTCTTTCTTAGCATTCAGTGTCCCAGCAGGGGTGGTGCAGAGATGTCAGAGGTGTAGGGAGTACCCAGATCCAGCTAGTTTCTGTCGATGCTGGTAGCTTTCATTTAAACATTTAAAATAACCTGTATATATTCACATACTTATATATCAAGTGGGGTGCCAAGTGCAAAAATACCATTTTGAGGTTAGATTGTTAATTGGAGTTTTAAGTGTCATATTCCATTAGGAAGACAATTTCCACCTTTCTTATCATTCAGTTTTTGTGTTTTGGGTGGGGTAAGTGACGACAGGCAGTGTGACTGATCAGGGTGCCTGGGCTGTTGTCCTAGATCTGAAACTAATGTTTCCTGCAGTAGCTTCTGCTTCCATTCTGTGCAAAGACAGCTCGTTTCTAAAGGACCCTAGATTTGCATTGATTTGAAATTCCATTTAAAACCAGAGTGCAAGTCCTTTTTTATCCTCCAGAGGTAAGTTAGAAGTTTATTTGTTACAATATATTGGGTAGATAAACATTTCTCTTCTTAAAAAGGAGTGAAATCAGGTTTGGGATAATCATGCTAGTTTTGCTTTATATCCATTCTTGTAATGCACTTAAATTATCAGAATCTTAGTTTTTCTTTTTTCTTCTTTTTCAGCAGCAAGCCCTTGCAGGGACCCTGGTGGCAGGGGCTGGAAGTGCAGTAGAAACAGACCCCTTTAAGAGGCAGCAGGCGGGACCCCCAGCAGGTATGTCACGGCTCAGGTCCCTCAGGAGCCAGCTAGCACCTTAGTTTGGGAGTTCCAGTGTAGTGGGCGCCTGTTTCTAAAGCACGACCCCTAAAGAACTTAGTTGTGGTGAGTTTCTACTTTGAAAGTTAAATTTTCTTTAGGTGCTAATCAGCTAAACAAAATATTTACGTGAATGTTTATATGTACTGAGGTTAGAAGTTTGTCAGTGGAGTATGCCTATTCCACTTTGATTTTCTCTGGGCATTGTTCTTAGTCCTCATGACAAGATTAAGTGTAAAACCACCTGCTATTTCAAATTGTCATTCATTTCTCAAACTGAATTTTTTTCTCCAACATGACAACTTAATGTGTAAAAGATTCCAACAGTTCAGAATTGTGTAATTTAAGTCTGCTTCTGGTTTGGTGTTACTGCCCCACTCCGTAGCCACAGAGGTAGCTGTGTTTGTTCATTTTCACAGGAATTCTTATGTCCACACACAGGCATTGTTATAGATGTGTCACTCTGAAAAAAAGTCAAATGTGATCTCATATACACTGTTTTGTCTTTAATATCAGCCAAATATGCCGTCTTGGCCAGGCATGGACCTCATTCTTTTTGATGGCTGCAAAATACCTGCGCTAGCATTCATTTGTTAGTATAACCGTTTTCCTGTTATAATCAAAACAGGATTGGACATTTAGTTTCATTATTTTTTTTCTACATGTTTGCCCCTATATTTAAAAGAACTCCTAGAAAAGAAATTGCTAGATCAGAGTGTATATACAGTTAAGGATTGCTGATGCTAAATTACCCTCCAAAAGGATAGGGCCAGTTTTCACTCACAGTTTTTTGTTTTCTTAAATTTTGGTGATTTATTTAAGTATGATCAACCTTTTTAATCTTTGTTGATCCGATGGGTGAAAAATTAAATCTTCTTTTTTTGATGTGGATTTCTTTAGTTTTGATAAGGTGACAGTATCTCCTCATGTTTTTAACCATTTGTGAATGTGTCCCTCTGCTAGCTGTTTATGTTCTTTGTCCATTTTGTCTGTCTGGATGTCGATCCTTTTCATATTAATTTGTAGGAGCTTTCTGAATGTTGAATAAGTCTTTTGCCCGTCATGTATGTTGCAAATATTGTCTCTTAGGTTGTTGCTTGTTCTTTGCCTTTTTATGATGCTTTTTCTTTTATTTACAAATTTTTAACAGAAAGAAATTATATTTATCAACTTTATCTTTTATGGCTTCTGCATTTTGGTGCATGCATAGAAAGGCCTCTCTGTTCAAAGATGATAAAAGAAAACACACATGTTTTTTCTACTACTTTTGTGGTTTTATTTTTACATCAAACTGCACCTTTTCTGAAAATTATTCTAGAGCAGTCTAAGAGACCTCGACTCGAAGTGGGTCACCAAGGGGTAGTTTTCCAGCACCCAGGGGTGAATACAGGAGTTCCTCTTCAGCAGTTAATGCCGACAGTTCAAGGTAAGACCCAGCACCAGAACCAGCTCTCCTAGCTCAGAAAGAGGGAGTACAGAGAGGGCTTGAGAAGCAACAGCAGACCAAAACGTGTGTAGTCCAGTAGCAGATTCTAGGTGGTTTCCACAGTTGGAACATTCCTCTGAGTCCCACTTAACATGGTGTGAAGAAATCACCAGAGACCGTTCTTGTCACGTTAGTGGAGCCGCATGTCCCACTGTCCTCACCCTCTCTCCAGTTTTCATGCCTGTGTTTTTTCTCACTTGCTGCTGTGGTAGGGACCCTGCAGTTATTCGATGCCTGTTTTGCTTGGTGCTAACTTGCAAAGGCCAGGCGCCTTTCCTTCTTTTTTGTGTGCTCATTTATAACATTAGATCTAATACAAATTTCCCACCAGTTAAATTTCCTGTTTGAGTGTGTGATGTTCTAAGTGAGGGGTCTGTGACAGCTCAGAGCCCCGGAGTCAGTGCCTGGGGGGGGTCTCTCCTCTTTTGCAGGAGGAATGCCTCCCGCCCCTCAGGCTGCCCAGCTCGTGGGACAGAAGCAAAGCCAGCAGCAGTATGACCCCTCCACGGGGCCCCCGGTGCAAAATGCCGCCAGCTTGCACACGCCTCCGCCACAGCTCCCTGGCAGGCTGCCCCCGGCCGGCCTCCCCACCGTGCCCCTGCCACCGGCGCTGCAGTTCTCCCAGCAGCCTCAGATGGTGGAGCCACAGCCCCAGCTCCAGATCCCGGTGAAGACGCAGCAGCCAAATGCCCCCATTCCCGCGCCCCCACCCAGCCAGCTCCCTGCTCCTGCCCCACAGCCCACGCCGCCGGCCCTCCACGTCCCGATGCCCGGGAAGGCACAGATGCAGGCCCCGCCGCTCTCCGCCCAGCCACAGGTACTCTGGGCACCTGCTGAGCCCTTAGCCGGGAGAGGATGTTTGTGTGACAGGACGTGCACTGTTTAATAACTTAGAGTCCCCGCAGTTTAATCTCCCACCGAGGAAGATTTTGTTAATTCTGTGGTTGCAGCAGTATTTTATTTGGCTCTGTCATTGTAGTTATTGATACTAAAATGTCAGAAAGCGACAGAATTCTTATTGCTGCTCTCAGTTCAGGGCACCATGTCCCTTGTCCCACCTGATGTACCTAGTGACGCGAGGTCACGGGAGCAAGGCTGGGGGATGCCGGGGCTTGCTCCAGCTCCTGTCTACTAGGCTCCCTCCATGGGTGTCCTCCCCTCTCTGGACAGTTGACTCTGTACACATGGGCAAGGCATTATTCCCCAGGCTTGCTAGACATTTCCTGTGTTTATAGGGTCTCTCCTCCTCCACTAAGTAATTTCACCCAGATGCCTTTCTGTAATGTGTACAGTAAACTGTGTGGGTCCCTAACGAGTAGCGTCCGTAACGAGCCGCGCATCCAGGGGTCTGGAGCACTGAAGGGTGGGAGGCAATTTTTCAGAGGCTCGCCTTGCAGTGGCCTGGTCCGCCCGCTTAGAAAAACCTCTCCTTCCCCTTTCCTCTCCCTCTTAACAGGGAGATTTCCTAGCTGAACTTTGAGTTCAAAGTCTTCTGGTGATTGGAGAAGTTTGCTCTTCTGTGGCAGTGGACTAGACACGTAGCTTTCTTTCACTGCCTGCCAGGTGTAAGGTTCTGTGATGGGCCCTTCCCCGAGTTGTTTCATTCCCTCACCCTAGCAGCCGTAGTGGTAGAATCTTTACTACCCCGTTAGCTGTGAAAAGACTGAGGCTGGAGGAGCCAAATAACTTGGCATGATCAAACGACCAGTGTTGTGGGGACTGGGGCTGGGTCCCCGGATTGGTTCTGGGGCCTTTTGTGCAACTCTGCATGCACCCACCTTGAGAAGGAGCCCTCCTGCCTCCCGGGCGTCTGAGCCTCGCTGGCCTAAGGTGTTTGTGGCAATGAGTCGGGCTGTTCTAAGCACTGTCTTGAGCCTGGTACCGGCTTCAAGCAGCACTGACGTTTCTTTTGGGTTGTTTCCTGCCTTGGTTGACAGTGTGAGCTGTGGGGTGTGGCTGGGGCCAGCAGCCTTGTGTAAGGATCACACAGGGGGAGCATAAGAGCATTGGAGACTTTGCAGGCCGTGAGCTTTCTGTTGTGTCACTTGGCTCTCCCGTTGAAGGTGAAAGCAGTCCCAGAGCCCACAGAGGAGTGGCTGTGGTCGGTGGAACTTTCTGAAAGTGTGTGGCCGCCCACAGTATACCAACCACTGGGGTGGAGGAAGTTTCCTTGGCTGTAGAGACAGGAGCTGGGCTGTGAGAGGCGCGTCCTCAGCTGTGCTGTCCCCTCCGCTTTGCGGATGCGTCTTGCGTCTCTGTGTTCAGCCCACTCAGTGGTGGCAGTGTCTTGCCTTCCCTGCGCTTGCACCTCCACTTCCCTGATGTACTTCCTGTGTGAATTTGACTTCATCTCCTGTTGGGGTGTGGGGGGGGTTCCCCGTTTTACAGGCTTTGCCCTTGGGTGGGTACAGAGGAGGCTCTGTAACCTTACCACTGACCTGCCGCAGAGGGTCACATGGGGTTTGTATTTGTCCTTCAGAGAAAAGGTGCAAGGTGAGCATTTGGTATTTTTCAATTAAGAGGAAGCTTATGTAATTGAAAATTCTAAAAAATTATTTGAAAAAAAGAAAAAGCTGGAAAAAAGCAAAAAAAGAATAATTTACATGGCATATAATATGTGAAAACACAGTTTATAGTGAACTCTTAATGTGGTTTTGTGGACCCACAGGGCTTCTTAGTTTGTGTGGACTGGGTTAGTTTGTGTGTGTCTGTGGTTTGCAGATGGGATTCATTTGTTGGCCTGTATTGCTCAGGGGTGGGGGGGTGCTCGGTGTCTCTGGCCATTGGGTTCAGGGAGCAGCACTGAGGTCCTGTTTCTCCTTGCTAGACGGTGGCATCAACAAGACCACCTGTGGACCCCGCCCAGCCCTGTCCGCGGCCCCTGCCCTCCTCCTCTTCTACCTCGTCCATTGCTCCCGCGAGTGGCTCGGGCCCGGGACCTTTGCCTGCACGAGCCTCCCCAGTGAACAGACCCTCCTTGGCCACCAACAAGTCACTGTCTCCAGTCACCTCCCGCTCCCCAGGGGCGGCTGTGTCGGCACTGCCAAAACCACAAAGCCCGGCTCAGAATGCTGCCCCACCCCAGGACAGTTCTCAGGATAAGCTGGCAGAACAAATAGCACTGGTAAGTGCACGTAAAGAATTTTTTTTGAGTGCTCAAGAAGATTGTATGGTGTGTTCTGACTTGTTAAATGCATTTGATTTTAATTTCTAAGGGGGCAGTAGCTTATTTTTTTTTTTTAGAGCCACATCTGCAGCATGTGAAGGTTCCAGGCTAGGGGTCGAATTGGAGCTGTAGCTGCTGGCCTACACCGCAGCTACAGCAACGTGGGATCCCAGCCACATCTGTGACCTATACCACAGCTCACGGCGAGGCCAGGGATCGAACCCACATCCTCGTGGGTACTAGTTGGATTATTTTCTGCTGCACCACAATGGGAACTCTGGGGCAGTAGTTCCCTCGGAGAACACCTGGAGTTCCCTATGTGGCTCAGTGGTATTGAACCTAACTAGTATCCATGAGGATGCAGGTTGGATCCCTGGTCTTGCTCGGTGGGTTAAAGATCTGGCATTGCTGTGGTTGTGGTGTAGACCAGCAGCTGCAACTCCAATTTGATCCCTAACCTGGGAATTTCCATTTGCCAAAAAGACAAAAGGCCCTAAAAAGACAAAACCAAACCAAAACCACAAAAACCCTGAGCACCTGATAGTAAGGGTGATTGAATGTGGCTTGTGATCAGTAGAAACCAAGATTAGAACCAAGTGGAGTTGTGGCGCAGTGGGTTAAGGATTCAGTGTTGTTACTGCTGTGGCTCAGGTCACTGCTGTGGCTCAGGTTAGATCCCTGGCCCTGGGAAATTCTGCATGCTGGCGTGGCCAGAAAGAAGATTAAAACCACGAGGCTTGATCTATCCTGCTGGGAGTGGATTTGTGTGCAAAACATCTTTTCTGGGCTGATTCCAGCACTGGGACTGCTCTCACTGCAGCCAGAGCGGGGGAGGAGTGGGGTGGGTGCGTGATATAGGCTGACAGCTCAGAGCCCATCGAGGCCGCCCAGGCCAGCGCAGGTCTCAGCCTGCACTTGGTGCTTACTGTTTGTGGGGTGACTAAGCAGCTGTTTTGTTCATCTTTGTTAGGGGAATTAAGCGTAAAATAGGTGAGGTGTCATAAACCCAGCGTTCCCTATCACCTGCTGTAACACAGTGGTCACTGCATGGCCAGCCTTGTTCGATCTCTTCCCTTCCTGATGACACTGATGCGGATTCCAGGCTTGTGTTGCCTCCTCTGAGTGCTCTGCTATGGACGTTGGTCTGGGAGCTCTGTCCAGTGTTTCCAGGACGGGGCAGGACTGCAGCTGCAGCTGCTCTTAGGGCTCTTGGGGGTTGCACTCCCATGCCTTTGATCTCTCATAGAGCTGTTTTTCTTCTGTTTTGTTTTGGGCTGCCCTGTGGCACGTGAGCTCCTGGGCCAGGGATCAGATCCAAGCTGCAGCTTGGATGCAGCCATTGCCATAAGCCGTAGCAAGGGCTGGATCCTTAACCTACTGTGCCAGGCCTGGAATTGAACCCCAATTCCAACACTCCCTCCCAAGACACTGCCGATCCCTGTTGCCCCACAGCAGGAGCTCCTCATAGAGCTGTTTTGATCTGGGTGTCCAGCTCTTTGTTGCTGAGACCAGACATAGTAAGTTCGCGTGGATTGGGGTGTGGACTGATGGGAGGCTTCTGAGCTGTGTGCTGGACACCCTCCACCCTCACACTTCTTGCAGGAAAACCAGATCCATCAGCGAATAGCAGATTTAAGGAAGGAAGGCCTGTGGTCTCTCAGACGGCTGCCAAAACTGCAGGAGGCCCCTCGGCCCAAATCACACTGGGACTACCTGCTGGAGGAGATGCAGTGGATGGCCACGGACTTCGCCCAGGAGAGGAGGTGGAAGGTAGCCGCTGCCAAGAAGGTGGGTGTGAGTCACAGGCCGCCCTGTTTCTCAGTGACCATTGGGTGGTGTTAAGAGACTTAAAATGCTCCAAATGGTAGGTCTCCCAGCCCCACTCTCTAAAGGCATTCCTGACTCACAGAGTAGAAAAACGCAGAGTAGAAGGAACTGCTGTGAGGTTGATTTCTGAGGGGCGTCCTTGTGCCCTGGCATCTCTGCTGCAGGTCTGTCATGGGATTTAGGTTCCTTTTCTAGCCAGTTTCTCCTGGCAGTGGGCATGAGGATGCCTGCAGCCCCCCAGATCCAGGCTGAGAACTGGGAGGGGAAGAGGCCGGTCAGCGGGTGGGCAGCCCAGGCACCTGTCCCCAGCACCCCCGGCTGCCCACTGCCAGCCTGCTCTGTGCTGCCTCGTCTTCCGCTCCAGCTTCTCTCAATTCTGGCTTAGAATTTACTTCCTCTCTGTCCCCAGAGTAGGCATCTAACCTGGGGAGAACCTCTCCGAGGTGCTCCCACCGATACTGGTCGTACAGAGAGTAACAGATTTCTAGAAATCATGGGTCCCAGAGTGCAGAGCAGCTGTTTTTGTGTACGTGTGTAGAGCTCCGGGCCCTACTTCTTCTCCCCGCATCACTGGCCCGGTCGCCATTCATCCTGTGTGCCTTGCCTGTCCATCTCCCTCCCCTCGCTTTCCCCACCTAGTTTTGGGAGAGAAAAACTGAGACTGTGGGTGGGCGTTAACAGTGGGGTCTGCGTATAAAGGTCTTAAATCAGATTCATGGTTCTTTCAGGAAAAACCCAGGTTGCTCCTTAAGCATTTCCTTTCTCATAAAGGTAGATGGTCTTGAGCATGTGGACACAGGGTGGACAGGGCGGTGGGTGGGGGACAAGGGGGATGGATGGCCGCTAAGGAGCAGGGGTGAAAGGGAGCTGAACTGTGAGCTGTGGCCGCCTGCTGTCCCTCCTCCTCATGCGGTGTCATAAACCCAGCGTTCCCTATCACCTGCTGTGATAGGAGGTTTCAGGCGAGGGGTGTACGCCAGCCCAGACAAGGCCCTGGAGTCCTTTGGCCAGAGGCTGCTTCAGGGTCCACCTGGCCTCTGGCATGTTTCTCATCCCACGGTCGGGGACCCTAGCAGCTGTTCTGTGCTCAGGGCTCAGGACTCTGATGTGTTCATTTCGAAGTTACTTCTCTGTAACTTTTTGAGATACTGCTGGCTGAATGTAAAGAGTATAAAATCCAGAAAGCAGTTTGGCAGTTTAAAACAAAATCCTTTAGGAGTTCCCGTCATGGATCAGCGGTTAACAAATCCGACCAGGAACCATGAGGTTGTGGGTTCGATCCCTGTGGTGTTGGTTGCGCACGCGGCTTGGATCTGGCGTTGCTGTGACTGTGGCCTAGGCCAGCAGCTACAGCTCCGATTAGACCCCTAGCCTGGGAACCTCCATATGCCGCGGGTGCGGCCCTAAAATGACAAAAAAAAAATCCTTTTAAAAAAATGTGAATTAATCCTAACTCAACTTTTTCGTAGCTAGGAATTAAATTGTGCTGCCTTCACACAATGAAAGTGATACCCATTAGAAAGGATTTTGATCTGTGTTTACCAATGGAAAGTTTTGTGTCTTTTTAGGGCCACACATGCTGCATATGGAAGTTCCTGGGCTAGGGCTTGAATCGGCACTACACCACAGCCATAGCAACGCGGGATCCTAGCCATGTCTGCGACCTACACCACAGCTCACGGCAACGCCGGATCCTTAACCCACTGAATGAGATGAGGGATCGAACCCTCTTGGAAACTAGTCGGGTTCGTTACCTCTGAGCCACAACGGGAACCCCCAAAAGATGTTAATCATATATTAAAGGGGGAAAGAAGATTGTAACAGTGTGGTATTCATTTTGGAGAAAAATGTGTATTTGGTAAAATAACACTTCTAGAATAGTCAAGCGGAATGTCGGCAATGGTTTCTCCTGGTATCAGTGTTTCCCCTAAGCGCCCTTAGAGCAGATGAGGGTGCATCTCTGTGAACTATATGCAGTCACAGGCTGAGAAAGAGTCTAAAGAAACATTAGGCATCTTTTCCGATAGCATGACCCAGACAGAGCACAGCCTAACATTCTTGAACTTTTATTCACTAGCTTGTCAGAACTGTAGCACGTCATCATGAAGAAAAGAAGCTTCGTGAGGAAAGGGGAAAGAAAGAGGAACAGAACCGACTAAGACGAATAGCTGCGTCAACGGCTAGAGAAATAGAGTATTTTTGGTCAAATATTGAACAGGTAAATTCTGAGATTTCAATGGGCTCCTGAAAACACAGACTGTGTCAGGTTTGGTGGGGCTGCCTTGCTGAGTGGTGGAGAAATCCCACAGCTGGTGCTTGCAGCGCCGCTCAGAAGGGCCAGGTCCCCAAGCTGCCTTGGCGCCTCTGGACTGTCGGCTCCTTACTTGACCTTACTTGACCTCCTCGGTGTTTCTCTGGGTGCATCGGAACACATGTCAGCTATGACCTGCATGCTCTGTGATGTTTGTGAGCCTGTGAGGGGGTCCTTCTATAGTCCTCTTCAGTACTGGTGCAGGTCACTAAGGGCAGCTTACTTCCAGAATGGCTGCTCTCTCACTTTCTTTTTAATAAGAATTCTCATCTTACCATCTGATGGAATTTGGGCAGGATGTAGTTGATACAGAGTAATGAAAAAGTACCAGACAGAACATTCCTTTTGGAAGTACAGGTGACCTTTGAACAACACGGGATTAGGGGCTCTGACCCTCTGTGCAGCTGAAAATATGAACACAACTTAAAATCTGCCCTCTGTTATCTGCGCTTCCACATCTGCAGATTCAGCCAACCACAGTCCGTGTAGTTCTATAGTATTTACTGTTCAGAACATCTGCCCCAAAGTGGACCTGTACCACTCAAAGCCATGTTGTTCAGGGGTCAACTCTAATTTGAAATGAGGTTGGGATAGCTGTGCTTTTGGACAAGGCATGTGAGTGTTGCTGTGTTCATATACAGAACTCTTGTAATTTACATCCTTAATAATATGCCTATTTATTTAACTCTTTGTGTTCAGGTCGTGGAAATAAAACTTCAAGTAGAATTAGAAGAAAAAAGGAAAAAGGCTTTACATTTACAGAAAGTTTCCAGGAAAGGTATAGTACTTTTTTGAAAAGCTTTCACCTTCTGCAGATTGTATTTGTTTTGATTCTCTGCTCACCGCCACCTTGTAACATTTAGTCCCCATGACAGCAGCATGGGGAGGTCGTTTTCACTTTACCCTGATCCTGTAGCTGCCTGTTTCATTTCGGTTCTTCTGAAGTTCGCTTATATGAGTCAGTACTGCCTAGGCTGATCAACTTTGGGGCACTCTCTGAGCTGAGGTTCTGAGCCTGTCCACTGTGGCCAGCCCCTGGATGGGGAGTGAACCCCTGAGGGCTATGCCCCCAGGATCCCTGTATCTAGCTGTTGAGCGGCTGTCACAGTGTTCTGCCCATCGTCGGCCGGGCCCTGATGGAGGCAGGTGCCCTTCACTGTGGGGAGGGGGTGGTGAGAGGGCGGGGGGGGTTGGGGGTGCCTCTTTTTTATTGATGGGGAGACTGAGGTGGAGAGGTGGCTTCTGCTGAAAGTCATGGAACTGTGAGATCATACAAATCATGAAATAGAAACTTAGCCTGATTGGAGACTTCTGCATTCCTGTGGAAGCGGCAGTGCTGAGAGCTGCCAGCGCACCTGCCCGGCGGGTGTGGAGGTGCGGCTGGTGCTGTGCCACCCTGCGCTCGCAGGAGGAGGAGCAGGGGTGGAGGGGCCTTGGTGTGTGGGAGGGATATCACTTCCTCCACGGCTTTAGTGAAAACAGTCACATTCCCTCTCTCTTTAGGAAAAGAGTTGAGACCTAAGGGACTCGATGTGTTATCAGAGAACTTCCTGGTAAGTTCAGGACTGCTGCCTCACTATGTAAGAGAATGGAAGCGGTGTGAGTGAAATAGTGTCTGGGAGTTCCCTGGTGGCTCAGTGGCTTAAGGATCTGGTGTGGTCACTGCTGTGGCTCAGATCACTGCTGTGGCGTAGATTTGATCACTGGCCCAGGAACTTCCATATGCCATGGTTGCTGCCAAAAAGAAAAAATAGTGTCTGACAAAGTGGAGTTACTCGTTTTATCTGGAGAAATGTGCAGATATGACTCGTGCTGCTTTTCAGTATAAAAGCAGACTGCTTTGGGCACAAATCTGGCTGTTTATAGCTTCAGGCTCACCGAGGGTGTTACTTGGTGGTTTGGGGAGACGCAGTGAGCACTGTGAGTGGGTTTAGTCTTGTTCCTCCACTGCCTTGCACCTTTCCTGTGACTGGTGGCAGACGGTGGCCCCCACACTGGTCAGGGGCTCCCCCTTGTCTTCCTGGGTTCACGTAAAATGGGCATTTCTACTTTGCTTTCTCATTTTGTGTTTTCAGATCTCACGCTTGCGATTTGTGTTCTGTGTTCCAGGATTCGGGGACATCTGGAAGAAAGAGGAGAGCTAGCACGTCCTTAACTGATGACGAAGGTCTGTCCCCTGTGCTCTTAACCATCTGTGGGCTCTCTGAAGCTGCAGGTGCCATCCCACTCAGTGCTCCCAGGGCCCTCCCAGCGTGGCCTGCACTAGCGAGTACCATGGCTCAGGGGCTTGTGTGGTTGGGGGCCGGTGCCTTGGTGGATGGTGGGGGCTTTGCAGTGAAGAAACGAGGAGTTGGCTCGTGGAAGAGGGAGCTTGTTGGATTGTGTTTGTGTGCATGTCCTTTGTAAGGGAGGCGACAGGTGCGTTGATGGGAAGGAGTCAGCTGAGGGGCTGGGGCCAGCAGGAAAGGAGGTGCGGTCCACCTGGGAAGAGGTGGCCACGGCAGGTGGAGTTCTGCTCTGGATGTTGGGAGACAGTCTTCTTTGCCAGGACTCGGGTACAGGGCTGAGGATGGTTTGAGACGGGGACGGTGGTTGCCCAGGACAGCCGAGCTTGGGAATCCTCTGAAATGGGTGATGGCAAATTTGTAGTAATGCCAGAAAACAGGCTTGTGGATTTTTCTGTGGTGGGGCCCTGCTGGTGGACAGGAAGTTTCCGATCACTCCCTGTTGTCTAAGTAGGTTTGTTATGTAATCAAAACCAGGCTGTACTTCACACCCTGAAACAGAAAAGAAAGTTTGGTCCCTGGTTTTTTTGTTCACTGAATAAGCTGCCATTTACAGATTTAACCCGAATTTAAGTCCAGATTTAAGGCTTAATTTTAACTTCGCTAATAACTGTACAGAGCAGTTGTGAAACCTTGTAATGTTTTGTGAATAATTGCAAAGATGGTGACTGCCATGTGGTGATAACTGTTTCAGTGGAAGATGAAGAGGAGACGATCGAAGAGGAAGAAGCGCACGAAGGGGCTGTGGATCACCAAACAGAACTGTCTAACTTAGCCAAAGAAGGTAAGCCTCCTGAAACTGCTCCCCTAGCCACAACCCCGTAGACGGCATGCAGTGCAACCAGCATATTATCTCTCCCGTGCTGGGAGGCCTGGATCTGGTGTTTATCATTCCCTCGGCTCACTGGACGGACCGCTTTGCCCACGTGCATTGGAACTTTGTTTTTTTTTGTTTGTTTGTTTTTTGTCTTTTTGCCTCTATGTAGAGCCACACCTGTGGCATGTGGAGGTTCCCAGGCTAGGGGTCTAACAGGAGCTGTAGCTGGTGGCCTTCGCCACAACCACAGCAACGCGGGATCCGAGCCGTGTCTACAACCTTCACCACAGCTTAACCCACTGAGCAAGGCCAGGGATCGAACCCACAACTTCATGGTTCTTAGTCGGATTCGTTAACCACTGAGCCACGAAGGGAACTTCGATTGGAACTTTGGATGAGCAGGATCCCTGGTCCCCCTGCTCACTTTTCTCAGTTCTGTTCCCAGGTTTCCTCCTTATTGTTGTATGTTGCTTTTAATTCACTAATTCTCGCTGCTAAACAGTGTTCCTGGTGTAAACACATCACAGGTTATCAGTTGTGGGTGTTCCGGTGGTTCCCTTGCTTCCATCCTCACAAATGGTGTGTGCAGTACCCTTGTGTTTCCTGTGCACACTGGTGCGAGCACCTATGCTCAGCAGAGGTGGGGCTGCAGGGCATGCACACATGAGGCTGGCACCCACTGTGGTCCCAGCAGCTCCTGATGTCCGCCAGCAGTGGGGTGGGGGCAGTGAGGCCTTGTCTCTGGTGACCTTGAGGAGGAGCTTCTTTTCATGGGTTTCCAAGTCAGCAGTCTTTGCCCGTTTGGTCTTGGGTTTTCTTCTCTGTTCTGACTGGGTGTTGTTCTTATGGTCTGAACACGTTTCCTTGCCAGTGATATGCATCGTAGTGACCTTTTCCCAGTTTGTCATGTGTGTCTTTATTCTCTTTATGGTGCCTTTTGAGAAACAGGTGTCCATAATTTCAGTGTAGTTGAATTTGTCAGTCTTGTTTAAAGAAACTTATTTCAAGATCACAAGGTTATCTTCCTGTATTGTCTAAAAATTTTTTGATTTTCATATTGATGTCTTTAATCCACCAAGAATTGCTATTGACTCTAGTGTGAAATAAGAGTGCAATTCCTGGAGTTCCCTTGTGGCTCAGTGGGTTAAGGACCCAGTGTTATCTCTGTGCAGATGTGGGTTCAATCCCTGGCCTCACTCAGTGGGTTAAGGATCCAGAATTGCCGCAAGCAGCAGCATATAGGTTGCAGATGTGGCTTGGATTCTTTGTTGCTGTGGCTGTGGCATAGGCATGCAGTTGCAGCTCCAAATCAGCCCTTTGCTGGGGAACTTCCAGGTGCGGCTCTAAAAAGAGAAGAAAAAAAAATAGAGTGCAGGTTCTTGTTTTCCCAAATGGATAGCTTATTGTCCCGGTGCCATTCATTTATTTGTCTGTTTTTTTCTTTTTTGGCCGCCCTGTGGTATATGGAATTCCTGAGCCAGGGCTCATTAGATATAAGCTGCAGTTGTGACTTAGGCTGCGGCTGCAGCAACACCTAATCCTTAACCCACTGTGCTGGGCCAGGGGTCGAACCTGCATCCCAGTGCTCCCAAGACGCTGCCGACCCCCTTGTGCCACAGCAGGAACTCGCTGTAGAGCCATTTGAAAAGCCTGTCCTTCCTCAGTGCCGATTCAAACATTAGGTTTCCCGATACGCATGGCTCTTTCTGGGACCTTTTTTGTTTCATTGGTCAGTTAGTACCAATACCTCACTCTTGATTACTCTAGCTTTATAATAATTCTTGAGATCTGGCTAGGGAAGTCTTCCTGCCTCATTCTCTTTAGGAGAGTCTTGACTGTCTTGGACCTGTTTCAGATGCATCTCAGAATCAGTTCATCAAGTTTCAGAGAAAAACTGGTTGGGAATTTTTATTTGAATGTGGTTGAACGTATGGCTGTTTGGTGAGAATTGCATGTTTATGAACTTGAGCTTTTCCAGTCTGTCCTGTCAATTTACTTAGGTCTTAAATAGCTTCCAATAACATTTTATGATTGCGTGTTTTTTATTAGATTTATTACTAGGTGCATTATATTTTTTGGAGCCGCTGCAGTAAGTGGTTTTTTTTTTCCTTTTGTTGTTTTAGGGCTGCACCCGCAGCATATGGAGGTTCCCAGGCTAGGGGTCTGATCGGAGCTGTAACCGCCGGCCTACGCCGCAGTCACAGCAGCGCAGAATCCTAGCCGCGTCTGCGACCTACACCACAGCTCACGGCAACACCGGATCGTTAACCCACTGAGCAAGGCCAGGGATCGAACCCGCAACCTTATGGTTCCTAGTCAGATTCATTAACCGCTGTGCCACGATAGGAACTCCAAATGGTATATTTTTTAATTTGACATTTTTAATTCATTGCTGGTAAGTAGAAATGCAGTTGTTTTTTATGTATTGCTCTTAAATCCAGCAACTCTGCTGAACTCTCACATTGCTTCTATGTATACAGCCTCTTTGTCTCTGGAGAGTAACTGTTTTTCAGTTATGAAGCTGTTCCTTTTATTACTGTTCCTTAGGATAAAGTTTAGAAGTAGAGACACTGGTGGTGGACACCTTCGGCTTTTTTTTTTTTTTAATTTATTATTATTAATTTTTTTTTGATCTTTTCGTCTTTTAGGGCCACACCCATGGCATATGGAGGTTCCCAGGCTAGGGGTCTGATCGGAGCTGCAGCTGCCGGCCTACACCACAGCCATAGCAACGTGGAATCTGAGCCGCATCTGCAACCTACACTACAGCTCATGGCAATCCTTAACCCACTGAGCGAGGCTAGGGATCAAACCCGCGTCCTTGTGGGTGCTGTTCGGGTTCACTAACCGCTGAGCCACGGCAAAAACTCCTTTCGGCTTGTTCTTGATTCAAGAGGACACTGTCCCACAGAAAGACAGTAGGTTGCAGTGGTTAGTCACTACTGCTTGGTTCAAATCCTGTGTCCATCTTCTCTCTCCTCTTAACCTTCTAGCTTCACCTTCTGTTGTACTGTTGCTCTCATTCCCATGTGTGTTTGTGACTTAGGCAAGTCTGTGGCAACTTGGTTCTTTAGCGCCTCAGCCACTTCTTGTAGGGCAGGAATCCCAGCACGTGGGAAGATGCAGACATCAGCAGGTTGGCTGTGGGTCATCCCAGTCCGTCCCACTGAGACATCTGGGGTGGCTGCTTGTGCGTCCTCATGATGGGGGTGCATGGCGGCTGGTCCTCCTAGAGCCGGGACCCACGAGTGGCTGTGTCTCCTACAGCAGAGCCCTGTAAGCTACTCATGGTCACTTCACACCATCGGGTAAGCACCCTGGTTAGCCCTGGCCAGTAGGGGAGTGACCAGGCTGTGACTGCAAGAGCAGCGTCTTTGGGGCTGGCGGCCAAAGCCTCTGTGATGCCTCGTCTCGTCTTCATCCATTCCTGGAATGCCTCTTCCCCATCAGCTCTACTTTCACACCCCTCACAAATCTTTCAATGCTTTCTTTATGTAGATGTGAAATTTTTAAAGCCCCAATTCTCAGTATTTAACTTTCTATCTAGATAGAATCTTTTCTTCCCGTATGTCTTCAAATTAGCTTATATGTGTGAAGGCTGTCGATTTCTGTGAATTAAATTTGTTCCAAGACACCTTACTGTAGTGTGTTATTATTGTAGTGGTTTTTCTGTTGTTTCACCAATTTTTTTCCCTACTTTGATAGCCATTGTATGATGTATGTGTACATTTCCCAGCGTTTTGTTATGAAAACATTTAGACATAACAGAAAAGTTAACCTTATTATGATCACGCATATACCCACTACCTGCCTTCTACAGGTAGGTTTTCCTTGCTTTTATCACATATCTACCCATCAAGCCCATGTGATGAGTACTTTAAATCACAAGCAGATGAAGTCACTGGATTGTTACTAGTCTTCATGAATAGTGTCTTTAATACTGTTCTTTTGGGGTACGTCTGTGTGGCATTTGTTATTTTGACCACAGGTGTTATAGATATATAACATATATGCAGAATAGCCTCCGTGTCACAGGTCACAGATGCATGAAGGTGGACCATAACGAGGGTGGAGAGCATGAGATTTAAAGCTCTTTAGCTTTTCATACTGGTTTCCAAAAAGTTTAAGCCTGTTTATACCAGTATTGAGAGTGTTGGCTTATTCTATTTGTCCAAATTTGATTTTTAAGGTGGTTGCTAGTGTGATGGAGGACAAATTGTGCACTGATGCTTGGTTTAAAAAACTTAATGAGGGAGTGCCCGCTATTGCGCAGAGGAAACAATCGGACTAGTATCCATGAGGACACAGGTTCAATCCCTGGCCTCCCTCAGTGGGTTGGGGATCCGGTGTTGCCATGACCTGTGATGTAGGTCGCAGGTGTGGCTCGGATCCTGCATTACTGTGGTGTAGGCCAGCAGCTGCAGCTCTGATTTGACCTCTAGCCTGAGGACTTCCATATGCCGCCAGTGCAGCCCTAAAAAAATACATGAAATAAAAAATACATTTAGGAGTTCCCTTCGTGGCTCAGTGGTTAACGAATCCGACTAAGAACCGTGAGGTTGCGGGTTTGATCCCTGGCCTTCCTCAGTGGGTTAAGGATCCGGTGTTGCTGTGAGCTGTGCTGTAGGTTGCAGACGCGGCTCGGATCCTGCGTTGCTGTGGCTGTGGCGAAGACTGGTGGCTACAGCTCCTGTTAGACCCCTAGCCTGGGAACCTCCATATGCTGCGGGTGCGGCTCTAACATAAAGGCAAAAAGAAAAAAAAAAAAAATTTAAAAAATAAGTAAAAAACTTAATGAGCCTTTTATAGTCTTCTGTGTATGAAACAGCTCCATGGTCTTCGCCTGTTGTGATTGGGCCTTTAATGTGGTGGGTTAATCAATTAGGGTGAGCTCTTTCTACAAAAGCCTGTGGCAATCTTTTTTTTTTTTTGTCTTTTTGCCTTTTCTAGGGCCGCATATGGAGGTTCCCAGGCTTGGGGTCCAATTGGAGCTACAGCTGCTGGCCTACGCCACAGCCACAGCAATGCGGGATCCGAGCCGCATCTGCAACGTACATCACAGCTCATGGCAACACTGGATCGTTAACCCACTGAGCAAGGCCAGGGATCGAACCTGCAACCTCATGGTTCCTAGTCGGGTTCATTAACCACTGAGCCACGACGGAAACTCCTGGTGTTTTGTATTTTTATGTATCTTAGCCAGCAGTTATTTCCATCAATAGTTTTTTTTTATATTTTCATGTATTTATGCATAGATTTTACTGTGCATTTATTAGATCAGAGATATTTGTCCTTTTATGAATAAAAGTTTAATTTCTTCATTTCATAGATGTCATCTTCATAAAGAAAGTGTCTTATCCCCTGTATCAGTAGTGGGCATTTATTACTAATAGTTTTTGGAAAAAATATATGTGCTTTTAGAAAATACATACTTTCCCCAAGGAATTAATTTAAAGCTAGGAAACGGAATGTACAGTTGACTTTAGAGCAACACGGATGTGAACTGCACAGGTCCTCTTACAGTAGTGGTAAATGCCACAGTCCTGCATGACCCACAGTCAGTCGGTTATGGAAGAACCAATATGAGGAGGGCAGACTGTAAGTTATATGAAGATTTTAGTCTGCACAGAGTCCCCACCCATGATCCCCAGGATGCTCAAGGTCAACTGTAGATGAAAGGGCCCTTTTCCTGACTGTTGTCTTTTCAGCTGACACTGTTGGTTTCAAATAACCTTTCTTCTTGCAACCTTTTCTAGCTGAATTGCCCTTAATTGATTTGATGAAGTTGTATGAAGGTGCCTTTCTGCCGAATTTCCAGTGGCCCCAACCTAAACCTGACAGTGAGGAGACAAGTGAAGAAGAAGGTCTGTTTTAATATCTTTAAAGAATGCAGCTTTGGGAACAGAAGCCAAAATATTAACAGGAACATGCTTAAAACAGTTTAAGAATTACCTTCATTTCTCTCTGATGAAAATATCTTTAATGTGCAATTTTATGTTAATAGTTTTATTAAATTCTATGCTTTTTATTTTTATTGATTAATTTGCACAAGTATCAGAGCATTTGCTCAAGTGGTCAATGATATAGAAATACTTTCCTCTAGATTTATAAAAGTCATTGTTTGATGGTTCTAGATTTTATCCCATTTGTTCAGGCTGTGCTACAACATTTAAACACATACACAGACTACACCAGGAAGAGTCTACTTATTCTTGTTTTCATCCTGCCTGTTCTGGTCGTTAGACATGGCTGCCCGTGGGGGGTTTGGCAGGGAAGAGCCTGGCAGAGTCCTTTGCGGAGGCCGGGGCTTCCCAGACCCCTTTCTAGGGCAGGACTAGAGGGGCCGGCAGCTCCCTTGCTCGCCTAAACTAAAATGCTTCTTTTTCTTTTCTTTTCTTTTAGCTTTTTAGGGCCACACCCACAGCATATAGAAGTTCCTAGGCTAGGGGTCGAACCGGAGCTACAGCAGCCGGCCACAGCCATAGTCACAGAAAAGCCAGATCCCAGCCCCATCTGCGACCTACGCCACAACTCACGGCAACGCCAGATTCTTAGAACCCACTGAGCGAGGGATTGAACCCGCGTCCTCATGGATACTAGTCGGGTTTGTTACCGCTGAGCCATAGTGGGAACTTCTAAACTTAGGTGCTTCTAGTTCTTCCTTTCTTGGTGGTGCTGGGGTTGGGGGAAGGGCAGTCACTAAACCCTTCAATGGCCATACATTTGTTAGTGATACTCACTCTTGATTGTTACACGGAGATTTTCTAATTTCACCCAGAGCCCTTCCAGAGTGGCCCTGCACTTGATAATTTCCTAAGTCTTTCTACTTGTTTATCCAGATAGCGTTGTTAGCTATGTATAGTGGATTAAAGACCAAAAAATTGCTTCTTAATTTTGTATTTGAAGTATTCGGGTTCTGTAGACGTCTTCCCCCCCACTCTCCTCCTGGGCTCATCACACCGTCGCAGGAGTCTCCAGTCCCGCCAGTCCCTTTCTTCTGTTGTTCACAGACATGGAAGACTTCTCAGGTGAGCGGGAAAGCCGGAAGGATGTGGTTCTCATAGACTCACTGTTCATCATGGACCAGTTTAAAGCTGCCGAGAGAGTGAATGTCGGGAAACCTCACACAAAGGACATCGCAGAAGTGACCGCCATGGCCGAAGCCGTCCTGCCCAAGGGCAGCGCTCGGATCAGCACCGGGGTGAGGCACCGCACTCTGCACGAGGGATGGCGTCGCCGTGAGGCGGGGGGAGCCTGCTGCTCCCACACGCACTCTAGTTCACCTGCAGAAGTTGTCGGGAAAAACAAGTGCCGACCCCTCCTTCTCTGTTACCTGTAAAACGTTTTCGTGGCTTTGCAGTAGGCTCATCATGTGACTGATCTGACTTCCCCTCGGAGAAAAGTTCTCATGGTTATTGGCCCATCTGCCCCTGCAGGTGAAGCTGACTGCCCCGGCTCTGTTGTACGGCGCACTCAGAGATTACCAGAAGATCGGCCTGGACTGGCTGGCTAAGCTCTACCGGAAGAACCTCAATGGCATATTGGCAGACGAGGCGGGGCTTGGTAAAACGGTGCAGATCATTGCTTTTTTTGCCCACCTAGCTTGTAATGAAGGTAAGAGCTTGTCATTTTTTGAACAGTTCGTATTTGCTGAGACTGAACCGTGAGCAGTGTATCTGGTTTGAGGGTGGGGAGAGGCCTTTTCTCTGCTCCTTGGCTCCATGCTCTGGTCAAGGACTCTGGAGACGGTGCTTGGAAGCACCATCACTGGAACAAACGATAAACACTAGGTCGAGTAACTGACCGTTTTTCAGAGTCTGACGTAGTGCAAGGCCCACTGGGCCATATCTGAGGCTTTGAGGTTCCAGGGCCCATCTGCCCATCAACATGTAGACAGCAGAGCAGGCGGCCTCACTCTCATCTCCTGGTGCCCACGGGCTGGTTGTGAGTGTTCCCCTTGCCACTGGCCTGAGGGGCTGTGCTCTGGGCCCATCGTCGTCTTCCTTCTGCTCTGCCACCTGGTTCCTCTGCCACCGTTCAGGTGGAGGGCACAGCAGGTTGCGGTCTCTCCACTGCTGTTCAGCTGCTGAGCCTGCGTTCACTGCCTGCTCGGCCTGAGCGGTACCCGCCTGGTCCCCACTCTGTGCCTGTGGGGCTGCGGAAGAGTGTGTGCTCGAGTCTCCAACACAGGACAGGATGTGGTAGGCCTCCTCTCGCAGAGCACCTGGGGGTGAGCCGTGGACACTCTCGTTCGTGGGGAAGCACAGACAAGTCAGCTTCCTTCACTGTACAGCTTGAGAACTAAAGGGCCTGCTTAAAGGAGGACGGCGGTGGCGCCTGAGTAGGTTGAGTGGGGGTCCAGGTGTGTAGAGCGGGTTATGATTCCTTCAACCTGGGGCTAGTTTCTTTCGGTCCCTCCACATTGGTAAGCAGTTACCTTGGTGTCTTCAGTAAATAACCGCTTTGCCCTTGTTTTTGAAAGCTTACTTGATCTCAAATCAGTTGGAATACAAATGGATCAACTTTGGGACCTTCTGTTATTGTGTTAGTATGTTTCCCTTTTTTGACCCAGTACGACACAGTGTTCAATGTAGTACTTCAAAGTGAGTTTTAATAGGTATGGTTATCTCAAGATGGGAAAGTACCTTGTCTTACTCTTTTATTGTTTAGGTGAAAAAAGTATGCATTGCTGTATTTATAATAGTAAAAAATTGGAAGCAGCGTACAGTGCCAGAAGTAGGAGATTTTATTTCATTAATTGAACAAATGGGTTGAACAAATGAATGGTTATTCATTCCATAGGTACTTAACCTAATACCTACCCCATTCTCAGCACCAAACCAGGCACTGAGGGTGCAGCTATGAACAACACAAAACACCCCCACTGGGAGGCCCATGCTGGGCTCGGACAGTGAATCGGGAATGTGGGAGAGCAGCATGTTTGCACTTTATACGGTGTGCAGAGGCCTGAGAAAGCCATGGCCGTCAGGAGCAGGGCTGGCTCAGGGAGATGGGGTGGTGGGTGCAGAGGCTCAAGTGATAGTGGGTGTGTCCATGGAACAGTGCTGAGGCTGGTGCAGGGGTGGGAGTGTGCAGAGGCAGGTAGGCTGGCTGGCGAGGGGCCTGGCTCTTCCTCACTAGAGCCCTGCAGGTATCGGAGGAAGTGGGGAGGGGTCACTCGGTCACTTTTGTGCTGGGCCAGTTGTTGGGAAGCTTATTGTGCTGGGAGAAGGTGGGCGGGTCCTTTCTGCTCCACTTGCCCACTTGGATCGACCAAGCGTGACCCGCCTTGGACCTGACTCCCCATGTGGCCCAGTGTCCTTGGGGTTCCTCAGGAGACTTTGAGTTGGGGGTTCTGTTAAGTTCACACAGTTACAGTCCCTCACAAACTCACCACCTTTTCCACTTGCTTCCATCCCCAGCGGTGACCTGCCTCGCTTCACCCAGTATAAACAGACTTGTTCACCAACACATAGGTAGACACTTTGTTTCTCTCCAGAAGTGGGACAGTGTGCTAAATACTAGTGAACACCCGGGGTTGATTTGCATTTCCCTCCTCGTGAGGTTGTGCCTTTCACAGAGTTTGTTTTCCACTTGTATTTTTTCCTTTGTGCAATTTCTGTACACTTCCTTGTTCATTTCCTCTTGGGTGATTCTTTTTTTTAACTGAAGTATAGTTGAGTACAGCAAAGTGATTCAGCTCAGATTCTTTTCCCTTACAGGTTATTACAAGGTATTGAATGTAGTTCCCTGTGCTAGACAGTGAATCTTATTACTTATCTATTTTGTGTATAGTATTTTGTATCTGTTAATCCCGCACTCTTAATTTCCCTTTGGTAACCAGAAGTTTTTGTCTGTGAGTCTTTTTTCTATTTTGTAAACAGATTCATTTGTATTATTTATTAGACTGCACATATTTGTGATCTCATATGACATTTGTCTTTCTACCTTGCTTAGTAAGATAATTCTCTAAGTTCATCTTTGTTGTTGCAAACGGCATTATTTCATTCTTTATTATGGCTAAGTAATCCATTGTGTACACACGCGCATGTGTGTGTGTGTACACCACATCTTTATCCATTTGTCTGTTGGTGGACACTTAGGTTGCTCCCATGTCTTGGCTCTCGTAAATAATGCTGCTATGAATATTAGAGTGCATGTGCCTGTTATAATTAGAGTTTTTGTCTTTTCCAGTTATATACCCAGTAGTGGAATTGCTGGACCATGTGGCAACTCTCATTTTAGTTTTTTGAGGAACCTCCTTGTTGTCCTCCATAGCAGCTGCATCAGTTTACATTTCCACCAACAGTGTAGGAGGGTTCCTTTTTCTCCACACCTTCTGTAGCATTTATTACTTGTAGACTTTTTTTTTTAGGGCTGCACCTGTGGCATATGGAAGTTCTCCAGGCTAGGGGTCAAATTGGAGCTGCAGCTGCTGGCCTACACCACAGCCACAACAGCCTGGGACCTGAGCCACATCTGCAACCTATCCTTACCCGCTGAGTGAGGCCCAGAATCGAACCCACATCCTTATGGACTCTATGTCGAGCCACAATTGGAACTCCACTTGTAGGCTTTTTGATGATGACCGTTCTGACACATGTGAATGTTTTGATTCGCATTTATTTAATAGAGATGCTGAGCATCTCTGCATATGTTCATTGGCCACCTGTATGTCTTCTTTGGAGAAATGTCTGTTTAGGTCTTCTGCCCATTTTTTTTTTCCTGTCTTTTTGTCATTTTGGGGCCGCACCCGCGGCATATGGAGGTTCCCAGGCTAGGGGTCTAACAGGAGTTGTAGCCGCCAGCCTGCGCCATAGCCACAGCAACGCGTGATCCGAGCCGCGTCTGCGACCTACACCACAGCTCACGGCAACGCCGGATCCTTAACCCACTGAGCAAGGCCAGGGATTGAACCTGCAACCTCATGGTTCCTAGTCGGATTCGTTAACCACTGAGCCATGACGGGAACTCCTTCTGCCCATTTTTTTTTGATTGAGGTGGTTTTTTTTTTGATACTGGGTTTTATAAGCTATTCGTATATTTTAGATGTTAATTCCTTGTCAGTCGTATTGTTTGCAATTTTTTCTTCCCATTTTGGGTGGTTCTTTTTAAGGATCAACAGTAGCACTTTGCATATGTGCTGTAACAGCCACAGATGTGTGTGCTGTAACATCCACAGATGTGTGTGCATTTTTTCCATGTCTGCCGTTTCTCTTCTTTTAACTTGGTTTATGTTTTTTTGTAGCACAGAAGTAGAAATTTATGTGTATTGCTCTAATGATTTTATTTTTTCATTTATTTTTTTTAGGGCTGCACCGGCTGCATATGGAGGTTCCCAGGCTAGGGATCCAGTCGGTGCTATGGCTGCCGGCCTACGCCACAGCCACAGTAACACAAGATTCCCAGGCTAGGGGTCTAATAATTTTCAAAACCCTTATTTTTCTGAAAAATGAAATTGACACTGTGATTGGGGTGGTTTGAGTTTGTTCTGACGAGCAGTTGGAAACTACAATGAGTGTGACTCTGGGGCCCGCTCAATAGGCACAGGGCTCCAGGGCCTGTGGACTGAGGTTTCTTCCTTTCTGAGCGTTTATTGTAGGTAAGAGTTATTACCCTCACTTACATTAAGTGGCCACTGTGTTTTTGAATAACTATTCAAGTCATCGAGTCATTCAGCCCCGCTGTTGAGTGCATCTGGTGTGACCTCAGACCCTTGCTGCTAATAGGCCTCTGCAGGGAGCAGCCTGTCTTGACGGTGGCGGCCGCCTCGTAGGGAGGGCAGAGGATGCCTCTCAGCCCCAGCTGCACATCTGCTTTAGCACCCTGGGACTTCCCACACACACCTGCTCACCAGGACCTGACAGATGGTTTTGGTTAAAGAGGAAACTCCTGGGAGTTCCCTTCTTGGCTCAGAGGTTAGCAATCCTGACTATGAGCCATGAGGATGTGGGTTTGATTCCTGGCCTCGCTCAGTGAGTTAAGGATCCAGTGTTGCCGTGAGCTGTGGTGTAGGTGGCAGACACGGCTCGGATCCCATGTTGCTGTGGCTGTGATATAGGCTGGCAGCTGCAGCTCCAATTCGACCCCTAGCCTGGGAACTTCCATATGCCGAGGGTGCAGCCCTAAAGACCAAAAAAAAAAAAAAAAAAGAAAGAAAGAAAGAAAAGAAGAAACTCCTGTATCTTTTTCTTTGTAGGCAATTGGGGCCCTCACCTTGTCATTGTGAGAAGCTGCAATATACTCAAGTGGGAGCTCGAGTTGAAGCGCTGGTGTCCGGGCCTCAAAACGCTCTTGTACGTTGGCAGCCATAGAGAACTCAAAGCAAAGAGACAGGTATTTCATGTTAAAGTTGAACTAGAGCTAAACTGAAGACCGTTTTAATTTCTGTGGAAGATAAATTTCAAAGTGTCAGCATGTGTTTATGAGTATAATTATTGTAAATCACTCATTTGTGGGTTACCAGACCTTCTAGTTGTCCCTGGAATTAGAGCCCCTTGAGGCATAGGTTATGTATACCTGGGAAACTGGCTGTTACCTGTAGGGAGGTGCAAACAGTCTCCTTCTTTGCAAGGCTCACTTTCACTTCCTAGAAAGTGAGGGAATCTCCCCAGAACGCAAATGGTCTCTGGAGATGCTGCTGTCCTTTTAAACTATAGACTGTTGATTATCACAGGCATAAAAGAGAAATTGTGCTGAGTTCTGAAGTATAAATCCATGAAGTGATTCCAATGGAAGTATTTATACGTTAGGAATATTTGTGGCAAAGAGATGAGCTTCCAAAATGAATTTGGAATCTTTTCTTTTTTCTGCCCAGTAGTTTCTAGTCTAGATTCTAGGTATGTTACAGATCCCAATTTTTCATCAGCAAGAAAATTTTGGCTTTACAGTGTTGGGTAGTATTTGCTGAAATACCTGAGGTGGGTTTCCTTCCTTTCTTCCTCCCTCCCTTTCTTTGCTTTTTAAAAGCTTATAATGCAAGAGTACCCTGGTGGTCTAGTGGTTAGGACTCGGTGCTTTCACTGCTTCAACCTGGGTTCAATCACTGGTCTGGGAACTGAGATTGCTTGCTGTGGCAAAAAAAAAAAACAAAAAACAAAAACCTTATCATGAAGTCAGTTGAAACATAGATTTTCACATTTCCTATCATCTTCCGAATATGTTTTCCCTTCACTCAGATTACGTGCTCTGAAAGCTTCAGGATACTATATGCTAATCTGTTTTCCAAAAGCAATTGTTAATGCTTCCAAAGCAGTTTCTTTGTCTGCATAGGTGCTTTAGACACCTAGTGAAAAAGATCATAAAGCTCTGTGTGGTGAGAGTGAGTCACTAAGAGAGGAGTGGAGTGGCCGTGGGTGGGACCAGGCCAGCTCTCCAGGTTTGCTGGGAGGAGTTGGCTGAGGCCTGCTTCCTGTGCCGCAGGAGTGGAGCGAACCCAACAGCTTCAACATCTGCATCACCTCCTACAAGCAGTTCTTCAGGGGCCACGCCTCCTTCCCGAGGGCACGCTGGAAGTGCCTGGTCATCGACGAGATGCAGCGAGTGAAGGGCATGACTGAGAGGCACTGGGAGGCCGTGTTTGCCCTGCAGAGGTCTGGCTGCCCCGGGTGCTGGGTCCTGGGTGCTGGCACTTACTGCCGGGGGGTCTGCTGTGATTGACCTAAGGGTTCTTCGGGAGAAAGAGGAAATTGCAGAGGCACGCAAAATGGCCCTTCATTCTCTAGGGTTCCCTTCACCTCTGTCCTAGTGCATTGAGCCAAAGAGACCCAAAGTGCTCATTTTATTCGTTCAGGGGTGTGTGTGAGTATGTGTGTATGTGTACGTGCACACGTGGGCACAGGTGCTCCATAAAATCATGTGTGTGCACTCCTTAAAATCGTCATCCCTTTTCCTAAACATCTTCAAAGAAAGCAGTTCTGCACCCCGCTTGATGTATTTGGGTTTCAGACAGCATCTCTCCCTCTGTGCTCAGTCAGCAGCGTCTGCTACTCATCGACGCGCCCCTGCACAACACCTTCCTGGAGCTGTGGACCATGGTACACTTCCTCATCCCCGGCATCTCCAGACCCTACCTGCACTTCCCCCTGAAAGCCCCCAGCGAGGAGAACCAGGACTACTACCACAAGGTGGTCATCCGGCTGCACAGGGTACGTGTGGCGCCGCGGCCGCCCCCTGATTGGAAAGTTCCCCAGCTTCATGGGATTGTCGTGACGTCCTTTTCTGCAAGGACACACGGATAGCTTTTTTTTGTTTGTTTGTTTTTTCAGGTGACACAGCCCTTTATTTTGAGGAGGACCAAGAGAGACGTGGAGAAGCAGCTGACAAAGAAATACGAGCACGTTTTGAAGTGCCGCCTTTCCAACCGGCAGAAGGCCTTGTATGAGGATGTCATCCTGCAGCCGGGGTGAGTGCGGGTTTGTGCCCCGGGGTCACCCTCCGGCCTCACGGTGGCTCCTTCTGGGAGGATGGGCGCCCGGAACTGGAGGCCATGCTCTTGCCAGGCCCGGTTGGCTCTGGGTCTCTTGGACGTGTCCACTTCTCTCAGGCTTACCTGGCCTGTCCCCTTGCCGGTCTGGTCCTGTGTCTGCACCCGCTCTGCTTGCCATCTGAGAGGAGCTGGGTGGAGCTAACCTGGGCGTCGCGGGACGTTCCCCTTGCACTCACCCGGCGCTGGGCTTGCAGTATTTCAGTTTAGATTCATGCAGGAGACCTGGTCTGAGTGGGCAGCTCATCCAGTCATGGTCTCTCGTAGGACTAGGGCCGAGGCCAGTATGCATGCCATAGAGCAGGTGCGCTCTGCCATGCCAGGTGGCTGCCCCTTAGTGACCCCTGACTGCCCAGGGACCCCTGTGCGGGTGGGCCCAGAAGGGAGGGGCCCTGTCCTCTCCGTGATCCGCACACAGGAACCATCATGCTCTCCCCATGTTCCTGAATTTAGGTGGGAAAACAAAAACACGCATGTAGAGTTAAGCTGTGAGAATTTTATTTTATTTTGTATTTATTTTATTTATTTATTTTTTTGCCTTTTGTCATTTTACGGCCACATGCATGGCATGTGGAGGTTCCCAGGCTAGGGGTCTAATCGGAGCTGTAGCCGCCAGCCTACAACACAGCCACAGCAACGCAGGATCCGAGCTGCGTCTGCGACCTAACGCCACAGTTCATGGCAACGCCGGATCGTTAACCCACTGAGCGAGGCCAGGGATTGAACCTGCAACCTCATGGTTCCTAGTCAGATTCCTTAACCACTGCACCATGATGGGAACTCCACTGTGAAGATTTTAGATACGTCCGTACTCAGTCTCGTACCCTTCAGTGTCTCCTGATGGGTAGCCAAGCGGGGGTCACACCCGGAGCTCACCAGTTTCCCCACAGACCCTCCTTCTCAGCCTGAGGGGGCCCAGCATTCCAGAACAAGCTCCTGTGTTTCTGTACCAGAGCTGACCTGACAGGCTGCTCACGTGGCTCACCTGCCCCTGCCCTCGTGCGAGGGACGTGGAGGGCGATGGTATGGGACCCGGGCACAGCCATTGTGGGGGCCAAGGCTCTGGGGGAAACGATGTGCTTGGCTGCAGCCATCGAGTTGAGCAAGTCCTGAGCTGCTGAGCTGTCCCTTGAGCACTGCACACTCAGTGTGGGCAGAACTGCTCACAGGCTTCCCTGAAGTTTCCCTCTCAGGACCTGGTGCTCTGTGGCCCCAGCTGTCCTCTCCCCCACCTCCTTGTCCCTCTCCTCTCCCCTGTCCCATCCCCTCTGCTCCTGAGTCACCGCAGGCCAGCTGCCCCGTCCCTAAGGTCACCTCCCGACCTTAGCTGCTGGGTACCCTGTGCTCTCTGATGGCCTTTCTGGGCGTCCCCACCCCAGTCAGGTGTTAGGGCAGTGGCTCTACGTCCTCACTGGCCCTCACCCCGGCTTTCTGGCCTCCTGTCCTGTTGAAGGGGCAGTGAGCGAGCCTGAGAGCAGGAACGTCACCAGGTGGGCTTGGAGGTGAATGCCCCACGTCACTGCCGCCTGAGCACATCCAGGAGGATGTGCAGCTCTGTTCCTGGGGCAAGGAGTCAGCCAGGCACCGATGGCGGCATTCGCATCTCTTCCTTCACAGGACCCAGGAGGCCCTGAAGAGCGGGCACTTTGTGGATGTGCTGAGCATCCTGCTAAGGCTGCAGCGGATCTGCAACCACCCTGGGCTAGTGGAACCCCGGCTCCCGGAGTCCTCCTACACAGCGGGGCCGCTGCAGTACCGCTCAGCCTCCCTCATCCTGAAGGCGCTCGACAAAGACTTTTGGAAGGTGAGGGCGGTGTGTGCCCGGTGGGTCTGGGATGTCAGTCTCAACTTGAAATGGCCTGGTGCTGGGCAGCACTGGGGTGCCTGTGATTCCCCTTGACCTGGAACCCGCTTGGGAATTGACCCTAAGGGGCCAGCCCGGTGTGAGGGATGTGAGGAGGGCTGGCTGTGAGGAGCAGGAGTGGGGGTTAGGACTGCAGGACCTGGGCGCCCTCACATGCCGTGGGCAGAGGCCTGGGGGAGGCCCAGGCCTTTTTATTAAAATGTTAGCAATTATCTAGGTGGTGGAAATTTGTTTTTTTCCATTTTTAAAAGTTTTATTGAAGTATAGTTGATTTACAGTGTTGTGATAATTTACAGTGCTGTGATAACAGAGTGATTCAGTTATATGTGTACACACATCCATTCCTTCTCAAATTGTTCTTCCATATCGATTATCACAGAATATCTGGTAGAGTTTCCTGTGCTGTACAGCAGGTCCCCATTGATCATCGGTTATTTTTTAGCCAAAAAATTCTATAGTTGTATACTTTTCTGTGCTTGAATTTTTTTATGATAAAAGTTATTTTTACAGAACCAAAAATTTTAAAGCAAAAGTCATTGGTTAGGTCCAGTGGTTCTGAGCACAGATGTGCTGTGCCTCAGGCGCTCAGCAGGGCAGGCCGTGCCCTCGCCTGGGGCCGTCATTCCTACTCTGGCTTCCACATGGGAGGCCCAGTGCTTGCCCAGGACCAGCCGGCAGCTGGCAGGTTGGTGCCTGAATTCTTCTTCGCTGCCTCCACCCCAGGGGACCAGGGATCTGAGGTCCTGCAGATGTGGAAGGAACAGCTTTGTGACTTGGTTAGTCTTGTGCGGGTTCAAGGTTTGAACAGGGCAGGGACCCTGGGACCAGGTTGCAGGAGCGCGGGTCCTGGCTCGGCCTCACCAGCAGTGCGGCTTCGGGTGATGGGTCTGCTTCGGTTTCCTCAGCACCCGGGGGTGGTGAGGAGTGAGTCGGCGTGTGCGATGGGCTGAGAAAGGGCCTGGTTGGTAAGCGACCTGCAGGTGAGTTGATGTAGTTAACGTTGTGAGTGCTGCTCAACATGTGTTCTTAAGAGGAAAACTGAGCCATAGAAATACTGTTGAGTCAGAAACGGGTTACCTCCAGATACCAGTGGGGCCAGGGAGAGCTTTCATAGGTAGTGATTTTTGTGTTGTGCTTTGTTGAGATAATTCATTACCATAGGTTCTGTCTGGACACAGGTCTCACTTCTGTCTGATAGGCAGGCTGTTTTGGGGTTGTGTGTTGAGTCTAGGTTTACCCTTCTGATGGAACCCCCGGACTGTTTTCCACAATTTCCAGTGGTATGTGAAGGTGGCGGCTTTCACTTCTGCACGTCCTTGCCAACACCTGCTCTCCATCCTCTTTGAGTCTCGCCGTTCTGGTGGGAGAGAGAGAGTGCAAGAGAGGGACAAGCGGTGCGAGTGTGCCCAGGGCTTCGGACAGGGCCATGTGCCGCCTGCCGGCGCCACCTGCATCAGAGCCCTAGGGCCCTGACTTCCCTCCACCCCACACGAGGCTGAGCACCTCCATTTCTTTAGGCCCAAGTTTTCCCGCTCTGCTGAGTCCAGTCTCTGAGTGCTGACCTCTCCTTCCCCACCGCCACGGGGGTGGTCTTAAAGCCGGGGGCTGAGCACGCTGAAGGCTGGGCGGAGTGCCTCAGGAAGGTGCCCTTGGGGCCTGGCCATCCCAGTTGGAATCTGCTTTCTCAGTTGTTTTTTCTACTGCCTCATGTAGCAAAATTGTTTTCTTCTTCTCCACAGGAAACCGATCTTTCCATATTTGATCTTATTGGCTTAGAAAATAATATGACTCGCCACGAGGCGGAGCTGCTGTGTAAGAAGAAAGTGACCCGGAAACTCTTTGAGGAGCTGTTCACTGCGCCGCCACTGCCGTCATCGGGCAGGCCAGCGCCCGTCAGGCTGAAGCCCAGCAGGTGTGTGTTGGGAGCATCACTTCCTGCTCACGGGCCGGCCCTGGTGGGTCCTGGCTGGCTATGGGTCATGGGGTCCGGGTGGCCTCCCCGCTTCCTCCTGCTGAAAAGACCCCTCAGGGGGACCTGGGACAACCAGGTTTGAGTTTCACGCAAGAACTTGGGCTACAGCTTGAGAAAGAAAGGTTGATTGTTGAAATTGGTGATCTGCCTCTCCTGGAAACTGCCCACATATTCTGGTTTCTGGGATAAACACCACGTGTGGACAGGGCAGTGTGGCCACTCACTCTCCTGAAGAGTGACCTTTTCGTCATCTTTAAGAAGTGTTGGGGAGTTCCCGTCATGGCTCATCGGTAACAAACCTAACTAGGATCCATGAAGATGTGAGTTTGATCCCTGGCCTTGCTCAGTGGGTTAAGGATCTGGTGTTGCTGTGAGCTGTGGTGTAGGTCACAGACATGGCTCGGATCCTGTGTTGCTGTGGCTGTGGTGTAGGCCGGCAGCTGTAGCTCCAATTCGACCCTTAGCCTGGGAACTTCCATATGCCATAGGTGCGGCCTTAAAAAGCAAAAAATAAAAAATAAAAAAAAAAGAGGAGGAAGTGTTGGGATTTGGGAGGGCTCAGCGTGGGAAGGAGGTTGGGCGTGGGGGGGTCAGGCTGTGCATGACTTGGTGTGTGGGGTGGTTGCCCCTGTCAGTGGCTAAAGCTGCATGAGGGGAGAGGGCAGAGGATGCGCTTGAGGGGCGGTGCTGGGGCCTGAGGTCTGGCAGAGGGCTTCACCCCTGACTGCACGTAAGGGATGCTGAAACAGCAACTTTGCAGGTGCCATGAGATTGGGAGGAGTAGAACACTTTAGATGATAAACTCTAAACACAGATGATTCAAAATAGGCTAAAAATGCATCCAGCTGGATTTATGCAAAAGTTTATGCTACAGTTAAAAATGAAAAACCAAATCGGTGTTTTAGAGAGAAACAGGCTCTGCAAATGGGCAGCCCATGCTAGTTGTCTTTTCTTGTTGTGATTTTTTTGGGTCCTTTGATCCGCCCACCATCTCCTCAGCTGCCTGGCTTACGCTTTTAGGAGCCTGCAGCCCTCAGTTAAATACATAGCCAGGGCAACAAAGCTGCAGTGCTGTCAGGCTGGCCCAGCCTCGATTGGTGGCTTTCTGCTGGCTGTCTCCACCTATTACATTGCACACAGGTTTGGAAAATAGAGAATTCCTGCTAATACAGTTTTCCAGGTAAAAGTGATGTGAACAGTACTTTGTCTTGGGGTAAATTCAGACAGTGGCGGCCATGGTGTGGATCCCCTGTACACTTGTACCCACTGTTGCCTGTGAGGCTCTGTTACCATTTCTGCCACTCCTGTCCGTTTCCTGTAGAGCCTTGTACTTGATTGGTGCAAGTTGACTTTTCACCCCACTTTACTCTCATTTGAAAAAGTAGTGTCATGGACTTTTCTGTGTTAGGTGCAGTTTTTCTGGTCCACTGACAAAATCATGTTGCCCCTGCTTCGCCCATTAAGCAGGGTTGATGTACTGCTTTTGTGTGCTAGCACCTCCCCCGCAATCCTGTGTTCTGCTGCTTCTTAGCCCAACAGTTAGAAACTGCACTTAGGGGTGGGCACCCCTGGCTGCTCCCGGGGCGGCCCTGTGTCTCAGCAGTGCCTGTCTTCCCGCCCGCATACCCGGGCATCTAGGTTGTTTCAGCCTGTGCAGTACGGCCAGAAGCCCGAGGGGCGCACCGTGGCTTTCCCCAGCGCACACCCGCCCCGGACAGCCGCCTCCGCCACTGCCACTGCCGCTCCCCAGGGCCACGTCCGCGGACGGCCACCGATTGCCACGTTCTCTGCCAATCCCGATGCAAAAGGTATGGCTCTCAGTAGGAGTGCGCTCGGAGTCACAGAGGGTTTTATGAAGGAAGTTGCTCACACTTTCCCTGGCCCTGTGGGGACGTGTGACCATTCCTCCCAGCAGGAGTGGGACTGTCCATGCTGGCTCTGCCCAAGAAACCACGTGTAGTTCTCACATGAGTTTTAGGCCTTTTTATGTCTGTGAACTGAGGTTTTCCCCGAAGCAGACATTCTATTCCTAGTTGAGTCAGTGTTGACATGACGTGGAGGACGCACCTCGGCAGGGACGTTCTCTTGTGTGTGGGGAAACGCATGTCAGAATCCCTTAGGAGACTTCTGAGGCAGTCTGCCTCTGTGTGTTATGCCGTCACTGCAGCGTAACCTGATGATGACCGTGAAGGAGGCTAGGGTTAAGTGGTAGAAAAGGTAATGAAAGCAGCAGTCCAGCCCTAGTCAGCAGGGTCCTCAGTGTCCTGCCCGCTGTGTTTTCCTGAGGTCTCCGTCAGTGTCCCGAGTGCTTGTTGCAGGAGCTCTCCGTGCAAGGCCAGCGCTGCCTGCCCTCGCGTGTGGTCAGGACGTTTGAAAGGGCCAACTTCCAACACTCATTTACTCCAGAAACGGGCCATGCATCAGACTGGTGAACTCCAAGTGAAAATAGTTAACGATGTTTAAAAAATTAGATTTCTGTCACCCTGTAGACACTGCCCACCTTTTTAGAGAGGGCCTCTCATTTGAGAGGCCGTGTGACATAATGTTTGTTTTATTTCTTAAAATTCGGGTTTGATACTGCATTTTATTGAGAGCCTCTAACAGCTTTGCACAAACCAACCTTATCGATTGCAGCGGCAGCAGCCCCGTTTCAGACCTCTCAGGCCTCCAGCGGTGCTCCGAGACACCAGCCCGCCTCGACCTTCAGCACAGCACCTAGCCCAGCCCATCCTGCGAAACTGCGGGCCCCGGGCCCGCCCCCGCCCCAGCCCCAGGCCCCCTCGCACCCGGCCGGGCAGAGCGCGCTGCCTCAGGGGCTGGTGCTCACCTCGCAGGCCCAGGCGCGCCTGCCTAGTAAGTGGCCTCGCCTCTCCCAGTTCTGCCACCTCTTTGCACAAGGACATTGTGTTCAGATGAGCGGTGTGCGAAGAGCCTTGCTGTCCACTCCCTCTGTCTCCCCAACCCTGTGTCCGGTGCTGCCTTTCACCATGCTGTCGTTTCCAGCCCTAAATCTCCAGGGGGGGGCTCCACTCTAGGGCCAGAGTCCAGGCTCCTGTCCTTTCTCTGTCCTTTCTCCTGAGCCTGAGCGTCAGCTCTGCTTCCCTCACATGCTGGTGCCCTGCTGCCATGTGCCCAGGGTGGCACTTCTCCTTAGGGACGAATGTCCCATCAGCTGAGGGCCACTCGGACGGCAAAGGGCGGCAATACAGAGATAGCCACTTGAACTAGAGTTTGGTTTCTAAAAACCACAACTTCTTTTTAGTCTCTCGCTTATTGCCAAATTTAAACCTGGGACGAATGATTGCTCAAGGGGGACATTTTGTAGTAAGTGACCGAAATATTGCAGCCTTGTTTCATGTTTTTAACAGATCTTTTTTGGTGAGCAGTGAGTGCGGTTAGCGTACCTCCAGTCTTCCATGTACCCCTGTTCCTTCTGCTGTAGGCATGGTCCTTACTGAAACTGTTCTGGGCCACACCTTTCTCACATGCTCCCTGGAGCGCTGGACCTGTTAGCATAACACGTGTTGAGAAGTAGTGTCACAAGAAGACGCTAAGTTCAGGCTGGGTTCCTTTCCGGACAGCCTCTCCTCTGTGCCAGCAAATGCAGAACATGTATCCTAGTTCATGGCTTCCGGGAGGAAAGCCTTTCCATGTGTCTCTTTTTTTCTGCCTGGAGGAGGAGTTCCGTGGTTTTCGCTTAGGGGAGCGCGAGGGGCCAGGCTGCCTTTGCTTCTCCTGGACCAAGGAAGGCTCGAGGGAGAGTCACATTCTGTGCACAGATCTCTGTGGCTCCTTTTCCATTTCCCCTCCATTGTTGATGGTTTCTGTGGGCAGGTTATCCTGGGATGTTCTTCTAGTCTTTTGCTAACTGTTCTCTTTATAGTATCACTAATAACTCTGGCATGAATTTTCATGGGAGGAACATTTAGACCCAAATATCTGCCATTGGGTTAGAAAAAAAACAACAAACCTTTAAACCTCTTATTCAGTTAAAACCTGAAGGTAGTAGCTTTTTTTTTTTTTTTTTAGCTATTTTAGGGCCACACCCACGGCATATCGAAGTTCCTAGGTTAGAGGTTGAATCGGAGCCGCAGCTGCCACAGCAACACAAGCTCTAAGCCATGTCTGTGACCTACACCACAACTCATGGCAATGCTGGATCCCTAAACCACTGGGCAAGGCCAGGGATCGAACCCACATCCTCATGGATCCTAGTTGGGTTTGTTACCACTGAGCTGCAAAGGGAACTCCGAAGGTAGTACCTTTTTGAGTTTGGTGCATATGACTCTGAGTTATGTTTTTTAAACAAAATGTTTTATGCAATGATAAGTTTCTCATTTCTTCACAAAATTACAATCCTATGATCCAACTCAAATTAGTGTGAAATCTTATATTGGAAAGTGTGATGTATTTATATACGTAAATACGTTCCAAGATTTTGAAAAGGTTATGGGTGTAATTGAAGCTAGTTATCTATTCTATCTGTAATAATAAAATCTTGTCTATCTCTGTAAGCTAAATTGGACATGGACTTTTTCACATTTTCAAAGGAAAGAGGTTGATATGAGAGTTTCAAGGTGTATTACCAATACATTTCAGCTATTTTTGATGTTTGCTACTTTTTTTATTGTTTTGGAAAGGAAAGCAGAATGTTCCTTAATGGTTTGGATGAGTACATTAATATCTGATAATCTAAAATTTATACCACTTATGATTACTTAAGTTGACCATTAAAACCTAGTGTTTTTTTCCTTCTCTTTTAAAATGTTCTCTGAAAGTGTTAGCAATACCTAATAAATGTTTCTGTGACATGTCAGTTTACTGCAGACGGTCATTCTATGTGACAGGTGATCGTCCGTCTAGCGATTGCAGCCTTTTCCCCAAAGTTCTAATGCCCTTTTCCTCTGCCTTTCCGCAGGTGGAGAGGTAGTTAAAATAGCCCAGCTGGCTTCCCTCGCTGGCCCACCGAGTCGAGTCGCCCAGCCAGAGACCCCTGTGACGCTGCAGTTCCAGGGGAACAAGTTCACCTTGTCCCATAGCCAGCTCCGGCAGCTCACGGCTGGCCAGCCCCTGCAGCTGCAAGGTAAAAGTTAGCTGACAGTGACATCAAGTGAGGAGTTTAAGCGGGCACCCTGGCTGACTCCCCCTGCAGCTGTGACCTTGGCCCCTCTAAGTGCAGGTGCCTCACCTGTAAATGGCCTTAGTCTTGTCTCTCAGGTGGTTCAGAGGACTAGTGAGAGAATGTAAGTCACCTGGTAGCATGGTACTTGATTCATGTTAAATAGAGGGAAGTCATTTTTTAGAATGAAATCTGCCCCTTGTATAAAGTTCCCTATTTTAAAAATCAAAATAGAAATATTTGCTCCTTTTTAATTTTAGTGTGAGGTAAATAGTACTCAAAATGCCAAAGGACTAGCAATTTAGGTAGAAGCTGTTTTCTTTTATATACAGATTTTAAAACTCCCAGACGAAAGCCTCTCGGGCCTTTGGCTGAGGGTGATGTGTTCGTGTGATAACTGCTTCTCAGGGGAAATGAGGGGTTGTGGTTTGAGCAGGCTGGTAGAATTTATGCTGAGTGACTCAGCTGGAGGTCAGGAGCCAAAGTGGTCTCCATAGCAGCCTGGGCCAGGCCCCCTCCCCAGGCAGTCCCCGCGCATGCCCTTCACGGCTTTTGTCGGGGCAAAGGTTCATTGTCAGCCAGGTGTGGGCTTGGCATAGTGGAGGCCCCCTGCAGCAAAGAAACGGTTTGATTTGGCATAATCCCATGCAGGGGCAAGGCCATCTGTTAACACGTGGTGGACTCTAGTTTTTAGAGAGCACAGTTCCAGAGTAAAAGGCATTGGAGAGACTCCATTACACAGAAGATCGAAAACAGTAGGCTTCTTTAACAGTGGCCATAGAGTCACAGCATTTGGGCTAAAACACAAGTTTGTTGGTATTTCTCCATTCAGCTTGACCAGTTGGCAGGCTCCAGTGACCCTGGGAGCTGGGACCTTCCCACCTGTGACTGGCCTGGGCCTCCAGCAGATGTAACAGCCCTTAGCTGGGTACCTGTTGTGTTACCTGTAATCAGGCATTTTCTTGACATTTAGCAAAGCACCTTTGTTCCTTAAGAGTTTTCACTCGTATGTGAGTTATTTTCATTTTTCTCCAGTGGACTTTGTGCTGCCTTGGAGTAAATTAGGTTTTACATTATCGGTTTATCCCTTGTTTCTGTCGTCTGCAAGTGAGTGAAGCCTGCGGGGAAGGGCATGTGTGCTCATGACTGACATCCCCGTACCTGTGACTGCAGGCAGCGTTCTCCAGATCGTGTCCGCGCCTGGCCAGTCCTACCTGCGACCTCCAGGCCCTGTGGTGATGCAGACCGTGTCTCAGGCGGGTGCCCTGAATGCCCTTGGAAGCAAGCCCCCCACCGGCGGCCCAGGCCCTGCACCCGTGACCCCGCCAGGTAGAGTGCTATGAGCAGAAAGCAGGTTTGGTTTGAAACAGCTTTCTGACTTTGCCTCTGAGGCAGCTGGAAGGTGTTGATGGTCTTCCATAGTGCCTTGGAACCTGAACGTCCCATTTGTGGCCATCTCTGATTTCCAGTGGCTTGTGTCACCTTGGTTTCTTTTCTCTTCTTCTTCTCCTTAAAGGTCTTGGTCGAATATAACCAGCCTCCTCTTACCTTAGATGTCTGTTTTGATTTTGCTTTGACAAGAGACTTGGAATCATGAGAAATTTTGCTTGTTAATGTTATAGACATCTTTAAGGAATGTGCTGGAAGGTCCCCTCAGACAGGTAACGGAGCAGGGTTTGGACCTTTCCTGCCTGCCGACTGGTACACCGTCACCCATCCCACAGCTGCCTCCCCAGGGCCTTGCTCTCTGTCTTCAGACACACCCGACCTCTGGCAGTGCTTGCGGAGGAGCTCGCACATGGGGCCACAGCATCTGTGTGTGGGAGCAGCAGGGACCTCTCCCAGCAGAGTCCCCAGGCCCTGTCTCGCCCGAGGTGCAGCTGAGGTGGAGCCTCTGCACCCACTCCCCTTGGGCTCTGGCGGTGGGCTGGGTGCTGACGGGGCCACAGGGCCGCCCGCATTGCCCTGTGGCCGCTCTGCCTTTTGGCCCTGACACACAGCCCCACTTGCAATTGGTTTTGCTTCAGGCTTTCTCCCTCCCAGAACCCACTGCTGGCCCCTCTCCACAGAGGGTGATGAGTCCTGCCCTGTGGGCCCCAGGCTCCCGAGCCTGACAGCAGGCCAACCACTGGGCTCTCGTCACCTCACTCCTTCCGTGTCACTGCCCTAAAGAGGCCCCTTTTGGTCGTCAGTGTTTCCAGCAGTCCTTTTTGCAGAAGTCTCTTGTCAGGACAGGTGACACAGCTTGGCCGATGGGAGGAGGCTGTGGGGGTTCTGAGCCCCTCCGTCCTGGTCTGTAGGGTAGTGCTGACTCCCTGCCCGCGGGCACACAGAGTGGTCGCTCTAGGATGCCGGGCCATGTGCTGTTGCTCAGGCCCCATGGTAGGGAGGGGACCGAGGTATAGGTGTGCACTGGGTGCTGGCCCGAGAAGGGAGACAGACCACCGGGCTCAGCTCAGATTGTGGCCGAGAGCAGGCATGTGTCACTGGGAGTTCTGAATGGTTTAGACATGAGTTTGCATGTTCCAGAAACGAGCTAGTGAAAGATGACGATGTTCCAGAGCACGTGTTTGGGGAGGTGGGGGTTCTGGAGAGTGTGCCAGGGGCTTGTGTCCCAGCCCTTTGTTTTTGCATTTGCAGTGGCTGTGCCTGGCCGAGTGGCAGTCAGTCCTCTGGCTGCAGGAGAACCTGGAGTGGCCTCCAAGCCAGCCTCCCCCGTCGCCGGGCCGACCCAGGTATGGTGCTGCACAGCCCAGTGGGCGCCTTGCCCCACACACTCAATCGGAAGTTGTT
This sequence comes from Catagonus wagneri, assembly GCA_004024745.2. Taxonomy (NCBI): domain Eukaryota; kingdom Metazoa; phylum Chordata; class Mammalia; order Artiodactyla; family Tayassuidae; genus Catagonus; species Catagonus wagneri. The sequence continues at coordinate 28,495,845 of PVHT021183555.1, forward strand.
TTTAGAAGCTGCTTGTTACAGGGGCTAGTTATGACCTTTAGCTGCTTCTGAGAGGCGTCATCAATTTATTTGCCATCAGAAATGCGCTCTCTCACTTAATTACAGAATTTTGATTTTAAAAACACTTTCCTAATAAAAGAAATGAAACTAGGCTTTAGGGTTGCAGAAATCCCCTTTCACCTTTTTTCTATTCTTCTGCCAGTCTTCCAGCATTAGAAATGCAGTTTCTCAAGAAATACTTTCTATGTTTACAAAGCAAACAATGCTTATTTTCTCTGCCTTCTTTCCTGTCACTGTCTCTTGGGGAGCCAGGCCCTGGAGTCTAAGAGAGCTCTGTGGCAGGTCATCGCACGTGAGGGACCCACTGGGCTTGGTGAGGCCAGCAACTGGGCGTGTTGTTTCTCAGTAACTGTTTTCACCCCTGTTTTTGATAAAGGAGGAAAAGACTAGACTTATGAAAGAGCGGCTGGACCAGATTTACGTTGTCAATGAACGGCGCTGCTCCCGCGCCCCCATCTACGGCAGAGACTTGTTGGGGGTTTGTTCCCTGCTGGGCAGAGAGCACATGCCATGGCTCAGGGCTTCTGAGAGCAGCCCTGGGAAGGTCGTAGGGCCCGTGAGCCATTTCATGTCGCCTTCAAAAAGCCAGAGGGACCTGATTTTGACGCTGACTCAACGCCAAGAATCCCTCCAGGATGTTATCAACAGGTGAGAGGGCCTATTCCTGTAGTTATATTTTAAGTGTTTTCTTCGCTCACTCTTTTCACTGTGTTGCACCCCAACTTCTGTGGTCGTCCTGTGGACGTTCATCTTGTTCCTCCAGTCTCTCCTGAGTTGTCGCCTGCAAGTCTGTTTGAAGTCATTTCCAGGCTGCTAAGTGCCAGAAGTTCCCCGTCTCTGCCCTCCAGAAGTATGCCCTGTCCTGCGGCCCAGGCCCCTGCCCCGCAGGCGTGGGCCTGGGAGGGCTCTGGATGGCTGTGGGCGGGCCTATGTGTGCTGACTTGGGATGTGGGCAACAGACCTTTGTGTGTTGAGTGCCTTTTTTTTTTGCTTTTTAGGGCTGCACTTGCAGCATGTGGAGGTTCCCAGGCTAGGGGTCATATAGGAGCTGTAGCTGCTGGCCTACACCACAGCCACAGCAACTCAGGATCCGAGTCACATCTGCGACCTACACCACAGCTCACAGAAACACCAGATCCTTTAACCTACTGAGCAGGGCCAGGGATCGAACCTGCGCTCTCATGGATGCTAGTCAGGTTCATTAACCACTGAGCCACAGTGGGAACTCCAGGACCCTTTAGTTTGACTGCCCTAAAACCCCCCGTCCTCTGCCTGTTCACCCTTCTCTCCCGACCTAAAGCCTGGCAACCATTCATCTTTTTATTGTCTCCTTAGCTTTCCTTTTTCCAGTATTCCAGAGTGTTGGAGTTATACAGTAGGTGGCCTTTTCAGATTGGCTTCTTTCACTTAGTGGTGTGCATTTAAGGTTCCTCCATGTCTTCATGACTTGACAGCTCATTTCTTTTTAATGCTGAATAATATTCCACTGTCTGCAAGCACCACAGTTTTGTGTTTTTCCGTTTGCCTGCTAAAGGACAACGTGGTGCTTCTGAGTTTTGGCAATTAAGAATGAAGCTGCTGTAAACATCCCTGTGTGGGCTTTTGTGTGGACATAGTTTTAAACTCATTTGGGTGAATACCAAGGAACGTGATCACTAGATCATATGGTAAGAAAAGATCAGTTCATTTTGTTAGAAACTGCTAAACTGTCTTCCAAAGCAGCTGTACGGTTTTGCATCCCACCAGCAATGAATGAGAATTCCTGTTGTTTCCCATCCTCGCCAGCAAATTGGCGTTGTCAGTAGCTGGCATTTGGGCCATGGATGCTAGTCAGATTAGTTTCTGCCAAGCCATAATGGGAACTCCATCTTTGGCTCATTTTTAAAACAAGTTGTTTTCTTACTGTTGCATTTAAAGAATTCTTTGTGTATTTTAGGGGTTCCTTTTGTGGCTCAGTGGTTAACAAACCCAACTAGGATCCATGAGGACTCGGGTTTCATGGCCTTGCTCAGTAGGTTAAGGATCCTGGTGTTGCCGTGAGCTGTGGTGTAGGTCACAGACGTGGCTTTGATCCTGCATTGCTGTGGCTGTGGCATAGGCCAGCAGCTACAGCCCCAATTCAACCCCTAGCCTAGGAATCTCCATATGCTGAGGGTGTGGCCCTAAAAAGACAAGTGAGAAAAAAAAAAAGAATTCTTTGTTTATTTTAGATAGCATTTCTTTAGCAGATAAGTCTTTTGCAGATATTTTCTCCTAGCCCATGGGTTATCTCTTCTTTCTCCTGACATTGTTTTTCATAGAGCAAATATTTTAAATTTTAAGCTTAGTAAGTCTTTCATGGATTGTACTTTTGTTGTATCTGAAAAGTCACTGCCAAACCCAAGATTGTCTTCGTTTCTACTGTCATCTTCTGGGGTAAAGATTGTACATTTCCATCTGTGATGCATTTTGAGTTAATTTTTGTGAAGGAAATGGATCTTTGTCCAGATTCATCTTGTCCTCACCTATTTTTAAAATCCTTTGTCATAGGAAGCTTTCAGACATTTAAAGTAGAATAATACGATGAACCCCAGTGTAGCCGTTGCCCGTTTTCAGCAGTTATTCACCCATCGCCAGTCTTACTTATCTGTGCCCCTTGCTTCCCCAAGCATAAAGTATTTTGAAAGAAAATTCCTGACAGATACATCCTCTATGCCCTGAAAGGTAAGGACCCTTTAAACACAATCACTCCCTAAAAAAAAGGGAAGGAGTTCCCATGATGGCTCAACGGAAATTAATCTGACTAGTATCCTTGAGGACGCGGGTTCAATCCCTGGCCTTGCTCAGTGGGTTAAGGATCGGGCGTTGCCGTGAGCTGTGGTGTAGGTCGCAGTTGTGGCTCAGATCCCACGTTACTGTGGCTGTGGTGTAGGCCGGCAGCTACAGCTCCAATTCAGTCCCCAGCCTGGGAGCCTCCATATGCTGCAAGTGCGCCCTAAAACAAAAGAAAACACAATCACAATACTATCATCACATCTAAAATAGTAATTTTGTAGTAACGTCAAATGTCTACTCAGTGTTCACATTTCTGATTATTTCATAAATAATTTTAATAGTTCAAACCAGAATCACAGTAACATAGATACATAGCAGTTAATTCATGTCTGTTATGTATCTTTTAACGTATAGGTTCTCTTTCTCTTTTTTCCCCTTTCAATTTAATTGTTGAGGAAACCTGGGGATTTGCTGTATAGAATTTCCCACAATCTGGATTTGCTTACTAATGATTCCTCATGGTATAATTTAACATGTTGCTTTGTTTCCTGTAATGTGTATAAACCTTTAGATCCAGAGGCTTGATCAACTTCAGATTTGTTTTGTTTTTTTTTGTTTTTTGTTTTTTAACAAGAATAGGTGATATTATGTATGGCCATTAGGAAGAACTTAATGTCTAGGTGTCTCTTTGAGGTTCATTTTTTGGCATGTGGATGTCTAGCTCTAGCACTGTTGGTTGAAAAGGCTATCTTTGATTCCTTGTCCTTTGCGTCTTAGTGAAAAATCAGTTGACTGTATTTATGAGTCTGTTTCTGGATTGCGTGTTCTGTTCCATTGATCTCTTTGTTCTCCCACCAACACCACACTGTATTGCTTACTTTAGTTTTATAACGGGCCTTGAAGTCGGGTAGCACCAGTCCTCCAGCTTTTTCTTGTTTAGTGTTGTGCTAGACCTTCTGGTCTGCTGCTTTTCTCCATGTAAACTTTAGTTTGTCCATATCTATAACTGGCTGGGATTGCATTGAATGTCTAGATCAAGTTGGGAAAAACTGGCATCTTGATAATTTTAGAGCTTCCTCTCCATAAATGTGGAATAATCTCTCCATTTATTTAGTCCTTCTTTGACTTCATTGGCCAGCGTTTTGGCCACAAACAGCTTTTTAGCTTGCCTGCAGTTGGTGGCAAGTCATGCAAGCCCAGCTCATGCTAACTCCCAGAGGGAGGGCTTTTCTGGAGTGGGTGGGGCCTGGAGGTTGGGAGATGAGTGTCAGGTTGGCTGTAATGGCTCATCCGAGTCGTCGCAGTGCTGCTGTCTTCAGAGCCCCCTCCTCCCAAGTCTGACTCCACTCCGGGTGGCACAGTGGCTGTAGTAGCTTCAGAGTTCGTATTCTCCTCCAGATGGTCCAGGAGACAGAGCATTTGTGCCCCAGAATTCCCATCCAAAGGCAGGGCTGTGCACGACGGGGCCATTCCCACACCCGATCCTGTGGTCAGGGGTGCCCTAGGCTGCTCTTTGGGGTCTGGGCAGACCTCGCTGGCCAGGACTGGTCAGCCCTCTTCCGTGGTTGCTGTGAGCGTGGTCCATCAGCCATGTCACCCGGTGGTAACAGCTTAGGCACCCTGGCTTCTCCAGCCACTCCAGATTCCAGATAGCTGTGCCCTGCTCCTCCTTAAGCCTTCACTGCCTGCTGCAGAGGTGCTGCCTGATGGAGCCGCCTGTGACGGATATGCTTTCTGCTCCTCAGGGTGGTATGTGTGATCCCCCCAGTGGTGGCTGCGCCCCCACGCTTGTGGGTGGCGAGGCCGCCCTCCCTCTACAGCCACAAGATGCGGCTCTTCAGGCATGGTCTGCAGGAGCACACGGCACCCTACGCCCAGCAGCTGCAGCAGATGACAGCCCTGCGCTCGCTGCGGTTCCCCGAGCTGAGACTGGTCCAGTTTGACTCAGGTACAATGAGAGGGGTCGTTTGTCCTATGGACTGTGTCGGATTGACCTGCTAGGTCACGAGCTGCTCTTGATGTTGTTCTTTCACAGGGAAGCTGGAAGCCTTAGCCGTCTTACTCCAGAAGCTGAGGTCTGAAGGACGCCGCGTGCTGATTTTGTCACAGATGGTTCTTATGTTAGACATTTTAGAGATGTTCTTGAACTTCCATTATCTCACCTATATACGAATTGATGAAAATGCCAACAGTGAACAGCGGCAGGTAGAAAAGAAATCGTTTACTGTTCGTGATTCAGTTGCTTTATGTTTTTTTTTTTTTTTTTTTTCATTTGTTTTTTAGGGCTGCACCTGAGGCACATGAAAGTTCCCAGGGGTCGAACTGGAGTGGCAGCTGCCAGCCTACACCACAGCCACAGTAGCACTAGATCCGAGCCGCATTTGCAGCCTACATAACAGCTCACAGCAACGCCAGATCCTTAGTCCACTGAGCGAGGCCAGGGATTGAACCGCATCCTCATGGATGCTAGTTGGGTTCATTACCACTGAGCCACGATGGGACCTCCTGCGTTAACTTTAATTGCCAGTTTCTAACCTAGTTTCTCAGGTCTGTCAGCCCCTTTTAGACAAAGGGAAGAGCCTCTTGATGTCTTTGGGCTTCATCCAGCCTTTGAGATTTTTTTTCCTAAGCCCTGTTTTCTGGGAAGTGCAGTTGGCTGGTTGTCTCAGGACCAAAATTGGGTGACCTGCAGTAATTATAGGATGTAGCCACGTGAAAATGTGGATGCTCTCCAGACTGATTTACAGTTCAAGAAAGGCAGGTGGAAACAGTATGCCCATTTTTACTTGTCAGGTTAGCTGAGGGCATCTTGATTGCATCTGGCACCACAGGACAGGCGTTCTTGTGCACTGCTGGTTGGGGTGCAAATTAGTACAACTTTCTAGAAGGCAAGTTGACGGTATAGGCTGTGAACCTTAAAAATGGAGATACGCTTGACCTAGTAATTCTGTCTTTCGGACTCTCTCCTTTGGCAGCACCACCGCACTTCTTAAAGATTTATGTCCACAGTTGTTGACTGTAGAGATATCTGTAATAAACCCTTCCCATCAGGAGCGAAGTCAGTGTCCAGGAGCAGAGGAGTGGGTGACAGTTGTCTGTGTGCCACAGGGTGTGGCACCACCGTGCACACATGCTGTCCCCAGTGTTCTGTGGGATGAAGTAGGAAGTCATCTTCCATGGTGTCCCAGCATGGGTTTTAGGATCGTGGCACGTGTCCCCCAGGGTAGACAAACCACTGGGCTGTGGACCATAGGCTGCTCCCCACCCTGAGAAGGCCTGGAGGGAATACAGCACAGTCGCAGGGAACGAGTCTTCTTGTAGCCGTGTAACATGCTGTGGAGACTTTCCCGACGGGAGATGGCTGGTCAGCCGGTCAGGCCTGGTCGGCGCTGGCTGTGGGAGTGAGGCTGTTTCAGTGGCGGCCCTGAGTGGGGTGGGGGCTGCCCCTCAGCCTTACTCCAGGGGCTTTTGCTGTAAAGTGCCTGGCATTGCCTGGGGGTACATGAAAGCGCACACGTCCCTCCCCAGGGAGACTCTGTTTTCTTGTGGGGCCTACGCGTTGAGCCAACAGTACGTGTCACATGGGTCCGGTGTCTTCCTTTTGGTGGGGGTGGTGACCAGCAGTGGTCAGACAGCGCAGGGATGTTCTGTGGTCGGCAGATGAGAGAGGCCAGGGTGAAATGCCAAGCGCTGGCGTGGCCTCAGCCCGGACCACGCGTTAAAGGAGACACAGATGGAATGGTTTGGCTGTGGAGTAATTTCCAGCTGACAGTATCATAGCAGAACATGGAAGGGCTCCCGGCATTCGTCAGGAGCCTAACTCCTGTTGCATCTCCCGTAGGAGCTGATGAGGAGTTTCAACAGAGACCAGCGGATTTTCTGCGCCCTCCTCTCCACCCACAGCCGCACCACGGGGGTGAGCCTGGTGGAGGCGGACGCGGTGGTGTTCTACGACAATGACCTCAATCCCGTCATGGACGCCAAGGCACAGGAATGGTGTGACAGGATCGGGAGGCGCAAGGACGTGCACATATACAGGTGCGGCGGGGCGGCACGGTAGCGCTCACGTCAGGCGCCTCCCACACTCGCCTTGCTCTTCCTTTGGGGAGACTTAGGCTCTGCTGTTTGTCTGCTCTGTTCCGGCAGCGTTGGCGTGAGGTGCAGTCTAGTTTGCTTGCAGTGGCGACTGGGCTGTGTTGCTGAGACACCCTGACTGCCCTTCCCACGTGTGCTGGTTCTGTTTCTTCTAGTGCACCTGAGCCAAAAAAGGCGTTTTAGGTTGTTTCCAATATTAATCACATAAAAGTTTCTGTTATTATTTACTATTATCAATTTGTAGATTGACTGTTGAAATAATTTCAAACTTATAAGGACCAAACATATGCAGTGAGGAACATGGCGAAGGCTCTAGCGTGTGTCAAGCTCCGGCAGCATTTACTGTGCTCAGTGTGGCCTGCGCTCCATGTGAGAGGCGCTGTCTCCTCATCCTGTGCCCGCTGTGTGCTGAGCACGTGATGTGCCCCCTCTCGGCTACTCCCGAGGTGCCACCCCTGGGAGGCATCGTGCAGGAGGATGCCCCTGGGGGCTGGCCTGGGACTAGAACCACACCCTACATGTGTAACCACTCATTATTTTCATCAAGACATAGTAATCAGTATGCTGTATGTATATATGTATTTTTGCTTTTTTAAAATTTTTATGTTTTTTATGTTTTTAGGGCCACACCCACAACATATGGAAGTTCCCAGGCTAGGGGTCAAATTGGAGCTGTAGCTGCCCGCCTACACCACAGACAGCCACAGCAACGCCGGATCCCCAGCCCACTTAGTGAGGCCAGAGATCCAACCTGCATTCTTATAGATACTAGTCGGATTCATTTCCGCTGCACCACAACAGGAACTCGTTGTACACTGTATTTAAATATCTTTATTAACGTCTCTTCTGTTGATAAGTGAATACTTACAATGTTCTTCCTCATTGAGAAAAAAAAAACAAAGAAGGAAAGCGTGTGGAGAAAACGAAGTATCCTGGCCGGACGGCAGTTAAAACTGTTTTGGTGCCTGTTTTTCCAGGCACTTCTCTGATTTTTAATTGCTTCATGCCAGCAGTCTTATTTTGTCATCCTGTTTTCTTATAGCAATATACTGTGAATGTATTTCCATGCTAGTGAATAGGAATTTGGCACCTTGTTTATGTTGAATGTATGTTTCGTCATATAATCCCTTAGCATTGGCCATTTAGCAGTTAACTAGCTAAATGTGGGGAAAGTATTTTATTCTCAGCAGCCGTCCGTAAGCACCTAGGAATGCTCTTGGCGGTCAAGATGCAGAGTGTGTAAGAACTGTGGGAGTTCCTTGATGGCCTATAGCTTAAACGCGTGGCCTTATCACTGCTGTGGTGCGGGTACCATCCCTGGCTCCAGAACTTCAGTCATGCTGTGGGTGCAGCCAAAAAAAAAAGTGGAGCGTGACGCTGTGAAAGGGTGAGAGATGAGAAATGTCTCGAGCAGGATGCTGTGCTGTGTTCTTGGACAGGAAGACCTGGCTGAGAAAACTGCTAGGTTTCCTTGAGGCAATAACACAGTTTAATGTAGCTGTGTAACAAGGCCCCTAGTTATGGGTGTGGGAGTGATTGGTGTAAAGCAGGAGCCGGGTAAGGCTTGGCCCTGGGCTGCACCACTGAACACGTGCTGGTTTGGGGGCGTCCTGCAGGACTCTGTTCAGTGGGGAGCCAACTGCAGGTGTGCGGTGATACCACAGGCAAGCGCGGGCCAGGCTTTCCACACTGAAGGCTGGAGGAGACCTGGAGGCCCAAGAGGGGCCGCGGGTGGCAGGCCTGGGTGGCCTGGGTCCTGGCAGGAGAGGGGACAGTGACTGTGGAGGCCTCTGGCCACCACTCAAAGTAAGGACACAGTGCAGAGCGTGGCCGACAAGCTGCTGTCCTGCCAGTGGTCTGGGTGCCCCGGCACTCATGCTGTCCTTGTGCTTCCCAGTGACCTAGTTGCGTGTGTGCATGTGTCTGTGTGGTGTTTGTAGGCTTGTGAGTGGCAATTCCATTGAAGAGAAATTGTTGAAAAATGGAACCAAAGATTTGATCCGAGAAGTGGCTGCTCAGGGAAATGACTACTCCATGGCGTTCCTCACTCAGGTAGGTCTCTTGCGTCAGGTCTGAGGCCTCGGGGGAGAGGGTACTGCCAGTGACAGGTCGTATGGGTTTAGTGGCATGGATGGGGCACCAGCTTCCCTGGTGCAGAGGTCTCAAGCTAGGGATACCCATTTCTGTTTCCAGCGGACGATCCAGGAGCTGTTTGAGGTTTACTCACCCATGGATGATGCTGGCTTCCCAGTAAAAGCCGAGGAGTTTGTTGTCCTTTCTCAGGAACCTTCTGTCACAGAAACCATTGCACCCAAAATTGCAAGACCCTTCATAGAGGTAAGGGCGCCTACCTGCCCACCCACACAGGGGCCCTCTGATCTGGGGCTTTGGGTTGAAGGGACAGAACCAGAGAGAACATCAGCCGCCTCACCAAACCTCCTTGTGCTGGTTCCCTGTTGAAGTGATGGTGCTTCGGGTTTATGGGATTACGTGAAGTCCTTTCACGTTTATGGCCCGGGCTCTGGCGATTCCAAGATCACTCGTTTGGCTCTCGTGCTGCTGCTTTCGGGCGGTGGTGCTGTGCAGACATGTCACCGACCCGCCTGTCAGGGCCACTTCGCTTCCCTCCCCAAGGCCTCCTCCCATCCTGCCTCTTGGAGCAGGTTTGGCTGCAGGAAGCCTCCTCTTCCAGTTTTGGAAATTAGCTGTACGCTTATTGAGAAGTAGTGAACGCATGTGGTAAAACCTGTAAGAACTTATATTGAAAGTAAGTCCCCTGCCCCAGGCCCTCACTCCCCTGCTCAAAGACAGCCGTGGCCTGCTGTTCCCTATGCTTCCTCCCAGGAGTTGTCTGTGTACGTCCCTTGCTCTGTGTACGCCTTCCAGCTCTTTCTATGTCAGGAGGGACAGATGGATCTATCCTCTTGTTTTGAAAACAGGTGATACATTAGGTTATTTTAAAAAAAAAAAAAACCCTCAGTGTGAGAAAAAGTATGTATATGTATGACTGGGTCACTTTGCCGTACAGCAGAAATTGACAGAACATTGTAAGTCAACTATTTTATTTTTTATTAATTAATTTATTTATTTTGCCTTATATAAGGCTGCACCCGTGGCATATGGAGGTTCCCAGGCTAGGGATCTAACCAGAGCTGTAGCTGCTGGCCTTTGCCACAGCCACACCGGATCCTTAACCCACCGAGCAAGGCCAGGGATCGAACCTGCAACCTCATGGTTCCCAGTCAGATTCGTTAACCACTGAGCCACGACGGAAACTCCTAAGTCAACTATTTTAAAAAGGAAACAACAGCATAGAATGATAGGCGGGAAGTAGTGGCTTATCTCTTCCAGAGGTAACCCTTCTGCCATTGTTAAAAAGCTTACCTGGATCCTGGAAGAAAATGCGAAGCATGTGAAGACGCGTGTTTGAGGAACGTGGGTGCGTTACATGCTGGCTGCTGTTTCTCAGTGTCTTGGAGACGTAGGCACACATGGTATTTCAGCATAGAGTCTTTGAATGGTCTTAGCTGAACGTCCTGCTCTGTCAGGTGCACTTCTAGGCAGTAGGGTTATAGTGTTGAGAAAAAGAGAAATCTCACCCTCCGCAAAGTTTAGTGCTAGGAAAGCGGGGATGACAAACCGGCAAGCAAGTGAAGCACGTGTCCTCCTTGTGGAGATGGCGTGATGTGCGGTGTCCAGGAGCAGTGTTGTTACGGGCAGGCGGCAGCTGCTCCGAGTTTGGACGGCGGGATCACGTTTGGCCCGGGGACAGGGTGGTGGGAACTTGCCCGGGCGTGGGGTGTTTCAGACGGCTGTGTGGCTCCTTGCCGACACTGGACCGGGGGCCAGTCAAGAGGTGCCGGTGTTGGGGGCCGTGTCATAGCATCTCCAGTTGAGTTCGCGGTTTGCTGGTGAACTTGTGTGTTCACGGGCAGCCTGGGGACTTCTTTATGAGCTGCTTGCTCACGTCTCGTCCTGTTTGCTTTGAACTGGGTCATCTCTTTCTTATTGGCTTGTTGGTGTTCTGGGTGTTCTAGGTGCACAGTCTTCGAGGGGTGCGTATAGCACTCTGTGGTCCATCTTCAGTGAGTAGAGACTCTTGGTCTTCATGCCCTCAGCGGACTGTCCATATCACGTGGCTGGGGCTTTTGTGCTTTGCTGAGAGAAGTTCTCCTTTATTTTCTTCTAGATGTTTCAGTGTCTAATTCTTCATACGCGGAGGTATAACCTGTGTATTGTGTGAGGTGGAATATTAAACTTTGCAGATCTTTCTCAGTTGACCTGAGGAGAGGTTTCATTCTCTAGGCTGCATAGGCACCCCGGATGTGTGCCTGCGTGCCTGCGTCGGCCAGCCCTGCGCAGGTCCGGACTCTGGGCTGGAATTTGTTTTTCTTGAACTATTGCACTTGTCCATCATCATCCACAGCACGTTTCCTGGCGGCTTGTTTTCTGTTTTCACCACAGACCATGGCCTGTGTTTCCTGCACCATGAAGAATTGTCCTAGTCGCTTAGGACCTGTGGCAGGGTGGTGGGTGTCAGGTGTGGATTGAACCAGACTCCCCGTGCTGCTTGGTTCTGCGTCTGGAAACCTTGCATGTGTGTCAGTGTGTGTACTGTGGGTCTTCCCTGTCCCCTCAAGGCTGTAGTCGTAGGTGGACAAGGGGTCTTAGGAGGGGACACATCACCATCATGAGGGGAGACGCGATGTACAGTGGAGATGTGCAGTCAGGTCTGTGTAGTGTGGCTCCTTTCAGAACCCCTGCGTTGACATTTCCAGAGCGTATCAAAGTAACCTACCCCAAGCACGCGTTTCCCACAGGCCCTCAAGAGTATTGAGTATCTGGAGGAAGATGCACAGAAGCCCTTCGAGGAGGCAGTGCTTGGGGCCTCAGACTCGGACAGTTCCAGGTGGAACAAGGAGCCTTCGCAACTGGAGGAGTTGGCTGACTTCATGGGCCAGGTTCAGGCTTTTCTCTTCTGGGTTTCAACTTTGTTTTTTTTTTGTTTTTTGGGTTTTTTTTGGCCCCACTCATGGCATGTGGAAGTTCCTGGGCCAGGGATTGAACCCACGCCACAGTTGCAACCTGTGACATAGCTGCAGTGATGCCAGATCCAAAACCCACTGAGCCACAAGAGAGCTCCTGATTTCCTGCTTAATTTTTTTCTTTACACCTAAATATTTTAAACATATGACCTTTCTATGAAGTCGTATGTTTTTTCATTTTGACCAAGAACAATCAATATTTTGATCCAAGTGTTGGTGGGCAGTTGTATATGGAACTAAACCCTTATTAACCTACTGTTAACCTTATTCAAAAATTACATTTTTAAAACAGCTTACACCAATTGAAAAATATGCTTTGAATTACCTGGAATTATTTCATACTTCCATTGATCAAGAAAAGGAGAGAAATAGTGAGGTAAGAGAATGAACTTTTGACCATCCTAACTTGTGAGACTCTCAGATTTTTCAGTGTTAAATTTGGTTGGAAGTGTGACTTGACTAGAATTAAAGGAATACAACCAAACTTTACTTGTATACAAACTCATTGTAAATGGGAAGTCTCAGTGCTCGATTGGGAGGGGACAAAAAGAGGGATTGGGAACGGGAGGACCAGGGGCTTTTTCATCTCAGTGCTGGGGCGGGGGTTGGGGGCAGCAGTGGGAACAGCTGGTCTTTCTCCAGGGTGCCGTGCTCTCCGCAGTCCAGGAATGGGAGGTCCGGAATGCCCGGATGCTGCGTGAGCAGGAGGCCCGGGAGCTACGGGAGCAGGAGCAGGAGCAGCTCCTCACCTACACCCGGGAGGATGCCTACAATGCAGTACGTTCCCCTGTGCTCACAGCTCCCATCCCCATGCACGCACACACAGCTCCCATCCCCGTGCATGTACATACATAACATGCCCTGTGCACACAGCTTCCTTCCCCGTACCTTGTGCACACAGTTCCTGCTGCACACAGCCTTCCCACCCTGCACAGAGTCTCCCCACCGTGCACACAGTGCCCATATCCCCTCCTTCAGTGCACACAGTTCCCACCCTGTGCACACAGCCCCCACCCATGCACACAGCCCAACTCCGGGATCTGAAGGAGCCTTTGTGGTAGAGGACGCTTGGTTAGAAGTTTTGGCTCCTTACTGCTGGCTTGTCCCTGAACGAACTGCCAGTGGTGAGGAGATGCATTGCAAGTCTTGCAAATAGCGACTTTGAAGACTTAGCAGGCGTGGAGGTGGATAACTGCTGGCTGGCAGCTTGAAGCTAGGACTGTGTGGACCTGAGAACCTTCCCCTTTCCCGCAGGAATACGTGTGTGAAGGTGCCGATGGGCAGACGGAAGTCATGCCGGTGAGTGTCCCACCTCCCCGCATCCCGCCTCCTCGCCTCTCCACTGTGTGGGGCAGCTGCTGCTGTGGTGGCGCAGCTCACGGCTCTGCCTTCTCCACACAGCTCTGGACGCCGCCCACGCCTCCCCAGGACGACAACGACATATACATCGACTCGGTCATGTGTCTCGTGTATGAGACCACGCCCATCCCGGAGTCCAAGCTGCCACCTGTGTATGTGAGGAAGGAGCGCCGGCGACACAAGACAGACCCCTCAGGTGCGCTCCCCGCCTCCCGGCTCCTGCGGGGGCCTGGGTGACCCGCCCTGGCCCTTGTTGCCTCCCCTCACTGGCCCTGGCTTGCTGAGGATGGCCTCTCTGTGCAGCCGCGGGCAGGAAGAAGAAGCAGCGCCACGGGGAGGCTGTCGTGCCCCCGAGGTCGCTGTTTGACCGTGCGACCCCCGGCATGTTGAAGATCCGCCGAGAGGGCAAGGAGCAGAAGAAGAACATTCTTTTGAAGCAGCAGACGCAGTTCGCTAAGCCTCTGCCGACTTTTGCCAAACCGACAGCTGAGTCCGGGCCCGACAACCCCGAGTGGCTCATCAGCGAGGACTGGGCGCTGCTGCAGGTAAGTCTCAGACTCGAGCTTTGTTGGGAGCCCCCGGGAAGCAGGGAAGCTGCAGGAACACAGCGTATTGACCTGCTGCACCTGAACTTGGTCCTCAGGCCGTGAAGCAGCTCCTTGAGCTGCCTCTGAACCTTACCATCGTGTCCCCGGCTCACACGCCCAACTGGGACCTCGTCAGTGACGTGGTCAACTCCTGTAGCCGCATCTACCGCTCCTCCAAGCAGTGCCGGAACCGCTACGAGAACGTGCTTATCCCCAGAGAGGAGGGGAAGGTGAGGCCACCCAGCTTCTCGGGGCCGCAGCTGAGGGAAGAGGGCAGAGCGCGTGGCGCCGGGCTGGGTCTCCATTAGTGCGGGCACCAGTCCTGGTGCCAAGGTCTCCCTCGGGGGTGTTTGTGCTGCCACGCCGTTGGGAAGTTGGTGTGCTGGCTGGCGGCCCGGCCCCCCACCCTGGGTCAGGTGAATAGAAGAGCCCTCGCTTTGTGCCATCAGCCCTTCTGCTGTGCTTTGAGGTCCTTTCCCTGGGCCTCTTGGCCGCTGCAGTGGTTCGAAGGGCACAGGACCCTGGTCCCCACTGCAGGCATCGCGGGTGCCTACTGACCACAGAAGAGCCCAGGGCTTGTGCCTTTCATTGGAAAGCCAGTTGTAGGGGAGGCCTGGCCCCGAGAGTCAGTGCTGCTGACAGGGTCTCCAGTGTGTGTCTCCCTTGAACCCAGTTTGTGTCTCTGCATTTCTCCATCGGGTCTTTTCATGCAGCTCCCCATCTGCTAGCCAGTCATTCCTTGCCTGTCCTCAGGAGGACGTCCATGGCCTCCTTGCAGAAGCCTCTGCATATGCATATGGTGTCAGGCCAGCACTCACACGTGGCCTGTGCCCCTTGGGGTGACGACCCTCACTTCGGTGATAGATGACCTGTCACGGGGGTTGCGAGCACACCTGCATGTATGTGTGTGCAGGGTCAGGAAGGGGCAGGTGTCCAGGGCTTTGGTGAACCTCATTCTCGTGTGTCTGATTAGTGAAAACGACTCCATTTTATTTCTATAACCAGCTTTTAACAAATTGCCGTTTTCATTTTTCTAAAAACATCTGTTTCAAAATAAGGCATGTCTGGAGTTTCCTCTGTGGCTCAGCAGGTTAAGGGCCCGGCATTGTCACTGCTGTGTCACAGGTTCCATCCCTGGCCTGGGAGCTTCCACAAAAAGCCCAAGTGGAGTGAGGCCCAAAAAAAGCGATGTGTTTGCTTATTTGTTTGAAAACAGACTATAAAAAGGGCAGTCTTTCCTCAGGACATTGTTTTGTGATTCAGGATTTCCTGAAATTCTGTGTTAGGTCTGTTATGTTTTGGAAGCGTTTCTTACAGTGACAAAAACCTTAATATGGAATGTGGAACATAATAGAGCTAAGATTTTATCATCTGTTACAGCTCATGTGTGAAGGTAGCCTAAAGAAAACAGCAAAACACGTTTATAGGGTTCAGAGGTGGTGTTCTGAATAAACTGAAAAAACCCGTTAAGTGCCTGTGCAGAGCACGGCGTGGGATTCTGAGGGAACCAGCATTTCAGTGACCAGCAGACACTTAACATCCAGGATGTCCTTGGGCCTCTCGTGCCTGTGGGTAGAAGACTTGGTCTTTGCGTTAAAGGGCTGCTCCGTGGGCTGTCCTGAGGCTCCAGCCCGTTCACACCCATCGAAGCCTGTGTGGGGGTGGTGGCCAGAGGGCTGTGTCGATAGGAGACACGCGAGGCCCCATGGGCCCCTCCCAGCCTGCTGACGCCCCGTTTATCAAGTGGAGAGTTCACGCTTTGGCAAAACTGTAACAGTGGTTCCTTTTCCCGGTATGTTGTCTTGTTCACCTCGACCTTGGCTGCCGTCTGGTGTCAGGTGTAACATGCCTTCTCTCCCTTCCTCGCTTTTTCTTGGGTAGTTTTATTCTTGCACTGTGGCCCACATTCAGGAGGCTGCCACAGTCCCTAAGTCACTCACTTAGGACAGCAGTGTGCCCGCCTCCTGTGCACTTGCAGCTCTTGCTCCATCTGTCCGTCTAGGCATCCTGGCTCCTGTCCGAGCACACTGTACCTAACTCTCCGCCATCAGCTCAGGGACGGGTGGAGAGTCCTGGCCCCAGTGATGTGGCCCCGACCAGGTCTCTGACCAGCACTCTGGCCTCGCACACGCTGTGTGGCAGGACCAGAATCTTCTCCAGGCTCGAGGAGTCACTCTGCAGTCCTCTGGGATCAAGGAGGCACACGGTTTCACTGCAGGGTCTGTGAGGGAGCGGTTACCAGAGCCCCAGGAGTAGGCGCTGACGTCACTGGACCTTTGTCTTTCAGCGTCTGCTGTGGCTGGGTCAGCAGTGAGGGCTCACTGGCTCCACGTTGCTTGCTGTATGACCCGGCCACACGGCCTGACTGCTCTCCCCAGCTGAAGGCAGGGTGTTCTCCCTCCGGGCACCCGGAAGCCGCACGAGGTGATGTGTGGGCAGGCCTCGCTCAGGCTGGGGTGTGGCTGCTGGTGTTGCCACTGCTACGTCTGCTGAGACTCAGCGAGAAGGGCAGGAGGAGGGACTTGGCATTTAGACCCCAGGGTGTCACTCTAGACCTCCAAAAAGGGCACCCCGCTCAGCAGGTCGTTGTCTGACTGTGTGGCCATCAATTCTGTTTCAGAGCAAGAACAACCGCCCACTGCGTACAGGCCAAATGTACGCCCAGGACGAGAATGCCACACACACCCAGCTGTACACGAGCCACTTTGACCTGATGAAGATGACGGCCGGGAAGAGGAGCCCCCCCATCAAGCCCCTGTACGCCCCCGAGTCCTCACCTCCGCCCGTGTGCCGAGTCGGCGGGGACTTGGTTTCACCGGTTGTTGTTCTCAGTCCTTGCCCAGCACGTTTTCCTTTGTCTAGTAATTCTCCTCTTTTTTCTGTGCTGCAGGCTTGGCATGAATCCCTTTCAGAAAAACCCTAAGCACGCCTCTGTGTTGGCAGAAAGGTATTTCTATATTTGTGACAAGGTTTTTTGCTGTTTGAAATGCTTTAATTTTAACATTTTCTTAAACGCAACAAGTGTGCAGATGGTGTATCCAGGTGTCAGCTGGAGGTGGCATCATGGTGGGACAGGACTAGCACGTGTGTCCCTGTTCATGTGATGAGGGGTGTTCCTGGCGGAGGACATGCTGGCAGACGTGCCGGGGGGTGCAGGAGGGCGGGCTGCTTCTACTCTCTCCTCAGGCCCTCCTCTGCTGTGGCCAATGTCTTGTTGGCTCCGCCTTAAAATTGTATCCAGTTGGGAGGGGTGAGCTTGCTTAAAAATTCTGCCAGGGGAAAAAGAGGTCAGTGGAGAGGTAGCTGGGAGTGAGGGAACAGGTGGAGTGAAACAGAATGGTGGAATCTGAGTTGCTTGGTCCACGGATATCTGCTTTGAAACTGCTGCAACTCTCTGTATGTTTTTTTAATACTAAAATATCGGAGAAAGTTATATGTTCAACTGGAACGCAGGTGCCCCTCTGGCCCAAGCTTTCCTTGTTGCCAAGTAGGTTTTGCTCGTAGCGCCTGACTTAAACCAGCCTGCTGAGAGCCCCTGGCCCCTCCCAGCTGCACTGAGGGCTAAGGCCTGCGCTCTCAGCCCCACCCCGCGCCTGGCCTCCAAGCTGCCTGGTGGGTGGCTCTCCCCAGACATGCACACGGCTCAGCCCCTCCCCTAGGCCCTCACTCACATGTCACCTTCATCTTGCTGGAACTCGCACCCTGGCCCCTGGTTTCTTCATGGTGCAGATCACCTTTGCGTGTTTACCTGACTTGCTCTTGTCTGCGTGAGCTCCATGGACTTGGGGATTGTAGTAGCTGTCCCATGTGTACCTGCTGATGCGGTCCATGAGCTACTTCATTAACTGGTTTTCTTGTTGGGTACCTGGCACCACGCTGGGCCTGGCGTTCAGCGGTGAGCAAGACGGGCCCAGTCCTGCCCTCCCTGTCTGTCACCTGCAAGGCACAAACTAGAGCTTAGGCTGACAGAGCTAAGGGCAGGCCAGTTGCAGGCTGGCAGGCACGGCTGGGCTGGAGGAGATGGGGCAGTGTTCCTATTGAATCCTCGCTCCTGCCAAGGGGTTGGTGTGGGTGGGAGTGCATGGCGCCAAGGGAGGGAGACTAGAAGGCTGTTCCTAGGGTGCGGGAAAGGAAGTCCCGGGATGGTATCACCAGTGTGGGGACAGGTGAGCAGGGCCACGGCAGTATGGAGGTGACCGAGGGCCTTGGCAGAGCAGGTGTGGAGAGAGCTGGAGAGGGGCCACTAGGTAAGCACAGACCTGGAGGGCATCTCAGTGGCTTAGTCTTGTTTTTGTTCATTTGGTTCAGGTGGGCCAGATGGGTCCTTTTTAAATGCCGGTGCACAGGATGAGGAGGTGGGAGGGAGAGGATGGAGGAGAGCCCTGGGCAGGCAGCGGAGGTGGGGTGGGGCTCGGTCACTGCAGGCCAGCTGTGCTATGGGAGTGTCTCGGGACAGGCTGGGTGCTCAGGGAGGAAGCCGGGAATGGTGGGCGGCTAGGCCATCACCATGGGTAGCGATAGGCTTTTCCCTCCAGTGGTGGAGGCCTAGAGCGGGCTGACGGGGAGTCCAGTGTGGCTGTGACTTTGCCACTGAGTGTGGTGTAGCAGCATGGGTGAGCAAAGGCCAGGCTGTTACCGGGGCAGGAGGGCATACTGGGGGCCAAGTGGACTGACTGGTCAAGGTCAGAGAATGGGGGAGCATGATGTGGGAAGGCCGCCATACAGAGGTGCAACACAGCACCAACCCCTGGGCTGTGCGGTGCGACACCCTCAAATGCGGAGGAGGCCCACAAAGGCAGAGCCAGCCTCCCTGTGACAGGAGGTGGGTAGGTGACAGTCATCGGAAGGCCAGGGAGAGCTGAGCTGATGGGGACCCTACCTCCCACGCGGGACTTGCTGGTTGGGCTTTGATGCTGGGGAGCCTACCGCTGTGGAAGGCGGGAGCGTTAAGGCCTCAGCCTGGGGTCTAGCAGGCTGGGGTTGCGCCTGGGGAACAGAGGGCGTGGGGGGCCCCTTGGAGGAGGGTTCGTGCTCAGGTGGGGAGGGAGGCCTGACTTTGAGCAGGTGTGCAGTTAGGTGGGCTGAGGGGTGGGGCCCTGCACTGTGTGGCTTTCTCGCCCATTTATGGTTTGGGGCACCTGCTATCCTGGGCCCCTTGCCGAGGGCTGCTGCTGCTGCAGCTGACCTGGCCCAGGCCCACCTTCTGGAAGGCTCTCTGTTGGAAGGGAATGGGAGACATGATCTGGATAGACTCTAGCAATCTTTCAGCTTTCCAAGGCTGATACGCTCAGCGCCCTGGCCTTTGGGTCTTGGTAGGAGTTGCACCCCAGCTTGGGAAATGAGGGCAGTGTGGGAAATGAGGGCTTTGGGTTTTTAGAATGTTTGTCTACTTTAGATCTTACGGCTTATTATTAATTTTTCTTTCGTCTTTAGTGGAATCAACTACGACAAACCACTGCCACCTATTCAGGTTGCATCTCTCCGCGCCGAGCGAATTGCCAAGGAGAAAAAGGTGTGGTAGGCGGGAGGGCGGGGCTGGAGTGGCTGGCGGGTTTGGCAAACAGGAAGGCACGCTGGCTCTTCACAGCTCCTTTCCTTCCTGATCGTGTAGGCACTGGCCGACCAGCAGAAGGCACAGCAGCCGCCCGTGGCACAGCCCCCGCCGCCCCCGCCTCAGCCACAGCCCCCACCACCGCAGCAGCCGCCTCCACCTCTGCCTCAGCCCCAGGCCGCCAGCAGCCAGCAGCCCGCGGGGCCGCCAGCCGTCCAGCCCCAGGCCCAGGCGCAGCCCCCGGCGCAGCCTGCACAGCCCCCTCCCAAGGCGCCCCCTGCGATCACCACGGTGGGCAGTGCCGCAGTGCTGGTGAGAAGACGCCCACGGTGGTGGTATAGGTGCAGAGCGGTCTGTTCAAGCACACCCATGTTGGGAGTCCTGCAGGCCTTCCTGGGGAAGCAGGGAAGGCCGGTCTTTCCCGGGAGGAAGTATGTCTAGAGGGACTGTGTCCTCACCCTGCTCTGCCAGCTCTGCCCTCCGTGGGGTTTGCTCAGCAGGAATTTGCGAGGTGGAGGCCGCTCTTGGTGGAGGGAACCGGGAAATTTGGGATTAGGATTTGGAGAAGCTAACTGTGAAGGGGTCGCCCCCTCTCATCTGACTTGCAGAGCAGTTACTGTGAATGCACAGTCTCCTCCCCTGCCCCTTCCGTGCTTACCCTCAGCGTGGACCTGCCCCGAGAGGAAAACCATAAAATGCATAAAAAAAAAGATGTGTTGGAGTTCCCATCGTAGCTCAGTGGTTGTGAACCCAATTAGTATTCATGAGG
Source organism: Catagonus wagneri (assembly GCA_004024745.2). Taxonomy (NCBI): domain Eukaryota; kingdom Metazoa; phylum Chordata; class Mammalia; order Artiodactyla; family Tayassuidae; genus Catagonus; species Catagonus wagneri. Next base: position 28,516,065 of record PVHT021183555.1, read on the forward strand.
ATGAAGGTTTGATCCCTGACCTCGCTCAGTGGGTTAAGGATCCTGTCTTGCCATGAGCTGTGGTATAGGTCATAGACATGGCTTGGACCCGGCATTGCTGTGGCTGTGGTGTAGGCCAACAGCTGTAGCTCTGATTCAAACCCTGGCCTGGGAACTTCCATATGCTGCAGCTGTGGCCCTAAAAAGCCAAAAAAAAAAAAAAAAAATCCCCCCAAAAAACAAAGGAAAGGTGCACGATGATTTAACATACTTTAGTCTGTCACTACCATGCATTGACGTGTTCCCTTTCTATGTGTGCCCGATGACATGTTAATATACTCTGTGTCGGGGAGCAGCACCGCCTCGCATGGCCAGCCAGGCTCAGGGTGGTCTTGTTGTTCACAAAACTAAGCAGCTGCTTGTTGTGAGGGCTGCTCCCTGCCCAGGGAGGAAGGATAGCGGTGGGTGGTCAGGGAGTTGCTTTCTTCGGAGCTGACCCCTGGGCTGAGGCCATGTGATGTCAGAAAGAATGGAAAACAGCAAGCGCAGAGGCCCTGAGCTCGGCACATATGGGGTCAGAAGGGTCAGCGTGGCTGGAGCCTGGTGACCAAGCGATGGACCCAAAAGTGGAATTGGCCCTGTGTGTTGTGGAACCGTGATTAGGAGTTGGGACTTGATTCTGATGAAGTGGACCTTTGGAGGGTTCACATAGGGGAGAGCCGAGCTGAAGTTCAAAGTGTTTTCTTTCCTCAGCAGGCAGGAGCCATCAAGACGTCTGTCACAGGGACAAGCATGCCCACGGGTAAGAATCAGAGATGCTGCAGCAAGAGTGAGTTCTGGCCCGTCCTCCTGCCTCACAGCCCTCTCTCTACAGGCACAGTCAGCGGAAACGTGATTGTGAACACGATCGCGGGCGTCCCCGCCGCCACCTTCCAGTCCATTAACAAGCGCCTTGCTTCACCCGTGGCGCCTGGAGCCTTGACCGTGAGTTGTCCCTGCTCCTGGGGGCTTTTGCTTGCATTTATGACCTAGGCTAGGATGCCGTAGAAATTGTTGGTTCTTTTGAAAAAAATTCCTTTGGTGGGAGTCCCCATCGTGGTGCAATGGGAACGAATCCAACTAGGAACCATGAGGTTGCAGGTTTTATTCCTGGCCTTGCCCAGTGGGTTAAAGATCCAGCATTGCTGTGAGCATGGTGTAGGTCGCAGACGCGGCTCAGATCAAGTGTTGCTGTGGCTGTGACTGTGGTGTAGGCCTGCAGCTGCAGCTTGATTTGACCCCTAGCCTGGGAACTTCCATATGCTTTGGTTGCAGCCCAAAAACGCAAAAAAATAAAGAGTTAAACCTTCTCCCACTTCTCAGATGGTAAATTAAGGGCCCAGGAGGGGGGCTTCAAATGTCCCCTTCAGCCTCCATAGGTATATCATACAAAAAAAAGAAAGATAAAGCAATTAATCTACCGTGGTTTTTTTTTGTTTCTCTTTTTTTTTCTTTATACAGCCATACCTACGGCACATGGAAGTTCCCGGGCCAGGGATCGAACCTGCGTCCTCACACAGGGTTGGGTCATTAACCCCATGAGCCACAGTGGGAACTTGCTCACCATGTATTTTTTGAACAGCTCTTACAGACAAGATGCTCTCTCTGGTGATGTGCGGCTAGAAGTATGAATCAAGCACGTGGTGTACTTCCATGGGGTCCCTACAGTCCTGGGGCTGGAGTATAAAAGAGGTCTAGATAACAGGGAAGGTTTTTTTGGAGGGCAGCAGTGGGCTTCTGCAGGATGGGGAGATGTCACCACAGAAATGGCACATCGTATGAGCAGAGGTTCATCAGTGGGTGAGTGAGTCATGCATACGGGGATCAGCATGTTTGGATGGGGCATTAGCAGAGAAGTGGTGGTTCCCACAGCCTCCAAGAGGCTCTTGAGCATCTCCACGTGCATGGTCTTTTGTGACACTGAGGCTGGGTCATTGTGGGGTTTGGGTCTCAGGCTAAAGGATATCGATTTTGTTCACCAGGCAACGGGGAGCCCTTGAAAGTCTTCGAGCAGTGTATTTTAGGAAAATTCATATGATGATAATGTGTGTAGAGTGGATTAGAGCAGAAAAGGTTACAGAAAAGACTGTTTCAGTGGTGCAGGAAAGGACTTCTGTGTCTGCTAACAAGGCAGCTTACACTCCTACATCACTCTGCTAATGAAAAGAACTGAAATTATTGGATAAAAATTTTAAAACAGCTCGAAAGCTCCAAGAAGCTGACAAAAGAGTAAATATTAGGCCAAAATGTAAGGGAAGAAGAAGCCCAGAGAGATTAAAGAGGGTGCCCCAAGGCTGTGTCTGCCTTGCTGTGCACGTCACCTTGTTGGACAGGGGACTCCCGCTCAAGCCCAAGGCTTGGCTCGCCCAGGTGGAGAGTCAGAAAGGAGGCGTTGACGCCTTGAGACAGGACCTCAAATGATTAAGCCTTTAGGGTGAGGGGTGAACTGAAAGTAAAATCCATCCACCCTCCACCCTCACACTGAACAGGGGTGGGGTTGGGGCTCTGACAGTTTGCAGCTCGAGTTGATGTTGCCTCAAAAGGCCCCCAAACAGCCTCAGATCAAGTGACATAGACTGAACAGTGTTTCTGGGTAAGTGGTCAGAACCAAAGATTTTCTGGAGGAATATGCCTTCATCCCAGACTTCTTAGATGATTTTCAAGTATGATGAGCAGCATGTAACAGAAGATAACCAAGCGCACGAGGAAAGGAGTGAGTGAGAACAAGCAGAAACAACAGACAATGAGCAGACTCTTAAGAGACTTGAGAGAGTGGGATTGTCAGGCATAGATTATAAAACAGTTATACTTTCTGTTTTAAAGAAATAAAAGAGAAGCTTGCAGATGTCTGTAAAAACCAAGAAACTATACTTAAAAAGAATATACAGAATTTTAAGAAGTGAATGATATGATTACCAACTTTGAAAAATGTATAGCTTGTAATTGGGCTTAATATCAGTTTCCACACAATTGAAGAGAGACTTGGTGAACTGAAAGATACATCTGAAGTTTTCCCAGTGCAGTGCCGGGAGACAGCAAATGGAGGGACTGAAGAGAATTGAAGGCCACAGAAGGCTGAGAAGATAGATGTACTACGTGATAACAGAGTGCGGCATGGAGAGCAGAGACAGTACTTGAAGATGTACAAGTTTCCCAGAACTGATGGGCACCGATCTGTATCCACCAAAGCCCAGCCAAGCCCAGCCAGGGATGATGACAGGGAATGCACACCTACATAGTGCCAGCGACAAAGACGTCTTTAAAACAGTCAGGAGGAGTTCCTGTCATGACTCAGCAGAAACGAATCCGACTGCTATCCATGAGGAATCAGGTTCCATCCCTGGCCCCGCTGAGTGGGTTAAGTATCCCACTGAGCTGTGACCTATGGTGTAGGTCACAGTCGCAGATCTGGCATTGCTGTGGCTGTGGTGTAGGCCAGCGGCTACAGCTCCGATTCGACCCCTAACCTGGGAACCTCCACATGCCGCAGGTGCAGCCAAAAAAAATAAATAAAACAGGCAGGAAGTAGTCAGACTACCTTCCGAGGTACAGCTGCTTACTTTGCCATGGTAGTAATGAAGCCAGGAGCCATTGCCTGGAGTGCAGTGGCATCTTAGCTATAGTAAGAAACTAACTGCCAGCCAGCCTGATGTTCCGTGCCTTCTGAAAATACCATCAACAACAAGGATAAAGGGAAAACATTTTCAAACAAAACCTAAAAGAATGACTAAATCTTTATTAAGTGAGGTACAGCCATGCCTCGGTCCTGGGGATTGAGTCCAGAACCTGCTGTGGATGCCAGAATCTGAGGATGCTCAGGCCCAGGGTCAGCTGTGGGCATCTGTGCTTCCACCCTGATCGTGCAGCACTATGGCACGTACTTATTGAAAAGAAATACTCATACACATGGACCTGCGCAGTTCACATTTGTGTTGTTCAAGGGTCACCTGTACTGTGTGGCTCAGCAGGTTAAGGACTGGGCATTGTCACTGCTCTGTGTCACTTTTGTTTTGGCCTCACTTAGGGCATGTGGAAGTTCACGGGCTAGGGATCGAACCTGCACCAAATCCACCTGGTGCAGGTTCAGTCCCTGGCCCAGAAACTTCCACATGCCGTAGGCGAGGCCAAAAAACGAAAACAAAAACGAGTCGGTTATACTTTAAGCAGATGTTCCCAGACAGGAGGTCTGAGAAATGAGAGCAGCGGAAGCCTGTGAACTAATTGAGGTGAAATGGACTTTACAAATAGCAGTGACATATTGTGGTAGAAATAACATACACGACACGGTGACATGCAAGCTGGGGAATGGCTGACGTGTTCAAGGACTTCTTTATTGTTCAAGAAAAGTATGAAATTATTGGAGTTCCCATCGTGGCTCAGTGGTTAACAAATCCGACTAGGAACCATGAGGTTGCGGGTTCGATCCCTGGCCTCGCTCAGGGGGTTAAGGATCCGGCGTTGCCATGAGCTGTGGTGTAGGTTGCAGACACGGCTTGAATCCAGCTTTGCTGTGGCTGTGGCGTAGGCCAGCAGCTACAGCTCATTAGACCCCTAGCCTGGGAACCTCCATATGCCATGGGTGTGGCCCTAAAATGACAAAAGACACACACGCAAAAAAAAGTATGAAATTATTGATTAGACTTTGTTTTTTTTTTCTTCATTTTAGGGCCGCACTCGAGGCATATGGAAGTTCCCAGGCTAGGGGTCAAATCAGAGCTATAGCTGCTGGCCTACACCACAACCACAGCAACACCAGATCCAGGCCACGTCTGCAAGCTACGCCACAGCTCAGGGCAGTGCCACATCCTGAACCCACTGAGCGGGGCCAGGGATCAAACCTGTGTCACAGGGATCAAAACCTGTGGCTTTGTTCCCAGTGAGCCACAATAGGAACTCTTTGATTTTGATATATTTTTAGACAAGCCACCAAAAGAGTAAAAATAGAGTATATAACTTCCAAACTTTTGGAGGAAAAAGTGGGATGAGAAAAAAATAATCTAAAAGATGGCAAGAAAGATGATTAAAAAATAGAATGGGAGTTCCCATTGTGACTCGGCTGTAATGAACCCAACTAGTATCCATGCGGAGTTGGATTCGATCCCTGGCTCCACTCAGTGGGTTAAGGATCCGACATGGCCGTGAGCTGTGGCGTAGGTCGCAGACAAGGCTTGGATCTAGCGTTGCTGTGGCTGTGGCCTAGGCCTGCAGCTGCAGTTCCGACTCGACCCTTGACCTGGGAATTTCCATATGCCATGGGTGCAGCCCTAAAAAGACCAAAAAAAAAAAAATGTGTGTATATATATATATATATATAAAACAGATGGATTGAATAGGAAACACAATAAGATTCTAGATTTAGGTTTAAATATATAAGTAATGAAACGTAAAAAGATTCGAAAGTAAATAGTGCAGGAAAACATAATGACTGTACCAGCAGAGGCCAGTGTCACATTTAAGAGCAATTTCAGAGGTGGCATGGGTAGAGTTTACCCCCAGTTTGTTGCGGGGCTTGGGCCATTTGTGAATCCAAGGGACACAGGACGTGGTGAGGCTGCTCCACACTGTAGGTGAGGCCTGGAGCAGGTGGGAGCAGGTTCAGAGCTGTAGCTCCCACATCCAGCTCGGGAGTAAACAGGCATCTAGAGAGTAGGCAGGAAATTCATGATCTTTGGAACCAAGGCCTTTTGAGTGAAAACGGACAGGGATGGGTGGTGTCTTAGAGGGGGCTAGGAGCTTGTGTTCTTCCTATGCGTAACCCAGCCACTCTGTAGCTCAAGGCACACGGTCTGAGTTTGCAGTGAAACAATCTCACAGCGCTTGGTCAAGGGCTGGCATTTGGAATGTGCTTTGTTTTCTTGTAATTAGAGTTTGGTGCCCTTTTCCTGCAGTGACTGTAAAGAACCTTGAAGAGTGCGAAGCAGCCTGATGGTTTCCTTTCCCGTTGCCTTTTCCAGACCTCCGGAGGCTCTACTCCTGCCCAGGTGGTCCACACCCAGCCCCGAGCAGTTGGCTCCCCGGCCACGGCCGCATCTGACCTGGTGTCCCTGGCACCAACTCAGGGTGTTCGGGCAGTCACATCAGTCACGGCTTCGGCAGTGGTCACGACCAGCCTGACCCCAGTGCAGACCCCGACCCGGTCTCTGGTGACTCAGGTGTCCCAAGGTAAGGGGAGCGTTGGCGTCCTGGGTGCCCAGTCCTGCTGCTAAAGCTGCTTAGGCCTGGCACGGGCGGCTATGTACAATCTCATCAGACAACCTCTTCCAGCCACAGGCGTTCAGCTTCCGGGGAAAACCATCACGCCTGCACACTTCCAGCTGCTCAGGCAGCAGCAGCAACAGCAACAGCAGCAGCAGCAGCAACAGCAGCAGCAGGCAGCCTCCCAGGTGCAGGTCCCACAGATCCAGGGCCAGGCCCAGTCACCAGCACAGATCAAAGCTGTGGGCAAGTTGACACCGGTGAGCATCTTCTGAAAGCTGTAGACACAGCCCGTGTGGTGATGCCTTGTCCTGTCACATGTTCCAAGTGTGTTTTGCACCGTCGGCCATTGTCTTTCTGTGGGGAGTCTGTCTGTGTCGTCTTAGAGATACTTTCCATGTGGTGCGCTTTCATGATCGTGTGACCATCTGTTCACAGCTCTCTGGAGGCCTTACTCCCCGACCCCAAGTGCACGTTCCCACTCAGCTGCTTGTACTCTGGGCAGCCGCTCAGGCTCTGGAGAGAACTGGAAAGCCACTTGGACCCTTTCCCAGCCAGAGACAGTGGCGGTGGAAAGTGTTATGGGCAGTTGAGCGCTGTTTCTGCAGGGACAGTGCACTGCAGTGTCGTTTCTCAGAGTCATTCCTTTGAGTTACTGGTGTTCCTGAGTTTTGCCAACGTGTTTACCACCCATGCTGTTATATAAGTAAACACATTCGTTTTAAAGGGAAATACTATATTCCTGCCACAAATGGAAAAGCACTAATGCTCTACGTAGAAAGTCTCCAGAAAAGCAAAAGTAATAAAAACAAGATGGTATTGTAGAATTCCAGCTAGCTGTCGGGCCTGCCGCAGTAAGTACCCGCCCTTGGGCCTGCCCCTCGTGGGTGACAGGGGATGAGGGTGCTGGGGGCCGTGAGGATGAGCTGCTCTAGCTGAGGCCCCATCCTGGAGGCGCCCGAGTGCCTCAGAAATACAGCGTAGCCCAGTGAAACGTTTCAACCACATTTCAAGGGCTCGAGGCCACACGAGGCAGCTGTGACTGCCGCCTGGGACAACCTGGCTCTGCACCGTGTCCGTCGCTGCCAAAAACTTTGAGGACAGTGCTAAATTAGTCGCCGAGCCCAGCAGGGCCGAGTTGTCAGGGCTGGTCTGTGCCGCCCCCTCCCTGTTCTCCCTTCTCACCTTCCCGCCCCCTCCCGTGCCCTCAGATGCCCCGTCACCCTCTTTCAGCTGCTCGGAGCCCTTCGTACCAGTTGTTCGCCTGCTTCTGTTACTCTGTTCCCTTCTCTCTTCTAGACTAGTTGCAGAATCCTTTTCTTTTTTGGCCTCTTGGAAGAGATCTGACAGTCACGAAAAACTCAGTATAAATTTTCTTAAAACTGTCCCCTAAAATATTTTTTGAACTGTCTTGGTGTTTTGACTTCTTTTAAAAAAAGACATGGGATTTACTTATTAATTAAATTGTCATTTGGACACTTGGAATGCAAAATTTAGAGCTAATGCTTATAACAAATTTTAAAATTTCAAGAGGGACCACAATTTTAAGACTTTAAAATTTTTTGATGGTACTACGGCTTTAAATTGACCTATGAGTGATAAGCACCTAGAAATTTTGCTGTGGATTTGCTAATCTGTCAGAATCACTGCTGCTAGTTTTCATCAGTGATACGCTAATTTTTATTAAGGGAACATTTTTCAAATGTTGGAAAGGCCTGGAGGATGGTTTGCATACTTCACTTAAGCAACTGTTTACTTTGCTATTTAATGGATAGTAGAATAGTAACTTAAAACCAAGATATATACAAAATGACATACAGTTAATGTTGATGAAAAGATTACTTTATCTGGGTTTTAGGAACACCTGATCAAAATGCAGAAGCAGAAACTGCAGCTGCCCCAGCAGGCGCCCCCACCACAGGCCCCACCGGGGCCCCCGCAGCCAACGGCACAAGTGCAGGTGCAGCCCCCGCAGCCCACGCAGCAGCAGAGCCCCCAGCTCACCACGGTCACGGCCCCGAGGCCCGGCGCCCTGCTCACGGGCACCACCGTGGCCAACCTCCAGGTGGCCCGGCTCGTAAGTTCCGGTTGATACGCTTGTTTTTCCAGAGCAGCGTCTTCTTACGTTTGAACTGAACTGTTGTTGCTTGCTCAGGCCCACGTAGGTGTAATGGCGGAGTTTCAGGTAAAGACATGTCCTTGCCCCCAAGAACTGGAGTCCTCCTTGGAGAGGACGAGACACGGCACTGGGACCCATGCACAGTCACGCGTCCCAGAACTTCAGTGCACAGAGCTCATGGTGGCCTGATGGGTTCCGGGGTGGGGAAGGAGCGAGACCGTGAGCAAGGAGAGCAGTTTATGTTGGGACGAGGGTGGTGGGGTGACATGGCATGTGGCAGGTGTCCCCGTACGGCTGGGGCCGAGGTGCAGGCGTGAGGCCCATTGAGTGGGAGCCGAGGGTGGGGTGGCGGGAGGCTTCTGAGGAGGGACTGAAGCTGGGTGGAGGGTAGTGTCTGGGAAGATCAGTTACATGCAGCACGTGGCCGTGGGTGTCCTGCGGGCCAGGTGCTGTCACACCAGCAAGCCCATGCCAGCACGGCCAGTGCCCTTTCTGGCACGGGGGACAGCCAGCATTAGGGGTCCTGCTCTGGGCCAGGTGCTGCCTTAGGCTCCGCCTGTCACTGGGTTGGCGCTGAGGCAGGAGTGGGTACTGCAGTATTGACTCCATTGTGCAGGCTCAGAAGCCGAGGCACCCGGCCTTAAGGAACTTACACAGCTCGTCATCTGTAGCACAGCCGTGATCTGGGGGCTCAGGAGCCCAGGCTCTGCCTCCCGTGTGCTTCACTCCGCTTTCAGTCTGTCAGACAAGGGCCAGATGTGGATAAAACTGGAAGCGAGCTTAGTGTTGCCTGTATCCACCATACATGCCAGTTCACCCGAGCAGCGTATTAACCACACGTGACAGCCAGGTCTTGGCTCAGGTAGTTGGTTCCTCGGGTGACGCTTTCAGGCAGGAACCGGCTCCCCTCAGTGGAGGGCATTCTATCAGCTGAGCAATAAAGCAGCTGAAGCAATAATAGAACAAGTGCAGAGTGATGCACATACAAGCTTGTGTCAGGAATGGTAGTGGAATTCTCAGTCTCCGTTATGAGGAAGTTTACTAAATGATTGTGCAGCATCCACACAGTGGAGTAGTGAGAGGTTTTGGAAAATTATTGCTACACAAAGATGAGAACCAGATTACAAAATATCTAGAAGTCATCCCATTTTGCATGCTTTCATGGCAAGCCACACAGATAAGAGCAGGGTGTGGCGGGCTGAATGTCATTTCCAAGTTCATGTGTGTGTGCTTTTAGGGTTATGGCTGATTTTTACCTCTTTACATTTTCTTGGGTAGAGTTGTTGTATGTATAAAAATGGGTCTTTTTTCATTTTCTCTTTTAAAAACGTAGCTTAAGAGTGCTTGGTAGCAGTGTGTGATCATTAAGTAGCAAGAGGTAGAGACAGTAGGTGGACTTGGTGGGGCTTGTGGCAGAATCTTCGAGGTGAGGGGCAGTGGGCTGATCTTCAGCTGTTGGCTGGAGGAGTGGGAGCCATGGCCACGCAGGGTCCACATCTGAGCGTCAGTGTGGCCGAGCGTGTAGGTCTTGCTTAAGCCTGCTCCCCGTGTCTGTCGGTACCGGTCAGGAAGCATAGGCTGCCCACGATGAGCTGACTGCCACTTTGCACCCTTGTGAACGTGTCGATTTCTCACCACTTGACCTCTAGTGGGGAAATGTTTGCAGACACGTGGAATCCTGAATGTCTCTGGACTCTCCCATTTTTTCCACTGTCTAGACCCGGGTTCCCACTTCACAGCTGCAGGCGCAAGGGCAGATGCAGGCTCAGGCGCCCCAGCCGGCTCAGGTGGCGTTGGCGAAGCCCCCCGTGGTGTCTGTGCCCGCAGCCGTGGTCTCCTCGCCAGGCGTCACGACCCTGCCCATGAACGTTGCCGGGATCAGTGTGGCCATTGGGCAGCCACAGAAAACCACAGGTGCCTGTCTCACACAGCCCCTTACCCTCCGCCGCTGCCCTGCTTACTGCCTTGAGTGGCGCTGACCAGCCTTTCCTAGTAGACGTGGCCACTGGCCATTTCAAGTGTGTCCTGGGACATTTTAGTGGAAGGGTCCCTCAGTTGAACATTAACATTCTCAACTTCCCAGACCCTTGTCTGACTGTCATTGTGAACCCAGAAGCATTTTAAGTGGATGGTGGGTGTGAGGGACGGCTTTGTCTCAGCATGGTTTCTGGTGGCGTTTTCTCTGTAGAAATCAGTGAAGCTGCACTCCCTGGGAGCCCTCAGACCTTCTCCCTCCTTAGCGCTCATGACTAAATGACCTGATTGGTATTTGCAGGACAGACCGTCGTGGCCCAGCCTGTGCACGTCCAGCAGCTGCTGAAGCTCAAGCAGCAGGCCGTCCAGCAGCAGAAGGCCATACAGCCCCAAGCTGCCCCGGGCCCGGCCGCTGTCCAGCAGAAGGTACTGGCCTCCCCGTCGTCCCCTCTTGACATGGGTCAGGCCCTACTGCCCGGCATGGGACGCACGGCAGTGGGAGGGTCCTCAGTGGGCCCTGCTTCGCTGTCTGGCCTCCATGCACAGGAGACCCCGTGGTCATGGGCTTGGGTTGGCGAGGGGAGCCGCAAGGGATGCAGGCTGTGGGATTGCGGGACTGGGAAGGGGTCAGAAGGATGCAGAGAAGCTGCCGTAGCTTCCTGTGCATGTGGTAGGTGTGTACGGGACGGACAGGGGCAGGCGGGGCGCACCCTCATGTGTGTGTGTGTACACACGTGCGCACACTCAGGATGATGGAGGGAGAGGAGAGTGAGGGGGAAGGGTGCTGTGAGAGAGTGTTGGCAGTAAGTAGCCTGCTGACTCAGAAGTTTGGGTGGCAGCTCTGAGCTGATTCAGGTCCTAAAGGCAGCCCTCCTCAGAGGCCGGGTCGGGCCTGTGCTGTCAGCCCTGTGCTGGCCAACAGGAGCAGAGCGTGAGGTGCTCTGTTTCCCAGGCTCCGCCTCATGTGCTTCCTGGTGGCACAAAGTCTGACGTGCACGTGACGTTGGTTCTTGGACACCTGCTGTTCTCTGAACGGGAGCGGGCACACGCCTCCCTGTGTGCCGAGGGCTCTGCAGCGTCTGGGTGGAGAAGTGCGATGGCTTCTTGGGGCGGGGGTGCTGGGCGAGGGGGCACCGGACAGGACAGAGTCGGGACTGGACCATCACGGAGACTCAGCCATCGTCTGAGAGAGAGAAATAAATGGGCTTTAGCTACAGTGCTGGTCTGTATGTTCCTATGATTTGAAAGAAAATTTCTGAGATGTTAAAAAATTTGTGTATGTAGCCATGGCTTTGTAAACCAAATATGTGGATCACACATACGCAGGGCTTTCTGAATAGTATTCACATTCTCCTGGCAGGCAAAATTGAAAAATAGGTTAAGTGCGCAAACATTGTGCTTATAGGTTTGTTACTTTTTGTGCTAAATATTTTGGGGTATGTACCAAATCCTTAAAGTTAGATTCGAGAAACTGTGTGTGTTTTCTCTATTGTCAAGTTCACTCACTTCCATGCACGAGCAGACTTGTCAGCAGGTGCTGCAGAGGGTGTAAAGCTGAGGCCCAGCCGGGGAGAGCAGGCTGTGACCCACGGCAGCCGTCCCCCAGCCCCGCGGAGGGCAGCAGTGAGAACTGGCTGGAGCGAGGGCGTCACGCGGCAGGTCTGGGCCCGTGGGGCCCGTGGAGGAGGCCCCTCAGCTCTGACCGCGGTGCTGTCTCTCCTCAGATCACCGCACAGCAGATCGCCGCCCAGGGCCAAGCGCAGAAGGTCACCTATGCCACCCAGCCAGCCCTTAAAACCCAGTTTCTCACCACACCCATCTCCCAGGCCCAGAAGCTGGCCGGGACCCAACAGGTGCAGACCCAGATCCAGGTGAGCAGGAGGGAGTGCGGGTTGGTTGATTTACAGTGTTCTGTCAGTCTGTGCTGTACAACAGAGCCACCCAGCCACACATATATACACTTTTATTTTTTATTTAAAAAGTTTTTGTTTTTAATTATAGTTGATTGAATCAGCTTCTTAGATTTGCACACCAGTCAAAACTGTTGGGTTTGGAGTTCCATTGTGGCTCAGTGGGTTAAGGATCCGGCTTTGTCACTGCAGCAGCTTGAGTCACTGCTGTTGTGCAGGTTCAGTCCCTGGCCTAGGAACTTCCACATACTGTGGGCGTGGCCTCCCCAAAAAAACAGCTGTTGGGGTTTTTATTAGAATTGCATTGATCAGTTTGGAGGAGTTGACATCCCTACAGCCTTGACTTCAGATTCACCAACAGGATACATTTTCTGTTGTTTACATCGTTAACGCCCTTTTAAGTTTTCTGGGTTCTTTCCATAAAGATTTTGCTGCTTCCGTTGGGTTTCTAATTGGCTTTCTCTTTTCTGTGTCTTTAGGACACTGTACATTGAAATCCAGCAGCCGTAACCCCATCTTGTTTCTGGTACAGTCTTCAGACCCCCCCGCTCAGGCGGGGGCATCTTCCTCCTCCTCCTCCCCGTTCCTGGTTCTGCCTCAGCTGGGGCTGGCTGGTGCTGGCGCCCTGCAGGGCAGCATGACAGCCGCAGACAGAAAGCTCAGCCACATCGCTCTTCCTCGGCTCATTCTGCAGGGTTGGGTTTTTAAATCACTCTTGAGCACAGCAAGAAAATTCCGTTCTGTATCTAGTTTGCTACAAGTTTGTGTTCCTGTTGTTGAGGTGTTTTATCTTTTTTTTTTTTTCCTGGCCGAACCCATGGCATATGGAAGTTCTCAGGCCAGGGATCAAATCCGAGCTGCAGCTGTGACCTACACCATGGGTGTGGCAATGCCGGATCTTTAAGCCACTATGCTGGGCTGGGGAGTAAACCTGTGCCACTGGAGAGACAACACCAGACCCTTAACCTGTTGCACCACAGCAGAAACTCCTAGCCTTTTGTCTTTTTATTTTTTTTATTTCTTATTTATTTATTTATCTTTTGTCTTATTAGGGTTGTGCCCACGGTATATGAAGGTTCCCAGCCTAGGGGTGGTTGGGTAGGAGCTGTGGCTGCTGGCCTATGGCACAGCCACAACAATGCCAGATCTGAGCTGAGTCTGCTACCTACACCGCAGCTCAGGCAGCTCCGGATCCTTAACCCACTGAGCGAGGCCAGGGATCGAACCAGAGTCTTCATGGATACTACTCTGGTTTGTTACCACCGAGCCACAACGGGAACTCCTCTGCTCAGCTCTTTTTTTTCTTCACTTTTTTCTTTTTTTTTTGTTTTTTTGCCTTATCTAGGGCCACACCTGCGGCATATGGAGGTTCCCAGGCTAGGGGTCGAATCGGAGCTGTAGCTACTGGCCTTCGCCATAGCACTGCCAGATCCGAGCCTTGAACAAAACAGGTCAAACCTTTTTTTTTTTTTTTTTGTCTTTTTGCCTTTTCTAGGGCAGCACTCGCAGCATATGGAAGTTCCCCCGCTAAGGGTCCAGTCGGAGCTGTAGCCGCCGGCCTACGCCACAGCCACAGCCCGACGCGGGATCCAAGCCACGTCTGCAACCTACACCACAGCTCAGAGTAACGCCGGATCCTTAACCCACTGAGCAAGGCCAGGGATCGAACCTGTAACCTCATGGTTCCTAGTCGAATTCGTTAACCACTGAGCCACGATGGGTGCTCTCTCCTCTGCTCAGCTCTTGAGTGTCAGTCTGTCACACCGCGGTCCCCATGGCCTCTCAGTTCAGCGTGCTGCTGCAGTCACATAGCTTCTTTCTGTCCGGTTTCATTTTTACATTCCAGGTAAAGTTACTTTTCTTCTGCCTGAAGCACAACCTCTGGAATTTCCCGCAGTGTTTGGAAATGCCTGTATTTCACTCTTGTTCCTGAGAGATTCTTCTCCTTGGTACAGAATTCTAGGTTGACATTTTCTCAGGACAAGAACAGTACTCCTTGGTGTCTGGCCTTTGGTTGTTGATGAGAAGTCAGACGTCTGTCTGGCAAGTCACTGCTTTGATGGAATCCGACCTTTTTCCCCTCTTTTTCCTCTTCAGATCATCTCTTTGTCATTGGTAAGGCCCTCTTCCTTGTCTGTTTCATAAGTGCTGTGATACTCCCGCTTGGGATGGTAGATCCAGAATCTGGGCCTTGGCTGCTGTCAGCAGTTTAGGAAATGACCAGCCTCTGTTTCTGCCCCACTTCCTAGCCTCCCTGTCTGTCAGTCTATTTTCCTTTCATTGTCCCAGAGTAATGCCCCCAAACCTGCCCCCTGCTTCACTGATCTGTCCCCTGGTTAGGTCTCATCTGCCATCAAGCTCATCCACTGAATTTTTATTTTGGCGATGATCAATGTTTCATTCTTAGACGTTCTGCTTTTGTCTAAGATCCTGGTCTTTGTAGTTTCTTGTTCCCACACGTGTTTCCCAGCTGCACAGAGCAGCACACTGTTTTGTGTATGTCTGGTAATTCCTTGATTTGAAGTTAGGGTGCATGTGGTTTGACTTGTTTCTGCTTACCTTGCTTCAGGAACTAGGGAGGTTTGCTTTATAGGAACTCTCTTCTTGTGAGCCCATTTTCTTGAAGCTCTGTGTGTGGGAAGGCTTTGAGGTCTGGGTTGAAGGTGGGTTCTTGCTTCTCCTAAGCTTCTGAGGGTCCATCAAGACCCCATCAGCTTGTGCTGGAAAGTTTGGTGTCTCTCAGGTAACCTGTGTCTCCCCCTTCCCTGTCCAGCACTGAGACCTAAGGCAGGTGACTTCCTTCCAGACCCTTTGAGGGACAGAGTCACAGCTGGGGGGTGGGGGCAGCGTGCAGCCTCCCATTAACTCCTCCTGAGAGTGGGTTCAGACTCAGTCTCCTGTCTGCCGCAGTCCAGAGCCAAGGAGGGGAAACCCAGCACAATGCTTTTTGTCCAGCACGTGGTCTCGGGCACAAGCTACTCTAGCGCCTTCCGATGGCTTGAGGTCCCCGACTTTGCTTAGGTCATGGAACCAGGAGCTCTGTACTTTCTGCAAGTTGATAGGTGCATTTGAGGCACCACCTTAGTTTTGTCCAGGCATCTCCGCCTTTCCAGTGCTGACCTGGCCGAGGTTGTGGCCTGGGTCCTTAGCAGCTGACCTGCCTGTTTCCCATTGGAGGGAACTCAGCTCAGGCAAGGGTTCCTTTTACCTTAGTGAATTCTGTTTATGGTTTTTTAAGTTACACTAAACTAGTAAATGCCTTCTGATTAATTTTAATTTCCATAATTAGAACTCATATTTACTTGGAGCTTGTCATGTACATCACGTGATTTCGCATTTTCTTGGAATTATCTGGGCAAAACTTTTCATCCCTATTCCACCAGTTTAGAGACCCGAGGGGGTTTTCATGGGAGCCCCTTCGGCTTCTGTGAGCCAGTGTCGTCGTGTCCCCGTCCTCCCACCCCCGCCCCAGGCCCTGAGTGGACACAAGTGGCCTGAGTGGTCTTACTACATCGAGACAGCAAGATGTGCAGGTTTATAAAAAGTGACCATAGGGAGTTCCCGTTATGGCTCAGTGGTTGACGAATCCGACTAGGAACCATGAGGTTGCGGGTTCGATCCCTGCCCTCAGTAGGTTAAGGATCCAGCATTGCTGTGAGCTGTAGTGTAGGTCGCAGACGCAGCTTGGATCCCGTGTGGCTATGGCTGTGGCTGTGGTGTAGGCCGGCGGCTACAGCTCCAATTCAACTCCTAGCCTGGGAACCTCCATATGCCACGGGTGCGGCCCTAAAAAGCAAAAAAAAAGGGAACTGAGGAGGAGGGAGTTGCCATTGTGGCTCAGTGGAAATGAGCCCGACTAGTATTCATGAAGATGCGGCTTCAATCCCTGGCTTCACCCAGTGGGTGGGGGATCTGGCACTGCTGTGATCTGTGGTGTAGGTCACAGATGACACTTGGATCCCAAGTTGCTGTGGCTGTGGCGTAGGCCGGTAGCTTCAGTTCCAATTCAACCCCTAGCCTGGGAACTTCCATATGCTGCAGGTACGGCCCTAAAAAGCAAAAAAAAAAAAAAAAGAGAGAGAAAGGGAGAGAAATCTCTTTGTACACGCACACTCTTGACATCTACATTTGGCCTTTTCTCTTTTGTCAAAGGTTGCGAAACTCCCTCAGGTTGTACAGCAGCAGACGCCTGTGGCCAGCATCCAGCAGGTCGCTTCTGCATCACAACAGGTAGGAAGGACCTGGAGACACGGGGAGAGTTCTCAGTTTTCATCCCGAGGATATAGAATTTTAATTATTAGAGAACCACTTTTGAATTTCATAATATGGAAAAAAATTAACTTTGGGGAAAATACTTGCTGTCTTTAGAGTAGCAGAAAAAAAATAAATGTGCTCAGACTCAGTGTCACATGTCCTGAGGGGGCTCATTTCTAGGTTCCTTCCTTTACCAGTAGCCGCAGGTGTGACCTGCCAGCTGAAGCTGTGATGCCTTAGCCTAGGGAAACAAAGAAAGAAAACAGGACCTGCTCGAAGCAACCTTGGGTCCTAGAGGTATAGGACTCCCGGGGACTCACATTCTCTAATAGAGCCTGTCTTTGGGGTTGTTACTGGTTTATTTATTTACTGCTACAAACTGTGGCTGTGTAAAAGCTGTGCTTTGAAATAATTTTATTTTGTTCAAAATCACACTGGCATGTGGTTTTCGAGGAACCAGATAGTATCGGAGTTCCCGTGTAGCTCAGCCAGTTGTCCCTGCTGTGGCCAGGTTTGAGCCCTGGCCGGGGAACTTGCACATGCTGTGGGTGCAGCCAAAAAAAAAAAAAAAAGCAGAAACCAAATCGTATCAGAAACTGAGTACCGGCATCCAGCCTGGACCTGTGCGTTTTCCCAGGGGCAGCTGCTTTTAGCCCAAAGCCCCATAGGTTCAGTTTCCTACTTCTGTTTGGTTAGAAAGCAGAGGTCATGCTTTGATACATCAGATGGTTTCAACATTTCACACAAGCTTCTGTGCTTGTTAAACCGCCCTCTGCACCCCCAAGGAATGTTTGATCTGCCGTGTCCCTTGATCCGGGTCTTCTAGGCGGCGTGTTTCTGTTTCCTTTCAGCCTTCCCCACAGACTGTGACCCTCACCCAGGCGACCGCAGCGGGGCAGCAGGTCCAGATGATCCCCGCGGTGACGGCGACCGCACAGGTGGTCCAGCAGAAGCTCATGCAGCAGCAGGTGGTGACCACGGCAGCGGCCCAGCTGCAGACCCCCGGCGTTGCCAACCCGGCGCAGGCGCCAGCCAGCGCTGACAGCCCCAGCCAGCAGCCCAAGCTCCAGATGAGAGTCCCTGCCGTCAGGTTAAAGACGCCCACCAAGCCTCCGTGCCCCTAGCCCTGGGGGCCAGCCGCACGCCCCGCCATCCTGCCGGGACGGGGTAGATTTTATTTATTGAACCTTGGGGCGGTGTCACGTGGGGTGTACAGCACCCGTAGCAGCTGTCCTCAGTGAGCGCCCCTTCTCTGTGTTACGTGACCGATTGAAAAAGTGACGTTGGCCGTTTTTCCTTGATTGTTTACCTTTTAGTTTCTCCTCCAGAGCAGTAGTGCTGGATGTGAAAGCCGCTTAGAGTTTCTCTGTCAATGTACAGTGTTTTGCACATCACGAGTAGCCATTTGGAATGTGCAGTGCGTCATAAAATAGACTTAATGAAGCTACAACCTGGTCTCTGACAGCATCTGCCTCTGCTTGGTTCTTTCTACATAATTGAAAATGCACTGCGGTCCTTCGAGAGGGAGTGAGACTCACTAAGGTAGATCATCTCAGTTCAGAGAAAGTCAGTGTGGTTTCTTCCCTCCCTCATAAAATGTGACTCATGTGGGCTTTGAAAGGAAGCAGTTCTTACTGGCACGTGTCGAAGCGCATTCATGACAGGTTCCTAGCCTCTGTGGGAGGGACATGATCTGTGATTGAATTCGCATTCCAAAGAGCTGTTAGCATGGCTTCCCCCAGGGTCACCTGTTCCCGTGTTGATGGAACCATTGGGACTGCCCCAGCCCCCCCACAGCTGTGGTATTTTCTCAAGTTTGGGATAAACTTGGGTTTGAACTTAGTGTCCTGAAGCAGCTCCAGCGAACCTTGTGAGGCTCCCATCTGGGGACGGCTCGGGGCCCAGCAGCGCGTGCTGTGCGAGTGGCGTGATGCTGCAGCTGGCACTGCCGAGAGCGCGCCCGGGCCAGACGCTCACGGGGAGCGGGCCTGCCTGCCTGCCGTCGCCCCTTTGCTCTCGGGCCCAGCCCAGGCGTGACCTGCAGCGGCGAGAAGCCTCCCTGCCCAGCGCATCTTATGAACCCACAGATACCGCACAGAAATGGGCATGGGCAGCCCCTCCCACTGGACCTGTCACGTCAGGGTTCTGTGCCGGGACTCGTATGTGAGAAGAGGGCCCGCTCTGCTGTGCATAAAGCAGAGAGTTGTCTGAGTGGTTGGGGGCAGGCAGGCACGGTGGCCGCTCATCGGGAGGCTTTCACCCCCGCCAGAGGTGCGTGTCCGCTCGGGCTCTGTGCCTCTCGTACAGTTCTGGTCCCGGAAAGCAGGTTGTGTTAGGTCTGTGTCCCGAGCATCAGTTACAGCATACCGAGGGATTTTTAATTTCAGCTTAAAATGTTCATCAATCTGTTTCTTACCCTATTATGTCACTTTATATGACACAGAAGAAAGGGTTCTGTCCCGTGGTTTTTGGTTTCCCGTCGGTGTATGTGGACAGCAGACTAGCGATCTACACCTTAGTGAAGCCAACGGGGCGGCTCGTTTTTGATGAGAAGTTTGGAAAAAAACAAAATCTGGTGTTAAAGGTGGAAGAGATTTGACATGTTGTTAATGGAACGTATCAAAACGATACTGTGCTTCCTAACTTGTTCGTTCCAGTTTGGCACGTGTGGTGATGAGCAGGGAGGCTTTCTGTGCTTTGCCACTGGACACTGAAGAGCATTCCCACTCTTTTTTCTTTTAATTCTCAAATGTACAGAACTAAAAAAGAAGCTTCCTTTTCAGCCTATTAGTTCCCAGGCCAAGGATCGAACCCACGCCACGGCAGCCACTACGTGGACCACGGCGGATCCTTAACCTGCTGTCCCAGAAGGGAAGTTCTGCGGTTTCTTTGTAGAAAATAGTGAAATGGTGAGTGTGTAGAATATCCTAGACTTAGCTGCTGGAACAGAAGGCCTCTGTTAATCTAGAACACAAGAAGAGGATTCAGAAACATGTCTCGGAAGCTTTCTGAGAGAACAGAACTTGGGTTTCGAGTATCTGCAGTGTGGAACTCCTGCCCTCACTAATTCTGTGAGTGAAAGAAGGGTGTTTTCTTCAGCGATTCCCTATTGCAAAATATGTGAGAGAAAATAGTTTGACTTTTATCGCTCGGATGAATAACATCTGGATGTCACCACTGACTGAGTGCCTCGTCTTCACTAGTGTCATTTACATCAAGTCCTCCGTCCAGTGTGTGGTTGCTTGGCCTTCTCTCTCTCAAAGGAGCATATTTAAGAATTAAGTGTGAGTTTAGGGAGTTGTCCCCGCTTTCTCAGACGCGCAGCGTTAGTTGAGTCCCAAGTTACCGTGCGGAGCAGGGTTCCTTAGTACGTGCTCTTGTAGGGCTGCAGCAAGGCCGCAGAACCAGAGCGTGAAGACAGCAGCCAAAACACTGTCAAACTGCAACTGGCCACCGTGGAGAGCAGTTACCCAGTTTGTCTTTACTTCAGAGGCACTTGTTCTAGTGAGGCCGGCGGTTTGAGCGGATCCCGTGGGAGCAGGCGGTGGGGGGCACAGAGCACCCCTTCAGGCGTGGGGCCTCGGGAGGCAGAGGCTCCCCCTGTGTGATCTTCAGGACTTTGTGTTGCCTGTTGTAACCAGATAGCTGTTGCGTTTTAAAGTACAAAGGAAGAAGACTGAAATTGTAAATACTTTGTAAGCAGAATCATTTGTACTTTAATAGTAGGGTTTTAAAGAGCACGGATATCCCACCAAACAAAAGGTATAATAAATTGACCTTTTTATATGCCTTTTTGTTTTGTCTTTCATAGAAAACTAGTATTCAAGTTAAAGTAAGATACTGGTTAAATTTATTTCATTTGTGTGAAGAAAAAACAAAACAAAAACACAGGGAAACCAAGTAGTATTGGAAGCCGAGGTTTCCTTCTCCTCGCCTCTCCCCCACAGGTAGAAGGGACTAGAAGGATGGAGGTTTTCGGTGAAATCAACATTTATCTCTGCAGAGACCAGTTCACCTGGCCGCTGTGTTCCAGGGGCACATGAGGGGGAAAGACCTGGTGCATTAGATGCCACCGCTGCTGCCCTGTCCCTGGGTGACCTGCCTGCCGCCTAAAGGCACTCCGTCTCCCAGGGGCCAGTGACAAGGGTGACTTCACGCTGGCCTAGACCACTCATTCCTGCTCTCAAGTTCTCCACCCCACACTCCTCCAGCCAGACAGCCTGCCAGCGTTTCTTTATCTTCTCTCTCTTTTAGAGTTTTTCCTTCTGTAAGACAAAGTTTCTGATTACAAAAAACAAAAACCTTTTTTTTTTTTTTTTTGGTCTTTTTAGGGCCGCACCCGCGGCATGTGGAGGTTCCCAGGCTAGGGGTCCAATTGGAGCTGCAGCTGCCAGCCTACACCACAGCCACAGCAACGCGGGATCCGAGACACATGTGTGACCTACACCACAGCTCACGGCAACACTGGATCCTTAACCCACTGAGCGAGGCCAGGGATCGAACCCGAGTTCTCATGGATGCTGGTCAGGTTCGCTAACCATTGAGCCATGACAGGAACTCCAGATACCTACTTTTGATAAAAAGTGAAAGGAATCCGTGGTCTGTTTCGATGTTTTCTCTTCTAGCACAGAAATGGAGGCACGCGGTCACACAGGCCTTTGGGCTCCCATTTCATGTCCCTCCACTCAGAGCCACGTGCTCAGGCTCTTGTCTGCATCAGCTGCATTGGGAGACCTGGCTGGGGGACATTTCAGGGAACGTCACTCAGGACCCTCTGCCTGTGGGTCTGGCCTTGGGCGCCTGCCCGGCCGTGGGACCGGGCCTGGCGACTTCACCCCTTAGTGTCTGTTTCCTGGCTGCACCCTTCCTCCCAGGGAGGCTCCGACGTTCAGAACACACGCGACCCCTGGCAGCTGCGCGCTGTCGGTGATTCTTTTGTCATAATTGTTCTGTGAAGAAGATGGTGTATTTTCAGAGCCGTCATCATTCCATCACTGACCCTGCAGTCACATCAATACTGGTTGTAGCTGTGGCAGCAGGCTCTGAGGAGGGGCTCATCTGGCCACAAGGCTGTATTTCCGTGTGCATTCTAGTCCGGGCTGGGGTCACTTAGCTGAAGCGATTCTGCTGTCTGGCCACAGTAGCGAGCGACTCCAAACTCTTGAGTCCACTGGCCACCACCTCCAGTGCGTAGGACCATTTAAATTAAGATGAGTTCCTGTTGGGGCTCAGCAGGTTAAGAACCCGACTAGTATCCACGAGGATGCAGGTTTGATCCCTGGCCTCGCTCAGTGGGTTAAGGATCAGGCCTTGCCACAAGCTGTAGCCCAGGTCACAGGTAGATGCAGCCTGGATCTGGCGTGGCTGTGGCGCAGGCCTGCAGCTGCAGCTCCGATTTGACCCCTAACCTGGGAACTTTATACGCTGTGGGTAATGAACCTGACTACTAACCATGAGGATGTGGTTTTGATCCCAGGCCTCGCTAAGTGGGTTAAGGATCCAATGTTGCCGTGAGCCGTGGTGTAGTTCGCAGATGCAGCTTGGAGCCTGTGTTGCTGTGGCTGTGGTGGCAGCTCCAACTCCGATTCAACCCCTAGGCCTGGGAACTGCCATATGCTGCATGTGCAACCCTAAAAGTCAAAGAAAGAGAAAGAATAAAATAAAATAAATTCAGATAAATATAAAAGACGCCCTGGAGGCTCACCCACAGGCCACCTGACCAAGACCAGCTAGAGGTCTCAGGTCTATCTCGCTGCCAGTGCCCTCTCCACTCTCCAGACTGGGAGCTGTGATTCAGGAACCCTGGGGAGAAAACAGAACTCCTGTGCCAGAGGTCCTGGGCAACAGTTCTTCCCTGCTCTGCCCTCAGCCAGCATCATCCACATTCTCCAAAGGTCCTGTTTTTCTAGACAAATGACTATCTATTTTTTTTTTTTTTTTTGTCTTTTTGCCTTTTATCTAGAGCCGCACCCGCGGCATATGGAGGTTCCCAGGCTAGGGGTCTAACAGGAGCTGTAGCTGCCAGCCTACGCCACAGCCACAACAACGCGGGATCCGAGCCGTGTCTGCAACCTACACCACAGCTCACGGCAACGCCGGATCCTTAACCCACTGAGCAAGGCCAGGGATCAAACCCGCAACCTCATGGTTCTTAGTCGGATTCGTTAACCACTGAGCCACGAAGGGAACTCCTGACTATCTATTTTTAGTTGAATAGAGTGGTGCTGTTAACAAAGTTGAGCTGCGTGATCTGGAAGGGAGAGTTCTCTTAAGGTGTGGTGGGTGAGCAGGAGGGTACAGAATCCTTCGTGAACTGTGCCACCAGAGCAGAACTGCTTGCAGGCCTGAATGGGCACAGAATATCGCAGAAACAGGTCAACAGTGGCTGTCTCTGGGAGAGGGTTGTTTACTCTGCTATTTGGCATGCCCTTTTAATTGAACAGCTTCCTCTGTGCATGAATTACTTATTTTAATTAACTGAGACCCTAAAAATAGCCTGTTTTTCATAGGCTCCTCACACCCTGGAACCTTTATTGTTTATGGGAGCAGCTTCTGGCTGCCTTGTCTCATCTCCTGTAGCCACCTTGGCTCTCACTAGCTCCCAGCTACCATTCTGCTCCCAGGATGGCCCTTCTTGTCTCCCTGACTTTCAGTGCTTTGTTTGTTTGTTTTCTTCTGTTGCAAAGTTATTCTCCTTTTTTCTCCTTTTCAGACCAGCTCACAGTGTAGTGTGTGCTCATTCATTCGCTCATATTCTTCATAATATTCTTGTTCTCCAGTATTACCTTGTACAAGCAGTATTTATCTCATCTCCCCAGCTGCGCTGTGGTTTGTTTTATCCTTGTGCAGTGAGTATTTATTGAAGCATATTATATGCCAAACTTATCACTAGCGGTGGGAATTTTGTTAAAAAGCAGCACCTGGCTCTTCACGACAATCAAAGCTAGTGAGAGATAGCTGGATAAATTACTGGTTTATGCAGCTGATGTTTATTGAATGCATCCTATGTGGCAGTTTATTATCTAGGTCTTGGAGCTATGAGCAAAGTAGAAACAGTTACATTCTAGTAGCCCAGGCAGATGATAAAATAATTTGGAACAATGTTAAGTACCATGAAGAAATAGGAGCAAAGTCAGGACAAAAGATCTGTATTTCATCCTAAGCAGATGGGAAAGGTGGAGGCTTGGAGGACAACTCTATATACTTTTTTTTCTTTTTATGGCTGCACATGCAGCATATGGAAGTTTCCTGGCCAGACATCAAATCCGAGTGCAGTTGCCAGCCTATGCCGAAGCTTGCAGCAATGCCAGATCCTTTACTGCTGAGGAAAGCCCGGGATTGAACCTGCATCCTCGCAGACACTATGTTGGGTTCTTGACCTGCTGAGCCACAAGTGGAACACCAACAACTTGATTTACACTTTTGAAAGTTCATCACGCCTGTAGTGGAGATGTGATTAAAGGTAGCAAGAGTGATCCGGGGCAGACATTGTGGATCTTCAAGTATCAGCCTATTAGGCTTTCTCTGACTCTCTCCCCCAAATTAAAGTAGGCACTCAACCGCCACTCCTTTTCTCAGCGGCTTGGCCCTGTTTTCTTCTTTGTGTTTATTTATTTAGGCTGCATATGCAGCCCATGCAAGTTCCCTGGGCCAAGGATGAATGGCAGCCACAACTGCACAAAGCTGGATCCTTAACCCACTGAGCCACAGCGGGAATACCTCCAGGCCCTATTTGCTTCTAATCAGGCATTTATTTACTGAGTATGCCCACTCCCCCTAGACTTTAGATTCCAGAGGGCAGGGAACAAGTGATCAACTGTGTGCTGGATGGGTGAATGGGAGAGTGGACATGCGAAGAATCGACGACATAGGGATCGATGGGTGCAGGAAAGACTGGTGGCAAAACAACGTCAAAGCGCAGGAGGAGGCCGGACGGACGAGTGTGCAGGCCCTGACCGAGGACATGCGCGCTGGGATCCTACCCCTTCTGGTTCCTCCACCTGCCGCGCTCAGGTCGCGTCGCGCCTGCGCACTGGGGCCAGACCGGCTGGTCGGCTTTGTCAGGGCGGGTGAGCAGCGGTGCCTTCTCAGCAGCCACCGCTCTCGTCTCGCTTCGCACCGGAGTTCGCGCCGCTTCGCCCGGCAGCCGCGGTGAGTGACCACAGCATATCCGCGCCAGGGTGGGGGCGGCCCTGCGAGGCGGCGCGGTCCTCCTTCGGCTCCCCCTCAACCCGCCCCCCCACAGTGACCCTCGTCTGCCCCGGTGACCTTTGCCCTGGTGACCCTTCCGCTCCGGTGACCCCCGGTACCCTCGCCCCAGTGACTCCCGACCCCAGATCCGATGACCCTCCTCCCCAGTGACGCCAGCCTCGCCAGCGCCGGGAGACCGCTGTCCGCGGTGCCGATGCCGCCGGCACCACCGGTCGGGTGCGGCCGCCCGACGGGGTGTCCTCGCTTCCACGCCCCAGAGAGGCTGGGTGAAGTCCGTGGCTGCAGCATCTCTCCTCGGCCGACCCCGACGGGGCGTCTGTGGGGAGAGAGACATCCCCTCCTCTACCCCTCGGAGACCTTTACCGGGACCGAAAGCAAGAACTGCAAGAACACCTTTGCGCTGAAGACCGAAAACCGCGCACTTTACCAAACACTGAGTGATCCAACCCAAAAGTGGAGTGAAGATTCTGTCCTCAGAGAAACCTGATTTGGCTACACTTAGCTTGTAGAAGCACCGCTGCTTTTGAGTCTTATGAGCAAAGTTCCAGGCAGGTGTTTCCAGTCTGTCAAATTGGATTAGCAATTCTCCTGCTTTATGGAGCCAGTGTCTGAAAATCACAGGTGCGTGCTGTCTCAGCGTCTGCAAAACTTGAGAATGTAAAAAGTCTGTTCATATAATTTGTTTTCCAGTTTGTGGTGCTGGATGTTAAAATCTTTCTAGGTGCTTTGTTTATTGAGGTGGATGCTCAACACTTACAAAATGACACAAAGGCATTGCATTTCTGTAACTTCTTGACAAGTTAATAGGTTGTTAGTTCATTTTTTAATGTCTCTGCTTAATGTTCACGTCAAGGTAATAGACAAACTGGAGTTCCCGTTGTGGTTCAGCGGAAATTGAGGCTGTGGGTTCAATCCCTGGCCTCACTCAGTGGGTTAAGGATCCAGCACTGCCCTGAGCTGTGGTGTAGGTCGCAGGCACGGCTCTGATCTGGCGTTGCTGTGGCTGTGTTGTAAGCCAGGGGCTACAGCTCCGTTTAGATCCCTAGCCTGGGAAACTCCATATGCCAAGGGTCCGTCCCTAAAAAGACAGAAAGATTAAAAAAAAAGTAATAGACAAATAGAAATTTCTCCTTTAAAGATCTGTAGCAGGAATTCCGTTGTGGCTCAGTGGGTAAAGAACCCGACTAGTATCCATGAGGACACAGGTTCAATACCTGGCCCCACTCAGTGGGTTAAGGAGCCAGCACTGCTGTGAGCTGTGGTGTAGGTAACGGATGCGGCTCGGATCTGGCGTTGCTGCGGCTGTGGTGTAGGCCAGCAGATGCAACTGATTCTACCCCTGGCCTGGGAACCTCCATATGATGTGGGTGCAGCTATAAAAGGAAAAAAATATGTATGTAGCAGGCAGAAGGAAAAATAGGTTTACTGAGAAGAGTGTGATACAGAGCACTTCTGTACTCCTGGGCCCGCTGATACAAAACCGAAGTGATTATTCACAGTATAAAAATTAAATGTAAATGAGCATCGTAACAGCTTTCATCCTAGATGATAAAATGGTGAAATTTTAATTTTTTTTTTTTTTTTGTCTTTTTGCCTTTATGTAGAGCCGCACCCGCAGCATATGGAGGCTCCCAGGCTAGGGGTCTAACAGGAGCTGTAGCCGCTGGCCTGCGCCACAGCCACAGCAACGCGGGATGCGAGCCGCGTCTGCAACCTACACCACAGCTCACGGCAACGCCGGATCCTTAACCCACTGAGCAAGGCCAGGGATCGAACCCGCCACCTCATGGTTCCTAGTCGGATTCGTTAACCACTGAGCCACGAAGGGAACTCCGAAATTTTAATGTTTTTAAGTTGATGATAATGGAATTGAGGGGCCCTGGAGAGGTGTTGGGAGGATCACCCCATTGCTAGGTGATATTTACATATTTTGGAAGCATTAAAAGAATATGATTTTCAGGAATGACCCTGGGAACTATGAGGCACTACACATTTTGGCTAGGAGAACAAGATATTCTAAATGATTTTTGATGCCCTAAGAGTTTTGGTGACATCTGCCATATGGTGGAAAGTGGTGAAGGAGTGTGCCCGATGCAGAGTTATGGTGCTGAAGTATTCTAAGCAGAAGGAAAACTCAGCCCCTACTTTTTACTGGTTTTGTTTCATTCCAACTGCCACAGAGTTTATGTATTTGTTCTGGCTTATTTTTTGATTTCTTGGAATCTCAAGACACTTTGGAAAACTTTGATATGCCAAAGTAATAGTTTTTGTACCTTAGAGTAAGGCATATTTTTAAATTTTTATTTTATTTCTTTTTATGGCTCTCTATATTTCTTATATGGAAGTTCCCAGGCTAGGGGTAGAAATGAAGCTGCAGCTGCTGGCCAACGCCACGGCCACAGCAACGCGGGATCCGAGCTGCGTCTGTGACCTACATCATAACTCTCAGCAATGCCAGATCCTTAATCCACTGAGCGAGGCCAAGGATTGAACCCACATCCTCATGGATACTAGCTGGGTTTGTAACCTGCTGAGCCACCATGGGAACCTCCAGAGAGGAAGTTTTTCCCATCCACGGGAGTCTGGCATTATGAGCCCACCTCTCTCGTGATCATCACAAACACGTGCTCCACCTGCTTGAGCCATAGCTCTGACATCATCATTACCTGTACTTTTTGTTTTTTGTTTTGACCATGCCCACATCTTGGGGAAGTTCCCCTGCCGGGGATTGAACCCAAGCCATAGCAGTGACAATGGCAGATCGTTAACAGCTGGGAGGCCACCAGGGAACTCCCATTGTCACCTGTGCCTCTGATAAAGCATGAACTCATGCCATGATTGGAATTTGATGTCACAGATTCTCCTAGGAGACCTGGCCTAGAGGTGGGCCACCCCAGGATGAGATTTGGGAACCCGAGGGGCTGGGGCTTGATCACAAACGTGTTTGCATCCGTGTCCAGGGGTTGTCTAGTCATTTATCTGGATCTTCTAACATCCCTTGGAGGTTCTGCACATCTTTTCTTAGGTTTATTTTTGGAGACTTTATATTATTGGATGCCATCACAAATATGACATTAAAAAAAAAGGAAGTTCTTTTGTGGCACAGAGGTGTCGAGGATCCAGCATTGTCACTGCAGTGGCCTGGGTTATTGCTGTGATGAGGGTTTGATCCCTGGCCCGGGAATTTCCACATGCAATGGGTGTGGCTGGAGAAGCCAGGTTTATTCCAGGTACAGTTTACAAACAGTGAGATTCACCCTCTTTTGTGTACACTGCCGTGTGTTCTGGCCATCCCCACATCAATGCAGGGGGTATCTCCGTCACCCCTGAAGCCCCCTTGTGCCTCTGTAGACAACCCTGTACACCTGAGCTGCTGGCTCAGGTTTTGTTCTCACCAGGGTGTTACACAGATGGGCCAGTGGCCTATGGCTCTGGTTCTCTCACTTAGCTCAGGGTATTGGGGCTTAGCCATCTCTTCTTGGTACTGAGTATGCTCCACCATGTAGACGCCTCTGATTTTGTGTTTGTTTGGCAGTGGAAGGATGGTAGGTTGTTTGCCAGTTGTTGTCTATGACCCTCATTTGCTGCAAGTGGGTCAGGAATAGATGTGTGGGGACATGTGCTCTTCCTGTGTCTATTGAGAAGATCACCTGGTTTTCCTACTTGAGTTTGTTGAGAAGATGAACCCAGATCTAAATTTGTTGACACCAGAATTTTAACTCTCAGTTGTTATGGATGTTTTCTCTTTCTATTTTGCTTTTCTTTTCTTTTTTTTTTTTTTTTGTCTTTTTGCCTTATCTAGGGCCACACCCGCGGCATATGGAGGTTCCCAGGCTAGGGGTCTAACAGGAGCTGTAGCTGCTGGCCTTTACCACAGCCACAGCAACGCGGGATCCGAGCCGCGTCTGAGACCTACACCACAGCTCATGGCAACGCCGGATCCTTAACCCAATGAGCAAGGCCAGGGATCAAACCCGCAACCTCATGGTTCCTAGTCGGATTCATTAACCACTGAGCCACGACAGGAACTCCTATTTTTCTTTTTTAAAAAATTTTTTGGGAGTTCCTTTTGTGGCTTAGTGGTAACAAATCCGACTAGTATCCATGGGGATGCATTTTTTCTTTTTTTTGTCTTTTTAGGGCCACGCCCATGGCATATGGAGGTTCCCAGGCTAGGGGTTGAATCCGGAGTTGTAGCCGCGAGCCTACGCCACAGCCACAGCAACGCCAGATCTGAGCTACATCTTCAACCTACACCCACAGCTCATGGCAACCGGGATCCTTTAACCCAGTGAGTGAGGCCAGGGATTGAACCTGTGTCCTCATGGATGCTAGTCAGATTCCTTTTTGCTGAGCCCAACAGGAACTTCGAGGATGCAGGTTTGATCCCTGGCCTTGCTCAGTGGGTTAAGGCTCTGGCATTGCCATGAGCTGCGGTGTAGGTTGCAGACATGACTCAGATCCCTCGCTGCTGTGGCTGTGGGGTAGGCCAGCAGCTGCAGCTCTAATTTGATGCCTAGCCTGGGAACTTCCATATGCCGCAGGTGCGGCCCTAAAAAGAAAAAAAAAACACTTTTTTAATGCACCCGCAACATATAGAATTTTCTGGGCCAGTTGCAGCAGTGCCAGATCCTTTAACCCTCTGTGCTGGGCTGAGTTTTGAACCTGTGCCTTCGCAGCAGTCGGATTCTTAACCCACTGGGCTGCAGCGGGAATGCCCAGAGTTAAGTTTAATATGGTGTGAGGTAGAATCCAGCTTCATTCTTTTGCATGTGGCCCTCCAGGTGTTCCAATGCCATTTGTTGAAAAGACTATTCTCTCGCCATTGAATTGTCTTGGCGTCTTTGTCAATTGGCCACAAATTTAAGACCTTTTTTTCCTGTACTCTCAGTTCTATTCCCTTGATCTTTGTCTGTCCTTACGCTAATCTTACTACAGCTTTGTAATTTTTGGGTTTTTTTAATGATTTTTGTTTTTTCCATTACACCTGGTTTAGTGTTTTGTCAATTTTCTACTGTACAGCAAGGTGACCCAGTCACACATACATATATATTCTTTTTCTCTCATTATCATGCTCCGTTATAAGTGACCAGATATAGTTCCCAGTGCTATATAGCAGGGTCTCATTGCCTATCCATTCCAAAGGCAACAGCTTGCATCTATTAATCCCAAATCCTCAGTCCCTCCCACTCCCTCCCCCATGGCTTTGTAGATTTTGATTGGGGGCAATGTTAGTCCTTCAACTTGGCCTCTATTTTTTGCAGGATCGTTTTGGGTTCTCTGCATTTCTATATGAATTTTAAGACCAGCCTGTAAATTTCTGCAAAACGGAAGCTGGGGTTTTGGTAGAGATGAAGTTATGCTACAGTGACTTATGAGACTAGCCCCCTGGAGTGGGACCAGGACACACAGGTTGAGGGCACAGCTCCCACAAGACTGCCCCCAGTTCAGACACTTCACGAGTGTGAAGGTCCTTAGGCCCAGCCTTCTGACCAGCTGGCTACAAACTCAGGGGTCCTCCCCACAGCCGCATTTGCTGATTGACTGGAATGACTCAGATTTCAGGCAAGTGTTATACTTATGCAAAGGAACACAACTGAGAACCAGCCAGAGACAGACACATAATGAAGGTATGGGAAGGTCGCAAACTCAGAGCTCTGTGCTCCTCGGGGATGTGTCCCTCCTGGCACATTGCTACGTGACAATATTTGGAGTATGGCTGCCAGAGTCTTTACTGGGCGTTTCATTACTTAGGCCGATGGACATTGCCAGTGTTAGTTTCCAGCGCCCTCCTCTCCCCGGGGTGGGGCTGATTTCAAGCCAGCTCATCTTTTGGGCACAGCCAGCCCCTACCCCGAGCCATCTCACCGGCATAAATAAGATGTGGTCTGAGGGGCCCACCATGAACAGCATACTCTCCATCACTCGGAGAGTAGGTGGGGTGCAGAGGGCACCCCCCCCGCCCCGCGCCCAGGAACAGGACAGGGGCCAGGGGGAGGGGGTGGATTCCTGACTATGTGAGCAGATACTTGAAGTTTGGCTGCAACGTGGAATCTGAAATCATACTAGTCATTTTTTGTCCTCTGTTACATAAAAACCCAATCTGTCCTAAGTAACACCACGGAACTGTACACCCTAAAAGGGTTAAGATGTCTTATACTGTGTATGACCACAGCAAAGAAAACTGAAACAATGATCTACCATCACTTTTTCTTTAAGACATTTTATTTTTCCTTTTTTGGCCTTCCTGTGGCATATGCAGTTCCCCGGCCAGGGATCAAAGCAGAGTCTCAGCGCTCCAGAGACACCACTGATCCCGCCGCACGCACTCTTCACTTTGAGAGGCTTTAACTCGTGTGACTCCGCAGTGCTAGTCTGGGTCTCTCGGGGCAGATCTGTTCCCTGACGTATGCTGATTCTCCACACTCTATATATAGTCTCCAGCTACACGTGTTAACATCAATGCCAATTTCATCAGAAAAGTCTTTAAGAAATCTGTCAAGTGCATACTGGCAAAATAATTTAAATTTTCCTCTGAAAGGTCAGACTTTATAATTGACAACACTGTTAGTTGTTTTCCTTGAAATGACAACCTCACTTTGTCCATTTTTGAGAAAATATCTGCTAAAATTTTTTTTTTGTCTTTTTGCCTTATCTAGGGCTGCATCCACGCGCGGCATGTGGAGGTTCCCAGGCTAGGGGGTCAAACAGGAGCTGTAGCTGCCGGCCTTCACCACAGCAATGCAGGATCTGAGCCACGACTGTGACCTATACCACTGCTCATGGCAACGGCGGATCCTTAACCCGCTGAGCGAGGCCAGGGATCAAACCTGCAACCTCATAGTTCCTAGTCGGATTCTTTAACCACTAAGCCACGATGGGAACTCCACCTGCTAAGCTTTGGCGTCTGCCACGTCTAAACAGCTGTAGCCTGTCAAAGTGCTTATTCTCAAGACAGATGTCTTCTTCAGGACGCTGCAGAGTGACGTACATGT
This sequence comes from Catagonus wagneri, assembly GCA_004024745.2. Classification (NCBI taxonomy): domain Eukaryota; kingdom Metazoa; phylum Chordata; class Mammalia; order Artiodactyla; family Tayassuidae; genus Catagonus; species Catagonus wagneri. Next base: position 28,547,741 of record PVHT021183555.1, read on the forward strand.
ACCTCCCATGTCACCAAGGAATATGATAAACAAGGCACTGAGAGTCTAGGAAGAACAAAATCCCGGCCTTTGCTGTTTCCTACGCACACTCGCGGGTGAAGGTGTGGCCCCGCGTGTGGGGGGCGAGGGTGCAGTGGCCGCAGGGTGGCTTGGTGCTCCCCTGATGGGGGCCCGGGCTCCCTCATGCTCACTTGGCGCCGCTGGCTCAGTGGTCATTAGGACGGACAGCCGGCAGCGTCCTGGGTTATCAGGAAGGTGGCACCTCCCACCAGGGGCGACAGGTTCTCCCGGGTCTGACGGTGTCTGTACTACAGGGGTCTTGTTGGCACATGGCACTTGTCCAGCGAAGACGAGAGAGAGGCTGATCACCTCAGAGAGAAGAGGCAAGTGAAGATTTAAGAAGACGGATTTGGGGCAAGCCCAGGTGTGGCTTCTGCAAGCAGGGAGCTCCGGGTTTGAGGGAGGTGTGTGGGGAGTGACTTTCTAACCAAAGTGTAGCCACTGGTCCCACATTTGTGACCTTGAACTTTGTGTAGTGTGGGGGCGTGTGTCTCCACAGTGCCCGCCCGAGGCATCACCACTGCCTTCACCACCAGGGCCCCTCTGGCAGCTGCAGCCTGGCCGCCGCCCCCGGCACAGAAGGACCACCTGTCCCACCATCTCAGGCCTTCTGAGGCCAGTGCCATGTCTCCCAGACTTCAAGGCCCTGGGGACCCAGCAGGTGCAAGTAGGCTCATCTCTCCAAGTTCAAAGTGAAGGGCTAAGACGGACAACGTTCAGTTTTCGTCATGTTCACTTTGCTACTTCTGAGGCCCTTCCTTGCTCAGGAGTGAGGTCCCCCTCCCCACGCTGCTCACAACGGCTGCCAGGCTCCCTCCAGCTGCTCGGCAGCAGACGGCTGTGGCCAGCCCTCAGCAGACAGGCCTGCGGCCCACAGGTAAGGGGCCGTCCCATCCACCCAGCCTCTGGCCCTCTCTGCAGCCCTGGCCCCCAGCCTCTGCGCCTGCAATACCCTCCCCCTTCCACTTGGACCTTTGGGCCGGCTCAGGGCCACTCTGCACGCCACACAGCCCTGCTGGGACGGCAGAGGCAAGGCCAGTCCCGTCCCCATGCGCGCAGCCATTCCATAGCACTAAGTGTGATGTGGGAATTCTCTGTTCTGGCATTTACAGCAAAAGTCGAAAGGCGTAGTTCTGTCTGTAGTCAGCTGCCTGAGCCTCTCCCACCTTCTGATACAAGTCTCTTTCTGTGAAGAAAAGGGCAGGCTGAGGAACAATCTGATAATAGCAGTAATCCAATTTTTTGGCCATGCCCACAGCATATGGAAGTTCCCAGGTCAGGGACTGAACCTGTGCCACAGCAGCAACACAAGTGGCTACAGTGACAACACTGGATTGGATCCTTAACCTGCTGCACCACTGAACTTTTTTCGTTTTTTGGGTTTTTTTTGTCTTTTTGCCTTATCTAGGGCCGCACCCACAGCATATGGAGGTTCCCGGGCTAGGGGTCAAATTGGAGCTGCAGCCGCAGGCCTTCGCCACAACCACAGCAACATGGGATCTGAGCCGCGTCCACAAACCTACACCACAGCTCAAGGCAACGCTGGATCCTTAACCCACTGAGCAAGGCCAGGGATTGAACCCGTAACCTCACGGCTCCTAGTTGGATTCGTTAACCACTGAACCACAATGGGAAGTTTTTTTTTTTTAAACAAGTGCTTTGAGAAGTAACTCACACACCAAACTCCCTCTTGCAATTTTAGAACTTTCGACTGTCCCCAAAGAAAGCCTGTACTCCCCACCCCTGCTCCCACCACCCCTTTCCATCCCTTTCTATTGCACTGCACACCCCCGTCCCCCACGTGTCTGTTACCTGCTCATCAGGTGAGACACCTGGGCTGTCTCCACTCTATCACAAACGCTGTGCTGTGGACATGCTGTCACTCTCCTTGGCCTGTGCCCAGGTGTGGGGCCGTGGGGTCACACAGGAGCCACACGGCTAACACGTTTCACACCCACCAGCAGTGCCAGTGAGGGGCTGCACCCCCATGTTTCAGCCCCTCATCTGCACTGTCCCAGCTCAAGCTTCTGCAGGAGGGGCATGTCCCTGCGTTCGACAGCCCCAGCAGTCAACGACCCTGAGCGCCTCCTGATGGCTCGATGCCACTGTGCCCCTGGCTGAGCTCCCGGGGGCGGGGCGGGGTGCGGTGGTGGTGGTGGCATGTACCCTGCTGGTTCGGGCAGGGCTCAAACACAGGGCGAGGGCTGTTGTCTGGATTTTCTTAGAGAAATGATTCCCCACTTGCTGTCTGCCCTCAGGACAATTCCCAGACTTTAAAAGACTTCTGGATTTGTGACCTTGGCCAGTTACGACTGGTGCTCCACGTACCACCCTCTGGAAGTCCATTCTAGCCAATCTCCTGTTCTGTGATCAAACACTGGGCCCAGTCGGTGGGGGCTGTTTATTTACCACAAGCAGGATTTCAGTAATTCTGCGCCCTGCTTTTCAATAAACAGGATTCATCCAACACTGGGGATGTGGCTGCAGTGACAAGTGACTCAGAGTAGTTCCAGCCCCTCAGGAAGGTGAGCAGGGCACCATGCCTTCTGTAACCGCGTCCCTCTGACATACTGGCTCTGGTCACAGCTGGACAGCAGCAGGGCAGGTGCTTCCAGTGGCCCAGGTGGTCCTGCAGAAAGTGATGCAGCCGCAGGTGGTGACCGCGGCCTCCCTGTCAACACTGGGTCCCGGGCAGGCTCTGGCCACTGGGGCGGCCCTGAGGCAGCAGCAGGCCCAGCTGAGGAGGGCAAGCCCTGTGATGGTGACACATCCTGATGTGAGCAAGGACGAGGCTGGGGGCTGTGCTCAGCTCCGTGTCCACACCCAGTAGCTCAGGGCTGCACCTGACAGGCCCGGCCTGAGGCTGCGTGGACACGGGGAAGCCGCCTCTCTGGGAAGCTGCGGTTGTCCGGTCCCTGTGTGTCCCTCCGGGTCCCAGGCTTCAGTCCTGGCACGTGCTAAGCAAGCTGTGCGTGGCCTGTGCAGAACTGAGGGCAGGTTGTGTATACAGAGCACGGTCTACAGGCCGCGTGCTCTCCTGCAAGCGGCCCCTCCGTCCCACGAGCACACGGACGATGCATGTGTCCTGTTCTTACTCTGCCAACATCTTCAGGCAGAGGGGAGGGCAACAGCTTAGTCCCGTTTTCTTGAGCTTGCTCTACCGCCAGCACACGAGTTTCAGAAACGAGGCTGTCACACACACAGCAGTCAGTGCTCCGAAGGCGGCCGTGTGTACCCTTGTGTCACATGCAGTGACCAACCGCGAAGAAAAGTGTTGCTGTCCCCTCTGGTTTCTGTGATGACTCGTGGGGAATGGCTCCTGCTCGGGTCGGCTACAGAGTAACTGGCAGTTCACCCCAAAAGCGAGGGACTCGGGGCCCCCTTTCACAGGCAGGATGGTAGGCTCGTTACTATAAGAGCTGAGTTCCTAGTCACCTCAGGCTGACCCTTTCTGTCAGCTGAACACGTGACAGGCGCCATCCCGTCAGCTCTGGGTCAGCATAAACAGTTTCGCTAAGGCTGTGTTTCCAGAAGGACCACCAAACCGGAGGCTGCCCTCTGCACCCGCCTCAGTCTCAGGCTTGAGCTTGAGCTCCCCCAAGAGGTCTGGTAGGGCCAAAAAAGCACCTTGGGTCCAGGGTCCTGGCCTGAGGCAGCAGCGTGCTTGGGGTGAAGGTCCTTTCATCTGAGGCATCCCTGTCTTTTGTCACATGTCCAGCTGCCAGTGTGCAGGATGTTTCCAGAAAGACGAGTAACACCCCAGAAGCAACCAGGCCCCTTGCTGGTCTATCCAGGGCCCTGGCCTAGGCCTCCTTCTGCCTCCGCTCCTCCTGCAGGGGGTATGGGTGGGGTGACACAGATGGGGCCGCCCTCCCCTCCCCACCCTGCCCCCCAACCCCAAGGGAGGAGACGCCCGGCGCTCGCTCAGGAAGCAGAGTCCTGGCCTTGGCATGCCTCCCTCTCCCCTGGGTTACCCCAAGACTTAGCCCTGCAGCCCCTCACCTTGACGGCCCTCTCCAGCTGGGACAAGGCGGCCTCATACCGCGGGACCAGCGGCTGCAGCAGTTCGCTGGGGGTGTCGTGCCGCTCCAGCCCGGGCACCCCGCCCTCCTCCAGCATCCGCAGGAACCTCCTCTCCTGGAGGGATACAAAGGTGGGGGGTTCCGGCCTCCCGGGGTGGCCCCCCACAGAGCCCCAGCCCAGCCCCCCGCAGACTAACCTGCACTTTGAGAAGCAGGGTGAAGGCCTGTCCACTTTTCCCAGCGCGGGCGGTTCTTCCAACCCTGAAACCCAGCACAGCTGCCTCCAGGGTGGTGGCCCCAGACCCTGAAGGCTCTGATGGGACCACGGTTTCTCCCCAGGCCACCCTGACCCAGACCAGGGACCAGTCCCTCACCGGTGCACGTAGGTCCGCAGGTACTGAGGGGCATCATAGTTCAGCACCAGCTGCACGCCCTGCACATCGATGCCGCGGGCTGTGGCGTCTGTGCTGATGAGGCTGGCGGGACACAAGGGGCTGTGAGCCCTTCCCAAGGCCAGGAGCAGGCACCCCTGACCCCGCCCTACTGGGGACACTGCCATATAGCTGGGAAGTGAATTCCTCTTCTTTCCCCTTTAAAAATCTTTTTTCATTTAAAAATTTTTATTTTTGGTCTTTTTGTCTTTTTAGAGCTGCACCCAGGGAATATGGAGGTTCCCAGGCTAGGGGTCCAACTGCAACTGAAGACGCCAGCCTACGCCACAGCCACAGCAACGCGGGATCCGAGCCACGTCTGCAACCTACTCCATAGCTCCCAGCAATGCCAGATCCCTAACCCTCTGCGCAAGGCCAGGGATCGAACCCATATCCTCATGGATGCTAGTTGGGTTCACTAACCACTGAGCCACAACGGGAAGTCCTCCCCCTTTTTTTAACAGCTCTACTCACGACATTTAAAAGTGCCTGGATCAGTAACTGAATCTGAGCCATGGCTGCAGCAACGCTGGCTCCTTTAACCCAACGCACTGGGCTGGGGACTGAAGCTGAGTCCCTGTAGTGACCTGAGTCACTGCAGTAGGATCGTTAGCCCACTGTGTGAAAGCGGGACCTCTGGGAGGTGAATTTCTGCTGAGATGCCCTTCAGGAATCCAGGCTGGCGTCTGGAATGAGCACCCTGCTCCCCAGCAGGACCTTAGCCTGTCTTTCTGGGTACTCACAGCTGAATCTTCCCCTGTTCAAACTGCTTCAAGATCATCTTCCTCTGACCAGGCCCATAGCGGGAGGAGAACTCGGCCACGGTCACACCCCCGAAGGCCTGGACCAGCAGGAACAGCCTGGGTGGGAGAAGCCGGAGCTGGATGAGCCAGGGCCAGAACCACCTCCAGGCCTGCTCCCACCCGCTGCAGCCAGGCCTCACCTGTGGGAGTTCTCGCGCGAGTTGGTGAAACAGAGGACCCTGGAGAAGTTCATTTCCAGGATCAGGTGCAGAATTACTAATGGCTTGAAGCGGAGGCTACAGGGTACGTAGTGATGCTGTGGGGGACGGCATGGTTGGCCAGGGCCTGGGTGCCTGGCTGTGCTCCCTCCCCACCCCCCAACACCCTGCTTACCGTCAGCCCCACAGGGAAAGTGTACTTCCCACCCGAGTCCCTGTCCTCGTCAACATCAGGGTCTCTGGGGCCCCCACATGCCGAGGCCGTGGAGAAGAGCCGGGGCTGGTAGAGGCCGAGCTGCTGCAGCTTTTCAGGGTTCTGGGTCAGAGTGGCTGAGAAGAGTAGTTTCTGCAGAGGCATCTGGGGACAGGAAATGCTGAAAGAGAGGAGGGTACTCGGGAAGCAGTCACAGACCACCCCAACCCGGGGGAGCATGTCTCAGAGGCAGGGACAGGGGAAGGGCTGGCTCAGGGCAGCTCCCTGGGATGCAAAGCAGTGCGGAGCTCAGGGCCAGGTACCTGGCGGCTGTGACAGCCTGGAGCTGTGTTCTCTGCAGCAGAGCCAAGGGGCCCTTGGTGCCCTCGCCTGGGAAGGCTGCCGCCACCACCCGTGGCAGCCAGGACTGGTGCATGCTGTCGATCATCCGGTCAGCCTCGTCGATGATCTGCAGGAGGCAGGAAGCCGAGGTCAGCCCTGGCTCTGGGCCCGGGCCTCCCTCTCTGCAGGTGACCTACCAAGAAGCGGAGGTGCTGCAGGCTGAATCCTGGGGTCTGGTCGATGTGGTCCACCAAGCGGCCAGGGGTGGCCACCAGGATGTCGGCCAGGCAGCGGAAGCCATGTGGTCTGTGGAGTGGAGCATGGCTCAGCAGGATCCCTGCACTGAACCCTAGCACCTGGGGACCCTGCAGAGCAGGCCTGCCTCCCCAAGGAGCCACAGCCCAGCAGGACTTACGTCTTCTGCACGAGGCTCTCCTGCTCCTTGGCCAGCGACTTCTGCCCGGTGACGAGGGCAACCCGCAGAGGAGTGGCGTCTGTGTAGACATTGAACACTTTGCTCACCTGGAGAAAGAGCAGCAGTCACGTGACCAGAAGCCCCGCATTGTAGGAACAAAGACCTCTGAGCACGGGGCCCACGTACCTGCTGGGCCAGCTCCTTAGTTGGAAGCACGACCAGGGCGCGAACCTGGCACACGGCTCGATGTAGCAGGGCCTATGGTGCAAGGACAGTCACCTGTGCTGGCAGGGCTGCTCCTGGGCTGCCAAACCCACTCCAGGGTGGGGGTTTCGCTCACCTGCACCACAGGGATGACAAAGGCCAGGGTCTTCCCACTGCCCGTCGGGGCCGAAACACAGAGGTCGCTAGGCCGGTAGCCGCCTCTGCTCACCAGAAACCCACAGGCTGTGCTCTCCAGGAGAGCGGGAATCACTGCTGCCTGGACTGGACAAGAAAGAGCAAGAGTCAGGTCACATCTGGGCCCAGACACCCGGAATCAGCACAGGCACTAAGGCCAGTCAGTCTCTTCCCGACCTGGGACCTCCAGGCTGCTCTCGCTCAAAGTCAGCTCCAGAGCCTCTAGGACTGTCAAGAGGCCAAAGATGCTGAGACCAACACCACACTTGACATTGGACCTGAGCAGGGGCTTCCTATGTCAGCAGCCTCCGAGCAACGGCCCTGCATGACTCTAAGTGAAGACGGTCTGGGTAGAAACCACTCTCACCCTCCACCCCGCATCCAGCTGCCCAGGGCTGGGGCACCTGGAAAGTAGGACGAGATGCCCTGTGCGTGCAGCTTCTTCTGCAGGTCCGGGTGCACTTCAGGGATGTCCTCAACAGGCACCAGGCCTTCGGTGACATTCTTTCCAACACAGCTCGGCTGAGCTAACCACACAGGCAGGAAAGGCTGGACCTATCACAAAAGACAAGGGAAAGAGACCAGGTAAACACTCCAGAGGGTACCCAGGCCAGGAGAGAAAGGCCCCAGAAGTCAAGGTCAAAACACTCAGGCCAAAGAGGCTGCAGAAAGCAAGCCGGCCCAAGTCTTCTAACTTCTGCCAGCTCCTACTCCTTGACCCCCACAACACACTCTCCACTCAGCCTTTAAAGAAATGGGAAAATTCACACCAAAAGGTGCTACTCCCTGAGCCAAACGGAATAACCTTTCAACCTATAATATCTAAACCCTGAGCCACACCTACCAGGACCTCGGTCACCTGGCACTCTCCTGCCTTCAGCTTCCGTTTCCTAACACTGGCTATGTCCCAGCTGTACAAACTCGTCTGTTCTTACAAACCAAGTTCATTACCACCTTGCAGTCTTTGCCCCAGCGTGGCCTGTCACACACTTCCCTTATTCAACTGGGCTGATCCCTAAGGATCAAGATGGACTGCCCCATATGCACCCTGGCAAGACTTTGTTTTTTTCTTTAGAGCTGCATCCTTATGGAAAATAGTTGGGTCTTAACCCCCAAGCCACAACAGGAACTCCCAAATGACATTTTTGTTTATTTTACTTTATTTATTTATTTTTTTAAAGCCGCACCAGTGGCATATAGAAGTTCCCAGGCTAGGGGTGGAATCGGAGCTATAGCTGCTGGCCTACACCACAGCCACAGCAATGCAGGATCTGAGCAGTGTCTGTGACCTACACCACAGCTCATGGCAACACCGGATCCTTAACCCACTGATCAAGGCCAGGCATCAAACCTGCATCCTCATGGATGCTAGTCAGATTTGTTTCCGCTGAGCCACGATGGGAACTCCTGTTTGTTTTTTTTTTAGAACTGTAACCGAGGCACATGAAAGTTCCCAGGCTAAGGAGTGAACTGGAGCTGTAGCTGTCAGCCTGTGCCACAGCCACAAAGGAGCCTTAACCCACTGAGCGAAGCCAGGTATTGAACCGGCATCCTCACTGATACTAATACTAGTCAGGTTCGTCACCACTGAGCCATGACGGGAACTCCTTCCAAGCCTTTCTTATCCTTCGTGGAGATGGTCATCAAGCTCATGCATTGGTTTGCTGAAATCTCTTATACCAAGATAAACTTGCAATTAACTCAGAAACCTGGCAGAATCAGGTAGAATCTTCTGTTTTCTTTGCTAAGTTGATGAACACAGTGGAAGCTCCTTAAACATGCACCCCAAGTAGGCAAGGCTGTTTAAAAACCATCTGTGGATCTGAGGGATTAAGATGGTGGAAAAGAAGGACTAGAGCTCAATTTCTCTCCCCAAAACAACAAAAATACAACCAAATACCGAGCAATCTTCAACCAAATGGACTGGAAACTTTCAAAAAGATATCCTACTCCAGAACATAAAGAGGAGGCCATATCAAGAGATAGGAGGGGCCGTTACGCGATAGAAGCAACCCCATTCCTCCCAGGTGGGAAGCCCTACAGACTGGAAAGTAACTGCATCACAGAGACTCACCTATAGGACTGAGAGTTCTGAGCCCCAAGTCAAATCCCCACGCCTGGGGATCTGGCACTGGGAGAAAGAGCCCCCAGAACACCTGGCAGTGAAGGCCAGCAGGGCTTGTGCGCAGGAGCTCCATGGGACTGGGGGAAAAGGAGACCTCATTCTTGAAAGGCACCACAGATTTTCACATGCACTGGGTCCCAGGGCAAAGCAAAGGCTCCACAGGAATCTGGGTCCAACCCAACTGTAATTCTTGGAGGATCTCCTGGGAAAACAGGGATGACTGTGGCTTGTCGTGGGGGAAGGGCACTGGAGGCAAAGCTCTTAGGAACATTCAACAGCCTGCATTTCTCCCTGAGGTGGCTATTTTGGGAAAATCCGGCCCCTCCCATCAGCGCTGAGAAGCCCCAGGGCAAACAATAATCCAGGTGGGATCACAGCCCACCCATCAATAAACTGACTGCCTAAAGACCCCTCAGGCACACAGCCAGCCTCTACTCTCACCCAGAGACAAAGCCCCACCCACCAGAGGGATAGGAATCAGCCCCACCTACCAGTAGGCAGGCACCAGTTCCTCCCATCAGGAAGCCTACAGCAAGCCCCCCCCAAACCAGCTTCGGCCACAGCCTCCAAACACCAAAAGTAAGAGAGGCTTACTCTACAGTCTGCAAAAAGGTTGCCACACCAAAATCCTATAAAAATGAAAAGACAGAGAACTGTAACTCAGATAAGGGAGAAAGAAAAAAACCCAGAACAACGGCTCAGTGATGAGATTGTCAGCCTCCCAGAAAGAGACTTTAGACTGTTGATGCTGAAGATTCAAGACACTGGAAATAAACTGGAGGCAAAGATTGATAATTTACAGGCAACACGGAGAAAAGAAATACAAGATATAAAAATTAACTAAGAAGAGATGCAAAATACAATAACTGAAATAAAAAATTCATTAGAGGAGTTCCCACCATGGCTCAATGGTTAACGAATCCGACTAGGAACAATGAGGTTGCAGGTTCAATCCCTGGCCTTGCTCAGTGGGTTAAATATCCAGCGTTGCCGTGAGCTGTGGTATAGGCTGCAGACGTGGCTCGGATCCCACGCTGCTGTGGCTGTGGTGTAGGCTGGCGGCTGCAGCTCTGATTAGACCCCTAGCCTGGGAACCTCCATATGCCATGGGTGCAGCTCTAGAAAACGCAAGAAGCCAAAAAAAAGGAAAAAAAAGAAAAGAAAAAGGAAAAGAAAAAAAAAGAAAATCATTAGATGCAGCCAACAGTAGAATACAGGAGGCAGAAGAATGAATAAGTGAGGTGGAGGACAGATTAGTGGAAATCACTAATGTGGAACAAAAAAGAGATAAAAGATTGAAATAAAATGAGGACAGTCTCAGAGAACTCTGGGATAACGTTAAACACACCAACATCTGTATTATAGGGGTGCCACAGGGAGAAGAGAGAGAAAGGGAAAGAAAAAATACTTGAAGAGATAATAGCCGAAAACTTCCCTAATATGGGAAAGGAACCACTCCTTCAAATACAGGAAGTGCAACCAGTACCATAAAAAATAAACCCAAGGAAGAACACCCTGAGACACATATTAATCAAAATGACCAAAATTAAAGACAAAGAGAAAATAGAGAAAGCAGCTGGGAAAAGAAACAAAGAACATACAAGGGAACCCTGATAAAATTATCAGCAGATTTTTCAGCTGAAACTCTGCAGGCCAGAAGGGAGTGGCATGATCTACTTAAAGTGATGAAAGGAAAAAACCTCCAACTAAGATTACTTTACCCAGCAAGGCTCTCATTCAGATTTGCAGGAGAAATCAAAAGCTTTACAGATAAACAAAAGCTAAGAGATTTCTGCAACACTAAACCAGCTTTACAACAAATACTAAAGGACCTTCTCTAGGCAGAAAAGAAAAGGTCACAACCAGAAACAAACCCACCACAAATGACAAGGCTCACCAGTAAAGGCATATATGCAGTAAAGATACGAAATTGTTCATACACAATTATGCCACAATTATCGTGAGAAGAGGCACAAATGCAGGACACTGGAGATGCACCTGCAATTAAGAAATCAACAACTTAAAACAATCTCATTTATATAGAGACTCCTATATCAAATATTCAGGGTAAATGCAAACCAAAAATCTACAACTGATACAAAAATGAATAAGAAAAGTCAACTCAAATACAACATTAAAGACAGTCATCAAACCACAAGAAGAGACAAAGAGAATAAGGGAAGAAAAAAGAGCAACAAAAATTCAAACAGTTAATAAAATGACAATAAGAACATATATATTAATAATTACCTTAAATGTTAATGGACTAAATGCCCCTACCAAAATACACAGACTAGAGGAATGGATACAAAAACAAGACCCATATATATGCTGTCTTCAAGAGACCCACTTCACTTCTAGAGACATACAAATTGAAAGTGAGAGGATGGAAGAAAATATTCCATGCAAACGGGAATCAAAAGAAAGCCAGGGTAGCAATACTCCTATCAGACAAAGTAGACCTTAAAATGAAGAACATTTTAAGAGACAACGAAGGGCACTACATAATTATCAAATGATCAATCCAGTGAGTTCCCGTCATGGCTCAGTGGTTAATGAATCCAACTATGAACCATGAGGTTGCGGGTTCGATCCGTGGCCTTGCTCAGTGGGTTAAGGATCTGGCATTGCCGTGAACTGTGGTGTAGGTTGCAGACATGGTTCAGATCCCACGTTGCTGTGGCTGTGGTGTTAGGCTGGTGGCTACAGCTCTGACTGGACCCCTAGCTTGGGAACCCACATATGCCGCAAATGCGGCCCTAGAAAAGGCAAAAAGACAAAAAAAAAATAAAATGGGATCAATCCAAGAAGATATAAAAATTTTAAATATCTATGCACCCAACATAGGAGCGCCACAACATATAAGACAACTGCTAACAACCTTAAAAGGAGAAACTGACAATAACACAATCATAGTAGGGGACTTTAACACTCCACTCACAGGCAATGCATAGATCATCCAGAAGAAAATCAGTGAGGAAACACAGGCCTTGAATGAACCATTAGATCAGATGGACTTAATAGATATTTATAGGACATTCCATCCCAAAGCAACAGAATACACATTCTTCTCAAGTGTGCATGGAACATTCTCTAAGACTGATCACATCCTGGGCTACAAATCCTCAGTAACATTAAGAAAATTGAAAACATTTCAAGCATCTTCTCTGACCACAATGCTATACGACTGGAAATCAACAACAAGAAAAAAACGGCAAAAAATACAAACACGTGGAGACTAAACAACATGCTACTAAACAACGAATGGATCACTGAAGAAATCAAAGAGGAAATTTAAAAATACCTAGAAGCAAATGACAACAAAGATATGACACTTCAAAACCTCTGGGATGCAACAAAAGCAGTTCTAAGAGGAAAGTTTATAGCAATACAAGCCTACCTCAAGAAACAAGAAAAAGCTCAAATAAAAAACTTAACTTTACATCTAAAGCAGCTAGAGAGGGAAGAACAGACAAGACCTAAAGTTAGTAGAAGAGAAGAAATCATAAAGATCATAAAGATCAATGAAATAGAAACAACGAAAACCATAGAAAAGATCAATGAAACTACAGGCTGGTTTTTTGAAAAGATCAACAAAACTGATAAACCCTTAGCCAGACTTATCAAGAAAAAAAGAGGACACAAAGCAATAAAATTAGAAATGAAAAAGGAGAAGTAACAACAGACATCACAGAAATACAAAGGATCATAAGAGACTACTATATGCAACTATATGGCAATAAAATGGAAAACCTAAAAGAAATGGACACATTCTTAGAAAAGTACAATCTTCCAAGACTAAACCAAGATGAAATAGAAAAGATGAATGGACCAATCACAAGTTCTGAAATTGAAACTGTGATTAAAAAACTTCCAACAAAAGTCCAGGACCAGATGGCTTCACAGGAGAATTCCATCAAATATTCAGAGAAGAGCTAACCCCTATCCTTCTGAAACTATTCCAAAAAATTGCAGAGGAAGGGACACTCCCAAACTCATTCTAAGAGGCAACCATCACCCTGATAACAAAACCAGACAAAGATACCACAAAAAAAGAAAATTACAGGCCAATTTCATTGATGAACATAGATGCAAAAATCCTCAACAATATACTAGCAAACCAATTCCAACAATACATTAAAGGACTGTACATCAGGATCAAGTGGGATTTATCCCAGGGATGCAAGGATTCTTCAATATCCGCAGATCAATCAGTATGGTACACCACATTAACAAACTGGACTAAAAACCGTATGAACCTCTCAACAGATGCAGAAAAAAGCCTTTGACAAAATCCAACACCCATTTCCGATAAAAACCCTTCAGAAAGTGGGCACAGGGGGAACCTACCTCAACATAATAAAGGCCATCTATGACAAACCCAGAGCTAACATCATCCTCAGTGGTGAAAAGCTGAAAGAATTCCCGCTGAGATCTGGAACAAGATTATTTGTTCTCTCCACTCTCGCCACTGCTATTCAACACAGTTTTGGAAGTCCTAGCCACAGCAATCAGGGAAGCAAAAGAAATAAAAGGAATCCTAATTGGAAAGGAAGAAGTAAAACTATCACTGTTTGCAGACGACATGATACTATACCTAGAGAATCCTGAAGACTCTACCAGAAAACTGTTAGAGCTCATCAATGAATTTGGCAAAGTCGCAGGATACAAAATTAATACACAGAAATCAACTGCATTTCTAGATACTAACAATAAAAGATCAGAAAGAGAAATTAGGGAAGCAATCCCATTTACTATTCACATCAAAAAGAATAAAATACTTAGAAATAAACCTACCTAAGAGGCAAAAGACCTGTACTCTGAAAACTGTAAGACGCTGATGAAAGAAATCAAGGATGACATGAACAGATGGAGAGACATACCATGCTCTTGGATTGGAAGAGTCAATATTATCAAAATGACTATACTACCCAAAGCAATCTACAGATTCAGTGCAATCCCTATCAAATTACCAAGGACATTCTTCACAGAACTAGAACAAAATATTTTAAAGTTTGCTTGGAAGCACAAAAGACCCAGAATAGCCAAAGACATCCTGAAAAAGGAAAATGGAGCTGGAGGAATCAGGCTCCCTGACTTCAGATTATACTACAAAGCTACAGTCATCAAAACCGTATGGTACTGGCACAAAGACAGAAATATAGATCAGTGGAACAGGATAGAAAGCCCAGGCATTCCCTTTGTGGCTCAGTGGTTAACGAATTCGACTAAGAACCATGAGGTTGTGGGTTCGATCCCTGGGCTTGCTCAGTGGTTAACGAATTCAACTAAGAACCATGAGGTTGTGGGTTCGATCCCTGGCCTTGCTCAGTGGGTTAAGGATCCGGCGTTGCCATGAGCTGTGGTGTAGGTTGCAGTCGTGGCTCGGATCCCGCGTTGCTGTGACTGTGGCGTAGGCTGGCAGCTACAGCTCCTGTTAGACCCCGAGCCTGGGAAGCTCCACATGCCGCAGGTGCAGCTCTACATAAAGGCAAAAAGACAAAAAAAACAAAACAAAACCCAGAAAGCCCAGAATTAAACCCAAGCACCTATAGTCAACTAATCTATGACAAAGGAGGCAAGAACATACAATGGAGAAAAGATAGCCTCTTCAATAAGTGGTGCTGGGAAAACTGGACAGCCACATGTAAAAAAATGAAATTAAGAACACTTCCTAACACCATACACAAAAATAAACTCAAAATGGCTTAAAGACCTAGATATAAGACCAGATACTATAAAACTCTTAGAGGAAAATATAGGCCAAACACTCTCTGACATAAAGGACAGCAACATCTTCTCAGATCCACCTGTCAGAGTAATGACAATAAAAAGAAAAATAAACAAATGGGACTTAAAAGTTTCTGCACAGCAAAGGAAACCCTAAACAAAAAGAAAAGACAACCCACAGAATGGGAGAAAATATCGACTGACAAGAATTAATCTCCAAAATCTACAAACATCTCCTATATATAGCTCAATACCAAAAAAACAAACCACTTCATCAAAAAATGGGCAGAAGATCTAAACAGACAATTCTCCAAAGAAGAGATACAGATGGCCAAAAAACACATGAAAAGATGTTCAACATCACTCACGATTAGAGAAATGCAAATCAAAACCACTATGAGGTACCACCTTACACTCGCCAGAATGGCCATCATCAAAAAGTCTATAAACAATAAGGGCTGGAGAGGGTGTGGAGAAAAAGGAACCCTATTACAC
The DNA here is from genome assembly GCA_004024745.2 of Catagonus wagneri. Taxonomy (NCBI): domain Eukaryota; kingdom Metazoa; phylum Chordata; class Mammalia; order Artiodactyla; family Tayassuidae; genus Catagonus; species Catagonus wagneri. The sequence goes on from PVHT021183555.1 coordinate 28,562,914, forward strand.
TGTTGGTGGGAATGTAAATTGGTGTAACCACTGTGGAAAACAGTATGGAGATTCCTCAGAAAACTCAAAATAGAATTACCATTTGATCCAGCAATCCCACTCCTGGGCATCTATCCAGAGAAAACCATGACTCAAAAGGACACATGTACTCCAGTGTTCGCTGCAGCACTCTATACAATAGCCAGGTCATAGAAACAACCTAAATGTCCATCAACAGAGGAGTGGATAGAGAAGATGTGGTACATGTACACAATGGAATATTACTCAGCCATTAAAAGGGATGAAGTAACAGCATTTATAGCAACATGGACAGACCTAGAAATTATCATGCGAAGTGAAGTCAGTCAGACAATGAGACACCTACATTAAACGCTACCACTTACATGTGGAATCTAAAAAGAGAACACAACGTACTTCTTTGCAGAACAGATGCTGACTCACACTTTAGAAAACTTACGGTTTCCAAATGCCACAAGTTTGGGGGTGGGGGGATGCACTGAGGGTTTGGGATGGAAATGCTATAAAATTCAGTTGTGATAATTTTTTTTGTGTGTGTAGTCTTTTTGCCTTATCTGGAGCCGCACCCGCGGCATATAGAGTTCCCAGGCTAGGGGTCTAACGGGAGCTGTAGTCACTGGCCTACGCCACAGCCACAGCAACGCGGGATTCGAGCCGCGTCTGCAACCTACACCACAGCTCACGGCAACGCCGGATCCTCAACCCACTGAGCAAGGCCAGGGAGTGAACCCGCAACCTCATGGTTCTTAGTCGAATTCGTTAATCACTGAGCCACAACGGGAACTCCTGTGATAATTTTTGTACACCTATAAATGTAATAAAATTCATTAAGTAATAAAACAAAAGAAATGCCACATGCCAATTTAGGATAGCAAAACAAAACAAAAACCTTGTAATTGAAGGTAAACTGCTGAGTTTGCACGAAATTCAAATTACTAGTGAACACCGCTAAGCAGGAAGCTAAGGCTTCACTTGCTGAACACAAACCAAACACCCACTAGGAATAAGCACCATCCTCCAAGCTATTCCACGAACACTAGCTGCAGCCTCCAGCCCCCGGGCCGCTCACCTTTGGCGTCCTGCTTCTCCCGAAGCCCCCGAGCACCAGGGCGTGGGCTGGGGGCCCAGAGGCCTCTTCGGGGGATCCCTCTGGTGGCCCCGCGGCTTCCGCGCCCACGCTGTTTTCCTCCAGCGCCTCCTCGCTGCTCTCTGAGCGGGAGAAGCGGGGCGGGGGCAGCGCGTCAGCCCCATGCGGCCACGAGTTCCAGGGCCCCTACCCCGCCCTGCCTGACCGTGCCCCGCGCGGCCCCACCTGCGGCCTTGTTTTCGCTGTCCGCTCTCCGCCGCTTGCCGGGCAGCTCTTGCGGGCTCCCCGAAGTCCCGCCGCCCTCGCGTCTCCGCGTTCTGCGCGGCCGCCGCCGCCGCTTCCCAGCCGCCTGCGCGGTCTGAGGGGCCTCTGCGGATTCCTGCTGAGGTGGCTCCTGCTGCGGTGGCTGCTTCTGCAGCTGCCGCTCTCGAGCCCGGCATCGCAGGCGCTCCAGTAGCGCCCGTGCCCGGCCGTCCGCCTCAGCCTCCTCCCCGGCCTCCTCGAGGCCCCCGTAACGGGCGACGTGAAAAAGCGCCATGCCGGTCGCCGCGCTCCTCTCGGGCCCCGCGCGCCCAGATGACGGCGGGGGCGGAGCAGTGACGTCAGCGGGCGCGAGCGCTGACGTCAATGGCGCGCCGGGTAGCAGAGCGGCGAGAGGGTGTTTCCCGCGTGGGCCTGCAACATGGAGCGGGAAGCCGGCCCCGAGGGCGCGCGTCGGGCGCTGGGCCGCTTGGTAGAGGCGGTGCTGGCGAGCCGCGGCGAGGCCAACGCCGTGTTCGACATCCTGGCAGTGCTGCAGGTGGGGGCCCTTAGGGTGTGGGAGGGATCGCGGCCAGGTCCTGGGGTTGGAGGCTTAGAAAAGCGGCCCTCTCGGCTCGGACGAGGTGGGGCTGGGGCTCGGACGCGGGCAGATAATGCAGAACAGGCAGGTAATTGCAAATACTCCCCCGCCTCGCCAGGTCTCTCAGGTTGGAGGGTCTGGTCGGAAGGTGGATGGAGTCGAGGTGGGAGGGTCATGCCAGAATCAAAGGTGGGTTGCGCTGGGGCTGGGATCCTGAACGGAATAGGGAGCCGGGCCCACAGTTCCTGGCTGGGCACCCTGCGACCAGCATCTTCCCCGCAGTCTGAGGACCAGGAGGAGATACAAGAAGCGGTGCGCGCATGCAGCCGACTTTTTGGGGCACTCCTGGCCCGCGGAGAGCTGTTTGTGGGCCAGCTGCCCTCTGAGGAGATGGTTATGGCAGGTGAGTGTCCAGGAGGACCTGGTCTCTGGCAGGGTTGGAGGCAGACCTCACTAACATGGGTTAGCCCAACCAAAACAGCACCACGGGGTATGCAGGTTGGTGGGATTGGCAGATTACGTTTTGGAGGGAGAGAGGTGGGTAATTCAGACCCTGGAGCCAGTTTTAAGTAAAGGTGGAGCAAGGTGTGACTTTTTATCTCGTTTTGTGTCACTTGTGGGATTTGACATTGCAGAGCATTGGTGGTTAATGCCACAGAGAGCTAGACTTACAAGTCTCAGTTCTTGGGATGCCTGGCTTTTGGGGCAAGAGAGAGGACCCTATCCTTAGTAGGACCTGCCCTCTCTTCTTGGGGGAATGTACTAGTCCCGCCCCAGGTCTGGAGCCATGGTGACTGTGTCTGCTTGTTCCCACGATGGACTGAGGAGGGGGCAGTGGGAGGGTTGGAGCCAGGCCCAGCCTGGTGTGTGTGGGCATCAGTGTGGGCTGACCACCCTGCCCTGCCTGCAGGATCCCAGGGGGCTGCTCGCAAGTACAAAGTGTGGATGCGGCACCGCTACCACAGCTGCTGCAACCGCCTCGGGGAGCTCTTGGCCCACCCCTCCTTTCAGGTCAAGGTGAGTCTGGGTTGTAGGCCTTGCCTGGTCCCTGCACCCCCAACCCCCGGGTTCTCCACACAGCAGAGGCCTAAGTTTGTGGTTGCAAGTGCCTGTCTAGGTAAGGAGGCTCTGTTTCTTTGGCTGGGGTGTAGGTTCGTTCTGTTTCTTGATTCTCATAGGAGTATTATTGGTGAGGGGGGGCACGCAGGCCTGAATGGTCTTGTCTGCAGGGATGATATATGATGGGGGCAGCACAATCCCTTTGTCACTGTCGTCCCAGGAGCTGGCCCTTAGCACGCTCATGAAGTTTGTGCAGCTGGAGGGTGTGCACCCCCTGGAGAAGCCCAAGTGGGAAGGCAACTATTTGTTCCCTCGCCAGCTCTTCAAGGTGAGGGCTGAGGCTGTGGGCTCCGAGGTCTCCTGGGGGCAGTCTGTTGTGGGGGTGGGGGGGCATTCTGGCACACACACACACACACACACGCACACACCGCCGAATTCTGCTCTGTGCTCTGTCCCTGGGTTGCCCATGCTGGGGTGGGAGAGACGCTAACCGCCCCCCGCCCCCCAAATCCAGTCGGTGGTGGAAGGTCTGCTGTCTCTGGAGGAGGACCACTCCCTGCTCCTCTCCCAGTTCCGGGAGTACCTGGAACACGACGACATCCGCTACCACACGATGCAGGCAGCCTCGGACACCGTGGCCCGGGTCACTGACGGGCGCCCTGAGGTGAGCCAGCCCGGGCCCTCATCGGGGGGGGGTGGGCAGTGGGTATGTGGCGTCCAGGTGCTCAGGCTAGGCGTCCCGCAGGTGCCCCTCACTTTCTGGAACAACGCCTTCACACTGCTGTCCTCCGTGAGCCTGCCCCGCCAGGAGAGTAACCTCTCCAGCTTCTACATCAAGCACGAGGGTGAGCGTCCAGGGTGGGGGGAGGGACATAGGTGGACATGGGCCTGGCCTTGCTGTATGTTGGGTGACCTCATGCCTTCCTTGCAGGGCCCTCAGACAAGTGGAAGGTCGTCCACCTGAAGGTGAGATGCCCTGGACAGGTGGGAGGTCTCCCTGGGAACCACCTGGCCTTGACTGCCACCAAGGTCACGGGAGGTCAGAGGCAACCTGCCCAGATCTCCGGTGCTGAGTGAGCACAGGGCCTGTGGTCATGAGGGCGGCTTGTTCTTGGTGGGATTTCCTAGGTTCTGCTTCCTACTTAACAGAAGGCAGGAGGAGGGTGGGGTGGGGACAGCCTGTGCAGCCTTGATCCCTGACCTCTGACCCCTGCCCTGCAGGAGCACAGGAAAGCCTTCCAGGTGATGTGGCTCGGCTTCCTCAAGCACCAGGTAGGGGCTGGGGGGTGGTGCCTCAGGTCTGGGCTCCAGCCACCTGGTTCTGGGAGTGGGGCCGGCTGCACCCTGACCTGCTGCTTCCCGCAGCTGCCCCTCCGCCTCTGCAAGAAGGTGCTGGTGATCATGCATGACTCTATCCTGCCGCACCTGGCGCAGCCCACCCTCATGATCGACTTTCTCACCCGCGCCTATGACATTGGTGAGTGGGTGGCAGCTAGCAGGGCAGGGACCAGGGGGCCCGGCGCATGTCTCTCTGGGGTGGCCGTGCAGGTCGGGCTGGGGCTCCAAGGCTGCGTGTCTGTCTGCAGGTGGAGCTGTCAGCCTCTTGGCTTTGAACGGGCTGTTCATCCTGATTCATAAGCACAACCTGTGAGTGTCACCTGAACGGGGCGCATGGGGGACTCTCAGCTCTGCCTCTTTGTCCTGCCCCAGGCCAGGGTTCCTGATCTGTTCTCTCCCTGCCTCTGTCCCACGCATGCCCCCGTCACTCACCCTGTGCTCTCAGGGAGTACCCCGACTTCTACCGGAAGCTCTACAGCCTCCTCAACCCGTCTGTCTTCCATGTCAAGTACCGGGCCCGCTTCTTCCACCTGGCTGACCTCTTCCTGTCGTCCTCGTGAGTGCTCCCAATAGGGTGGCAGAGGAGGTGACACAAGGGACACCCAGCCTGGCTCAGAGTGGGACCCCAAGTGCCCCACCCTTCCCAGTGGAGCTGCAGCCTCAGGCCAGGAAGGGGGCTTGGGCTGGTGTGGGGGTCAGCCGAGTCTCACATCCACTGTCCCGTCCAGCCACCTGCCCGCCTACCTGGTGGCGGCCTTTGCCAAGCGCCTGGCCCGCCTGGCCCTGACGGCGCCCCCCGAGGCCCTGCTCATGGTCCTGCCCTTTATCTGCAACTTGCTGCGCAGACACCCAGCCTGCCGCGTCCTCGTGCACCGCCCGAGGGGCCCTGGTGAGTGCGCTGGAGCCCGGGTGCTGGGCCCAGAGCCAGCACGTGCAGGCAGGTGGCAGAGCTGTCTGGTCTTGTTCCTAGAACTGGACGCTGACCCCTACGACCCTGAAGAGGAGGATCCCGCACAGAGCAGAGCCCTGGAGAGCTCCCTGTGGGAGCTGCAGGTGAGGGGGGTCCTGGGCGCTCCTCCTCAGCCACCCGCCCATCCCACCTGCGGGTCTTTAAGGCACCAAGCTCCTCCTTCCTCTGGCCCCTGCCGGCAGCTCTGCCGGGTCCCCCGGACCTGATCTCGCCCTATCACTTAGCTGCCCGGGGAGCCTCTGCTCCTCCCCTCCGCCCACGGGCTGCCGAGGCAGTGGGCTGTTCCGCTCAGTGCGTCCTGTGCCCCTTGCTTTGCCTGAGCAGAGGGTGGTGACATCCCACGTGCCCCTCCAGGCCCTCCAGCAGCATTACCACCCCGAGGTGTCCAAGGCTGCCAGCGTCATCAACCAGGCGCTGTCCATGCCTGAAGCCAGCATCGCGCCCCTCCTGGAGCTCACTGCCTTTGAGGTGAGGGCTTGGGGCAGGGCCGAGGGCCCAGAGCACAGGGTCCGCGTGGCAAGGAGGCTTTGACTGCCTGTCTGTTTCTTGCAGATCTTCGAGCGCGACCTGAAGAAGAAGGGGCCTGAGTCGGTGCCACTGGAGTTCATCCCAGCCCAGGGCCTGTTGGGCCGGCGGGACGACCTCTGTGCCCAGCACTTCACGCTGAGCTGACCCCAAGCCCCGCTCCCCGGATGGATGATTTGGGAGGAGAGCTGCTTGGGCGGGCTGGTGGGCGAGGCTCCCGGGAGGCACAGGTCCTTCTCCCCTGCCCTTCCTGCCAAAGGAGCAGCACCTGCCCTGGGTCTCCTCTGCGACCCTGTGCTGCGTGAGCTGGCGTGGTCTGAGTGCTGTCTTCAGGATGGAATCGGCTTCGCAAAGGCACCGTCATGTGTGCCTTGTCCACGGGTGTCCTGGAGCCCAGGACAGTGGCCGGCACCTATTGAGCCTCAGCGTGTTGTCAGTTTCCTCCATCAAACCTCCGTGGAAGTGCCATTACGGGATCTGGCCTCGGGTGCCTGGGGCTCGTGCAGGGCTGATCAGGAACGTTCACCAGCAAGTGCGGGCCTCAGCGGCCCACACGCAACTGGGCCGTGCGTGGAGCTGGGCTTTCCAGGCTCTGGCACCTGCTGCTGGCAGCTTCACCCTCCCACAGCTCCCTGGGACCAGGGAGCTGAAGCCAGCTGTCTTTTGCCTTATTAAACTTTTGCTCCAGTTTACTTATCGTTTGTAAGTTATAAAAGTAATATGATTATAAGAACTCAGAGGAGCAGGAGTGGGGAGGCAGCGTGGTCCTCACTGCCTGTAAACCACCCTCCTTTCCCTGGTGTGACTGCCGTTCCCAGCTTTGGTGCCTGTCTTTTTCCTTCTTTTTTTCTCTTTTTAGAGCTGCACCTGCAGCATATTGAAGTTCTCAGGCTAGGGGTCAAATCGGAGCTGTAGCCACCGGCCTACACCACAGCCACAGCAACACAGGATCCAAGCCACATCTGGAAACTTCACCACAGCTCATGGCAACGCCATATCCTTAATGCACTGAGGGGGGCCAGGGATCAAACCCACATCATCATGGATACTAGTTGGGTTCATTACCGCTAAGCCACAATGGGAACTCCTTCCAGAAACCTCAGACTTAGTTGGAGTCAGGGTGGGGATTGTCTCGGGGGAGTGAGTGTGCTTGACATTGGAAGCCCCTGCACCTGCTGCCCCACCCAAGCCATAGGAGAGGTGAGACCCCCCCGCCCCATGATGAGGGTCCCCAGGTTGATCAGAGCAGGGCAGGAGGCACCTCCAAAGGAGAAGGGATAGTGGAGGCCTTGAGTGGAGTATTCCAGAACGGCCCACCCAGGCTCCCGGGGGACAGCAGGGCGGGTGGGAGCCTCATTGGAAAGGGAGACAGGCGACCTCCTGTGTGGTCTCCAGGCGGGGTGGGGATGGTCCCCTCAGCGTGCTGGTGAGGACGGGGGACCACCAAGTCCTTCCTGTGTGCCCGAGTCCAGGCTGGCCTGGCCACCTTCTCTGTCCCTGCTCAGAGTGATGGTGGTTCCCAGCAGCTGCCAATCTGTGAGTGGCCTCCCCTCCCCCCGGCCCGTCCGCTCCTTCACCATAGCCACCCCCATGTCACTCGCTGCTCCTTTCCTGGCCTGACGCTGACACACACACCTCCATCCTGACATCCCCCAGCCGAGGGCGGAGGAGACACTGAGCAACACAGATTCCACTTCTGCCATATCCAGAAGGGATGCTTGAAACAGAATTCGCCTCCTGTTCTAGAAACGTGGGAACGGCATTTCCTGCACAACCCAAGGTCCTGCCTCTGTTCAGTGAGACCCAATGGGCCCTTCCTGCATCCTTAAGCACTCCCCACCCCAGGCCCCCCACACAATGTGGGGGCCCCAGGGCCTTTGGGTCAGAGTTACGGAAAAGCTTGGAGGGGAGTTCCCATCTTGGCTCAGTGGTAATGAACCTGACTAGGATCCATGAGGTTGTGGGTTTGATCCCTGGTCTCCCTTAGTGGGTTAAGGATCTGGCGTTGCTGTGAGCTGTGGTATATGTTGCAGATGCAGCTCAGATCCCACATGGCTGTGGCTGTGGTGTAGGCCGGCAGCTGCAGCTCTCATTTGGCCCCCAGCCTGGAAACTTCCATATGCCACACACAAGAAAAAGAAAAAAGTTTGGCAGGGGGAGGGCCTGCTCAATAGCATTGGAGGCCGGCCTTCCCAGGGCCCCTTCTGCGCACCCTGGACACCATCCATTGGTCCTCACCATGCACCCAGGGCCTGCACCACGGAGCCACCCTCCCCGTCTGTGTCGCTCTGTGACTTCCAGGAGATGAGTGGGGCCAGTGGGCAATGAAGTCACAGTGACAAAGTAATGAGGACAGTCTACTGGCAGTCTACGACAATGAGATGTGGAGAACACTCCTGCAATAAGGATGCTCAAGCATTCAACTGGCAGTTAGCAAATGAGATGCAGAAAATTGAATGTCAGAGGCCTGCGGTATTTGGACGCCCCCCCCATCACTGGTTTCCCACTGGGCTGGGGACAGCTGCCCCCCCCCCCACCGTGGCACTGATTCACCCCCCACTGTGGGGGATCATCTCTTAACAAGCCACCCCAGGGCCTCACACCGTGATCACAGCAGCTGCAGGTATGGTCTCAGCTGCAGGGCCCACCAGCTTGGCCCCACTCGGCACTCAGGACTGTTGCACGGCCCCTCCAGGTGCCACAGCTGCATGGAAAGTGACTCTAAAACTTAGTGGTGTGAAACTTCAACAGCATGGATTTTGCTCGTGAATCTGCAGCTCGGACAGGGCCTAAGGGGAACAGCTGGCCTCTGCTCTGCTCTTGAGGCTGGGCTCCCCTACAATCTGTTCCAGCCAGCAGCTGAGGCCAGGAAAGGCACTGGGCTGTTCTGGGGTTGGAGTGAGAGCAATGGAGCTTGTGAGCAGGGCCTGTCAGAGGTCAGAAGAGGCTGGTATCACTGACATTGCTGGAGGCTTGAAGACATCAAGACAGACGTGCCAAGGAGTTCCCACTGTGGCTCAGAGGGTTAAGAACCTGACTAGTATCCATGAGGATGAGGGTTTGATCCCTGAACTAGCTCCATGGGTTAAGGACCTGGTGTTGCTGTTAGCTGTGGTGTAGGTCACAGATGCAGCTTGGATTCCTCATTGACACTGGAACTTACATATGCCATAGGTGTGGCCCTAAGAAGGAAGGAAGGAAGGGAAGAGAGAGAGAGAGAAAGGAAGGAAGGAAGGAAAGGAGAAAGAAAGGAAGGGAAAAAGAAGAGCAGGTACCCCATGGGTGTGGCAATGTGAATCACTGAAGAAATGCAGGGTAATTACGTCCCCAAGGCTCAGTAACAAAGCACCACAATCCCTGATAAATAAAGCAACAAGGATTTATTCTTTCACGGTTGTGGGGGCCAAAAGTTCAAGATCAAGCTGTCATGGGGCCGTGCCCCCTCAGAGGTCCCAGAGAGGAGCCTTCCTGCCTCTTCCAGCTCTCTCTGGCTATGGTCACATCACCCCCAAATGGCAGCTGCCTTTGCTGGCCTCCCTGTGTCTGTGCCTGTCCTTAGAGGGGCACCTCATATGGGTTCAGGGCCCACCCTACTCCAATATGGCCTCATCTGAGCTTCTTACATCTGCAAAGGCCTTATTTCTAAAGGTCAATTTCTGACATCCAGTGGATGTGAATTTTGGGGAGACCCTATTTAACCCACTACAGTGTAAATGCTTGAAGGAGACCCTGAGGCAGCAAGCATTTGCCAAATCAGAACGAGTGTCTAGCTCAAGGGTAAGCGCTATGGGGAGGTGACTCGGAGAGGGTCCTGCTGGGTGAGCAGAGGCTGGAGCCTGGCCTCTGTCTTGCTGCACAGCCCAGCAACCTCTCATCTGCCTGGACTGATCAACAGTACCCCCTTAGGAAATCTGGTTGAGGGAATTCCCATTGTGACACAGTGGAAATGAACCTGAATAGGAACCATGAAATTGTGGGTTCGATCCCTGGCCTAGCTCAGTGGGTTAAGGATCTGGCGTTGAGGTGAGCTGTGGTATAGGTCTCAGGTGCAGCTCGGATCCTGCATCGCTGTGGCTGTGGTGAACCTCCATATGCTGCGGGTGTGGCCCTAAAAAGCAAATAAATAAATAAATAAATAAATAAATAAATAAATCTGGGGAGCTCCCGTTGTGGCACAGCGGTTAACGAATCTGACTAGGAAACAAGAGTTTGCAGGTTTGATCCCTGCAACTCAGTGGGTTAAGTCTGGCATTGCTGCGAGCTGTGGTGTAGCTTGCAGACGCAGCTCAGATCTGGCATTGCTGTGGCTGTGGCGTAAGCTGGCAGCACCAGCTCCAGTTAGACCCATAGGCTGGGAACCTCCACATGCCGTGGGTGCAGTCCTAAAAAGCAAAAAAAAGAAAAAAGAAAGAAATCTGGTTAAGGCGTTCCCTTTGGGGATCAATGGGTTAAAGAACCCAACACAGTGTCTGGAGAATGTGGATTCCATCCTTGGCCCCCCTCAGTGGATTAAGGATCTGGCCTGCCCATGAGCTGTGGTGTAGGCCACAGATGCAGCTCAGATCTGGTGTTGCCATGAGCTGTGGTGTAGGCCGGCAGCTGCAGCTCTTATTCCACTCTTAATCTGGGAAATTACATATGCTGCAGCCCTGAAAAGAAAAGAAAAAAGAAAGAAAGAGAGAGAAAGAATGGAAGGAAGGAAGGGAGGGAGGGAGAAAGGAAGAAAGGAATAAAGAAAGGAAGAAAGGAGAAAGAAGGAAAGAAAGAAAGAGGAAGAAAGAACGAAAAAGAAATCTAGTTGAGGTCTGGTTCCATTGACTTCCTAGACCCTGGACATCAAAAAAGTGTCCTCAGGCTGTAGTTGATTAGATTTCAAGTGGCTCTTGGTGATGGGTGAGCCTGAGGCCCTGAGGGTGAGGGAGGCTTGGGGCTGGATTTCTGCAGGGACAGCAGCTCTGGTGACAGGGAGCTGGGTGGCCTACCCGGAGAGACCCTGCTGCTGGGAAGATGGTATCAGTTTCCCGTGGCTGCTGTAGGAAATTAAAGGCTTGGAGTGACACATTTATTTATTTAATTTTATTTTTTTATGGTTGCACCCACGGCACATGGAAGTTCTTGGGCCAGGACGCAGCTGTGGCCAGACTGGATCCTTTAATCCACTGCTCTGAGCCGGTGATCTAACCTGCACCACAGTGGCCTGAGCCGCCACAGTCAGATTCTAAACCCACTGCACCACAGCAGGAACTCTGACATATGTGTGTCATCTCATAATCTGGAGGTCAGAGGTCCTCCTGCGTCTTGCTGGGTGAACTTGAGGTGTGGGCCGGCTCATCCCTCTGGGGCTCTGGGGAGAACAACTCCCTGCCATTTCCAGCTTCTAGAGGCGTCCACGTTCCAGAAGCCCTTCCTCATCTTGAAGCCCCAACCCTGCTTCCGTTGTCGTGTCTGCTTCTGACTCCAAACCTCCTCCTGACGCCTTCTTACAAGGGTCCTTGTGATGACCCTGGGCCCACAATCACGCGGGACAGTCTCCGCTTCTCAAGACCCTTAACTTACTCTCGCATGCAAAGCCTTTTTGTGTGTGTGTGTGTGTCTGTGTGTGTGTGTGTGTGTGTGTGTGCGTCTTTTTGGGGCTGCACCTGCAGCATATGGAAGTTCCCAGACTAGGGGTTGAATCAGAGCTGCAGCTGCGGACCTGTGTCACAGCCACAGCAACGCCAGATCCTAGCTATGTCTGTGACCTGTACCAGAGCCCACGGCAACGCTGGATCCTTAATCCACTGAGCGAGGCCAGGGATCAAACCCACATCCTCATGGATCCTGGCCGGGTTCTTAACCCGCTGAGCCACAATGGAAACTCCACGTCTGCAGAGCCTTTTTTGCCCTGTGAGGTGACAGGTGCCCACGTTCCTGGGTTTAGGACGCGTGTGGCAGGTGGGCTGGGTGGGGGAGGCACAGCTGCCTCCAGGAGAGGAAACGCCATCCTTGCCTCCTCCTCGCAGCCCGTCTCCGCCTCCCTCCCCTCGGCCCTGGGCTTTGTCCGCAGGGACACCTAGGTCTCCCCGAAATCCCAGCACTTGCACCAAGACCCAGCTGGGGAGGGCTCTGTGGGGTCCCCTCTGCCGTAACCGAGACCTGGGGTCTGGCACTGGGGGGTGAGCAGTGGCCACTGCAGAGCCCATCACTGAGGCCTGATGGGCATTGCTGGCCGGGCTGTTGGTTAAGGCCCGAGTGGCTGAGGTTTGAGGAGGGGGCGGAAGTGCTGGCCGATCCCATGCCATCCAGGTTGAGCTGGGGAAGAGAATGAAAACTGTGGACAGAGACGAGAAAGAAGGGCTGAAAGGGAAGGGCCAGGTCACGGGGTCAGTTCTCACCTCCAGATCTGCAGAGCTCTGGGCCTACCAGAGTGGCCATTGGTGATGGAGACAGATGGGGCCACCTCCTGAGAACGGGAAGCTGGGGTAGGGGAGGGTGTTCTTGTCAGGCGCCTGGGTGAACAAACTTCTGGATGATTCTAGCACCCAGACACAGGGTCACCTTCCCAGCCAAGGCCCCTGTCCTTTTTTTTTTTTTTGGTCTTTTTTTGCCTTATCCTAGGGCCGCACCCGCGGCATATGGAGGTTCCCAGGCTAGGGGTCTAACAGGAGCTGTAGCTGCCGGCCTTCGCCACAGCCACAGCCACACAGGTTCCGAGCCGCGTCTGCAACCTACACCACAGCTCACGGCAACACCGGATCCTTAACCCACTGAGCAAGGCCAGGGATCGAACCCACAACCTCATGGTTCCTAGTCGGGTTCGTTAACCACTGTGCCACGACGGGAACTCCAAGGCCCCTGTCTTGTGGAGCGGAGGCAGCGTGGCCAGCCCTGCTGTGACCTGTCTGATCCTGACCCACAGAATCAATGGGTGTAAGAAAACAATTGTTCCACCTCTTCGATTGTGGAAGTTTCCTTACAGAACAATGGATGCTGAGCAAGCCGGCTCCTTGCTGTCAACATCCATGACCGTCACTGCCAGAGACCCCAGCTCCCCGAAGGTCACTGCTGTCCTAGTCTACACTGCAGCCTTTCCTGGATGAGGTGCCGGCCTCCAGGTGGCCCCAGTGATCCATGCTTCCTGCATTCATGCCCAAGCAGCCTCGGAACCAGGATAGAACCATGTCACCGATAGCACCTGGTGGAGGTGATGGCACATGTTGAGCTTCTGAGATTCCTCATGAAAGACCTTCCATCTGCGGGGCCCTGTCTCTCCATCACTCACTCCTGGGTCACTAACTGCCAGGTCAAGGGGAAGCTGGGCAGCCCTGGGTCCAAGACAGGAGGGCAGGTGGCCCAGGTGGTGCACACAGGGTCCAGGGTGCATCCAGGGGTCGGTGCGTGGGGCAGGGAGGGTGGGCTCGGCCAGCGCCTTTGCTCAGGACCAGGAGATGGGTCCTCTGGACTGCCCAGCACCACGGCCTGCTTCCACGGCCAGCTATTTTTATTGGATGGAGCAACTGCACTCTGAGGAAAAATCACCGTGTTATGAAATATTCCCCCTGCCTCCGCAGTCAATTTGGGCTTCATTTAAAATTCAATAACAGCACGGCCGTCTTCCAGGTCTTGGTGATAATCGCCCTCGGTGACTGGAAATGGGAAGTTAGGAGGCCAGCAGTGTTAATCCATGCCGTCCCTCGGGACTGGGACCGATGCCCCCTTCCCCGCCCTGTGCACGTGCCCAGAATGGGGGGAGGGGCGGTCTGCTGGTGGGGTCTTGGTCTCCTAAGTGGCTCCTACAAAATCCCTTCCTCCAGTTCCCTCTCGGTTGGGTGGTGGGGCTGGTTACTCATTTTTCCCAGAAGGACTGGAGATCATCTCTGAATTTGCTGTTTATCGCATCTGGACTCTCCCCAGCTATTTTGGTTGTAAATTCAGCAGCTTCGGCCACAGCTGAGCCAGGGTCTGGCTCTGTCGGCTCCGTCTCTGCTTTTCTCTTCTGCTCGGTCATCTCTCTGTCTCTCTCTGTTTCCCTCTGCTTGTCTTCCTCCCTCGGATCCCCTGCGGTCACTTCTCTGTGACCGCCCACTTGGGTGCCCCCATCCAGGGGCTGCGCTGGCAGATTCACCTCTTGGCCAGTGGGAGGCGCTGGGACGCCTTTCAATGTCCTCCTGAAACCTTACTGGATTGGGCTGGGGCGTTAATTAAGGCAGAGTGTTCCTGCGGCTGGAAGGGGGCTTGGGGTGGAGGTGGGTGGCAGCTGCCGAAGCCCCCCGTTCTCCAGAGCCAGTGGTTTCCTGGCGGGGTGGCTGGACTGGTGCAGGGCGAGTCTGGCTGGGAGCCCTGAATTTTTGCTGCTCCACCACCATCATACCTCCTCTCTCTTCACACATATGTTAGGGACTTTTAAGCACTTTTTTCTTTCGGCCATGCCCGGGGCATGCGGAAGTTCCCAGGCCAGAGATCAAACCTGAGCCACAGCAGTGGCAATGCCAGATCCTGAACCCACGGCACTACCAGGGAACTCCTCTCTTGAGTTTAAATGCCAGTGACTCACTCACAAAAACGGATGCCATGCAGAACTGAACTGCTGAGGCTGGTCCCCAAGCCCGTCCAACACCCAGCAAATCCCTGAGAAGACGCTGCCCTAGAGGCTCAGAGGGTGACAGCAGCACCGCTCACAGAGCCAGGAGTTGTTTCGGAGGCTGCTCACATGGGCAACGAGGCCTCCGGAGTTAGACTATATCCTTTCTCTGACGGATAGATGCCCAGGGGCCGGCTGTATCCATCCTGTCAAGGTTGGCCCCTGGAGGTACGCCATGTACAAGCAGTAGCTGAGTCCCACCCCCGGGACCCGCTTGGTACTAAGCCCTGGACTGTAGCCTCTTGACCACAAAATCCATCCCTGCCCCACAGGACCAAGGAGAGCATCTGGGGTGGGAGATGTGGGAGGACTGGGGTGCCCAAGGCTCTGTTCTGCCCACTGTGAGCAAAGGAAGCCTTTTCAGTGCTCGGAGTTCAGATGGGACACAGGGCAGAATAGAGGCAGTGCATGGGAGGGGGTGGGAATTGATAGCTCATTCATGTTTCTGGATCCAGCTGTTCCTGAAACCAGACCCACCCCTCCTCTAAGAAATCATATGGAAATGCTTTGATTCTGCGACTTGGGCATCCCCAAGTCCACTCTCAGTTTCAGCAATTTGCTAGAAGGGCTCAACATTGCTCAGTGAACTGAGCCGGTCAACTCATGATTTATTGCAGTGAAAGGCAGAGTAAAAATGGCAATGGGAAAAGCAGTGCATGGGGCCACGTCCAGGAGAGACAAGCCATGAGCTCCAGTTGTCCCCTCCTGGGAGGTCATGTGGACAGCCCTGAACTCTCCCAGCAGTAACATGTGACAGAGTGTTGGGTCTTGCCAACCAGGGGGCTCACTCGAGCCTGGGGGTTGAGGGTTTTTACTGGAGCTTGGCCACTTAAATATGGTTGACGACCCACATAGCTGACCTGTCTCCAGCCCCCAGAGATCAAGCTGATGCCACATGGCCCAAGATGCCCAGGTAAATAGACACTGACCAGGCAGGACCCAGGACCTGGAAGTCACCTCCTAAGAACTGGTCAAGGGCCAGCCTGTGGGGAGCCAACTCATGACCTGAGGGTTGCTGGCACGTAACAGGAACATTAAGTTCTTAAGTGCTGGCGCCAGGCTCTGAGATTGATCAACTTAAGACAATCTCTGTCCCGCCACCCCTTTGAAATGTTTATGGCAGGATGTTCTGGTTTTGAGGGCAAGAATCTTGGAAGACGGGATCCCGGTCGTAAAAGTGTCAAGACACTATCTTTGCAAGTTAACGAATACCATGCACTGTAGGTTTAGAGAATGGCTTAAGATCAAACAATGTTTATGATTGATGACATGAGAATGCCTTGCCTGTTCCTGGAAAGAATGTTTAAAAGTCAAGCTGAAAATAAACTCAGGGTCCATTCTGAGCCTAGCATCTGGCGGACTTAGAGTGTGTCCCTCTCGACCCCATTCTGTGTATCTCTGTGTCTTTCTTTTCGTCTGTGTGTCTTTCTTTTCTCAGTCGTGACGACCGTGTCGTCGGCCCGGTTCGTTTTGCCAGCAGGCTCCGGCACCGGCCCTCACTTTGAGCACGCTTAGTCGTTACTGCACAGAACCTTCCTTTTTTTTTTTTTTTTTGGCATTTTAGGGCCACATCTGCGGCATATGGAGGTTCCCAGGCTAAGGGTCTAATTGAAGCTAAAGCTGCTGGCCTACACCACAGCTACAGCAATGCCAGATCCGAGCCGCATCTGCGGCCTACACCACAGCTCATGGCAACGCTGGGTCCTTAACCTACCGAGTGAGTCCAGGGATCGAACCCGCAACCTCATGGTTACTAGCTGGATTAGTTTCTACTGTGCCACGACGGGAACTCCCAGCACAGAACTTTCTTAAGACAGTAGGACAAAGGTGCACAACCAGGCACCCTCAGCAATCCTGGGCACACCATTAAAACTGTCCAGCCCCGATAATGAGCCATGCCTGAAGCCAGACCCTGTGTTTTCTCTAAGTTCTGAGTCAAAATTTCCCTTTATCAGTGTGAAGAGGGTTTCTGTATTGACCAAAACATTCCTAGAGCCCAAAGTTAAGCAGTTTTGGAGTGAGTGTGTTCTAAACCCGGCCACAAGGTCCTGACCACTCTTCCTGCCCAGAGTGGATGACTGGCATGGCTCCCAGTGTTGGGGTCCCACTGTCAGTCACCCCACAGGAGGTAGAGGCCTGGCTACCCCAAGCCCCATGAACCAATGTCGAGAGGGTGAGGTCAGGCTGGACTCCGGGGAGGAGGCGTCACTGTGGGCAGGATGTGGGGGTTGTCCCATTCTCAGGGCTGGGCTGGTCACTGTCCTCACTGTCCGCCCCCGCCCCCGAGAGCCTTGCCACACGGCTCAGCATCCCTGATGAGGACTTGTGTCAGCGTGGACTGGGGGAGGAGGTGTGACGGGGAGGGTGTGTGTGTGTGTGGGGGGGTGCTGTCTTCCTGCTCATCATGTGATGGCTCGGCCCCCCCCTTAAACCAGGGCAGAAAAGCCCCTGCCACAGGCTGTGCGGCAGTCCTCAGGCCATGGGCGTATTGGGAGCAAGAGTCAGAGCACGGGATTCACCAGCTGAAGGAAAGGGGCACAGGGCCGGGTGGGGACACTCGGGCCCAACCACATGGAGCCCGGAGCGAAGCCGGCCCATCAGTGGGAGGCGGGCAGCTGGTGACCGCAAGCACAGAGCCCTTTCCACGGCTGATGGGATGGGAGCTCGCGGCTGTGCCCGCCCAGGGTCCTCCTCTCCCCCCTTCACAAAACACTCTCCTTCCAGCCGAGATCAGAGGGCACCCTGTCCCCACTCGGAGGACAATGCCCACTCCCAGACTCTGGCAACCGTCTGGCCCCCAGGAGGCTCTTCAGCTTGTCAGCAGGAGAATGTCACCTGGCGTTTCTGCCTGACCTGACTGATCAGCCTTCAGATTCCTCCTGACCAGGATAGTTGTGTTCCCACTGATTTAGCTGCGAGGCTGAAAAAATACAGTGGTTTTTTTTTTTTTTTTCAGGGCCACACCTGCGGCATATGGAAGTTCCTACCCTAGGGGTTGAATCTGAGCTGCTGCTGCCAGCCTGCACCACAGCCAGAGCCACAGCAGCACTGGATCTGAGCTGCGTCTGCGACCTACACTACAGCTCATGGCAAGGCCTTATCCTTAACCCACTGAGCAAGGTCAGGGGTTGAACCCATGTTCTCGTGGATACTAGTCGGGTTCTTAACCTGCTAAGCCACAATGGGGAACTCCTGAAAAATGCTAACACTTGTTCATAAAACACGCCTGGTGTCCTTGGCAGGCAGGGCTGTCAGAGGCCTGACCAGAGGTCCGTTCTGGTGGAGTTGGGGGTCACTTTCTGGGGTAACTGGACCCAGGGTGGGGGCGAGGTGGCTGTGATTCCTCCAGGAAGGTGGACCTACATGTTGGGAACTGGCTCCTGGTGATCTGGAACTGGAGCTGTGTTTAGGGGCATAGAGATCACTCGTGAGTGTGAGCTGGGGGTTCAAGGGCTTTTGTGGGACTGTGCGGGGAGGCTGGGGGCAGACATGTGGGAAGTGAGATGATTGCCCTCACCCTTTATAGTCACTCATTCATTCCTTCATAGATCCAATTATTCATTCAAATTGCTTACTGGTACCACTGTGTGCTGAGGCGCTGCAGAAGGAGCTCAGTGGGGCCAGCAGTGGACATGAAGGCTAAGGTCCCCGCCCTTACAGGAATTTTTTTTTTTTTTTGTCTTTTGTCATTTTAGGGCTGCACCTGCGGCATATGGAGGTTCTCAGGCTAGGGGTCTAATCAGAGCTGTAGCCACTGGCCTACGCCACAGCCACAGCAACGCAGGATCCGAGCTACATCTGCAATACACACCACAGCCCATGGCAATGCCGGATCTCCAACCCACTGAGTGAGGCCAGGGATCGAACCCTCAACCTCATGGTTCCTAGTTGGAGTCGTTTCCACTGCACCATGATGGGAACTCCCAGGAATTCTTACACATTTATTTTCTTGGGTTTCTCTGCTCTGGGAAAATTCTTTGCTCACCCCGTCAGGCTACAAAGTGCTCCCACAGTCGATGACAGAATTATGAGAAATGCAATTTACTTGACAGACCTGAAGAGTTGATGAGCAAAGAACTGCCAGCCGGTCGGACCAGGCGATCGATGGCTGTTCCTCCCCAACATCCTCCGCAAAGGGGCTGCTGCCGCCTCCTCCCTGGTTGTGACGAAACCCTTGGCCCCGGCCCCTCCCCCGCATCACAGCTCCTCTCCCCACGTTAACTGGCACATACTTTCAGGGCTGAGAAATAGAGTCTCTGGGCAGAGCTGGTGTTTCCCTGGGTGTCTCCAGCTGGTGTCCCCAGCTGTCTGGAGGCTGTGCCTAGACCAAGAGGAGAGGGGCTGGGTCAGGGCCGCCCTTGCTCTGGTCCTAGAGCCAGCTCCGTCGTCACACTGGGAACATCCTTCCTCAGTGCAGGAGTCCCAAGGGGGCTGACATCCCACGGAGACAGATGGTGAGTGACACACCATCTAGAGACACCAGACCAGTTGAGCGCTAGGGAGGCGCTGTGGGGGGGGGATAGTGGGTTTGCGGGGGGGCGGCTGTCAGGGCAGCCGGGGGGTTAGATTGGACCATGAAAAGGGGCTGCCTGAGGAGGGTGGCAGGAGCACAGACCCTGAGCAGGGAGCCCCCCAGGAAGAGGCAGCAAGCAGGGCTCCCGCCTCTGCGGAGACCACGCCCTCTGTGTTCCCAAGAACCCACCCCCTCATGAAGCGCCCTCTGGAGGTCCTGGGTGGCCAGTGCAGGTCCCCCTCCTCAAGTCCTCCACAAGTTCATCCTCCTCCAGCTGATGTTGGGTGTGACTTGTCGTTACAAGTAACAAAAACTCGAAGTTCCCGTTGTGGCTCAGTGGGTTAAGGACCTGACTAGAATCTATGAGGACAAGAGTTGGATCCCTGGCCTTGGTCGGTGGGTTAAGGATCCCGCGTTGCTGTGGCTGTGGTGTAGGCCGGCAGCTACAACTCCAATTCGACCCCTAGCCAGGGAACTTCCATATGCCACAGGTGTGGCCATAAAAAGACAAAATAAAAATAAGAAGATAAAAAAAATAAAATGAGCCTGCATTCAAGTTCAGGAAGATAATGATCCTTAGGACCAAGGACAGGAATTTAAGGGAAGATGGCATTCCAAAGCAGAGACCTCATTATAAGGAAACCTGAGATGATTCAACCTGTTTTAGCATCTGTTACCACCCTTCTGCTGATTTGAATAAGCACCATGACAGTCCTGGTTTGACCTCATAGGGTCAAATACCTTCTTACCTGTTACAAAGGAGGAGCTAGTGATGTAAGTCTGACGTCTACTCGAGGAACAAGGAAGAAGGAAGCTTTTCCCTTCTCCCCACTTTCCTTAGATTATAAAAATGTAGCCCACACAATCCTCAGGGTAGTTCTGCTTTGCCTACCTGATTGAATCTCTCGCAAGCGTTCTATTTTTTTTTTTTTTTTTGGTATTTTTAGGGCCACATCTGAGGCATATGGAAGTTTCCAGGCTGGGGTCGAATTGGAGCTGCAGCTGCCAGCCTACGCCACAGCCGCAGCATTGTGGGATCCAAGCCGCACCTGCGACCTACACTGCAGCCACAGCAACACGGGATTCTTAACCTACTGAGCGAGGCCAGGTGTTGAACCTGAATCTTCATGGATTCTAGTTGGGTTTGTTATCCCTAAGCCACAATGGAAACTCCTTGATATAGAATCTTATTATAGAATAACTATATAAACTATAATTAGAACTTTATTTTATTATTTTATTGTTCTTTGGCCACATTATGGCTGCATAACAGTCCATAGTGAGCACATGTATATTTATATTTACTTATTTATTTTTGGCTGTACTTGTGGCATATGGAAGTTCCCGGGCCAGGGATTGAATCTGAGCTGCAGCTGTGAGCTACACCACAGCTGCGGCAACACCAGATCCTGAACCCACTATCATTTGTCTAATATCTATCTGTAATCTATTATCTATCGTCTATTATTATCTATCTATCATCTATCTATCATCCATCCATCCACCCCTCCCTCCCTCTGTCATATTAGTTCCACTTCTCTGGAGAACCCTGAGTAATATAACTGATTTCTGGCAGTGTGGCGTCAGGTAAGTTACTGGACCTCTCTGTGATGCAGTTTGGGATTAATCCTGGTATCTTCCTCACAGGCTCCTGGTGGAGATGAAAGAACAGAAGTCTGGGCGTGCTGAGCGCAGTGAGTGCTGTGCACAGCGAGAGCTCACAGGTACTCGCCATCACGGCGGTCACTGCGCCCCTTCCCAGCCGTGCCCAAGTTTCCACCCTCCATGGAGACGTCTAAGAGATGGAGCCTCATCTTCCTTGAACTTCCATCCCAGGTCCAGCTTTCCTCTTATCAGAGGTTGTCCAGGTGAGGGCCCTGGACCTGTGGCACCAGCATCTGCCGGGAACTTGTCAGAAGCGCAGATTCTCGGGGCCAGATCTGCTGAATTAGAAGCTCTGGGGGTAGTGCAGGGTCTCCCCTCACGAGCCCTCCAGGGGATCTGGGGCTCACTCAAGGGAGAGACCTCGGGGCTTCAGCGCGGCACTCCTGCCGCCACAGCCCAGCCCACCGCCCGCCCTGGGACCAAGCACCGAGCACCGGAGCAGAGGTTCCATGGGGTGTGCTTGGAGCTCCACAGGGACCAGCACCAGCCCTGGGTCGCCAGGACGTCTTGGATTGGCCGAATTTAGAGGCTCCTCTGGGCTGGGCCTCGGTAGATCACAAGAACATGGTATTTTCCCAGACCAGTTGCTCTGATGAATGGGGCCAGGCCAGTCCAAGGACCGATTAAGCACACAGGAACCTGGTGGGATCCCCGGAAATGAGCCTGCTTTTTTTTCTCTCACCTTGGGGCTCTTTCATTTAATTACTCTTTTTTTCTGTTGATTCGATAAAGAAGCTCCACTTATCTAAAAAAATGGTAGAGGATTAGTTGATAAGCTGTTAATTGTTAAAAAAGTAAGGAGCTCAAAAAAAGGCAGAGGGAGTTCCTGTTGTGGCGCAGCGGAAACAAATCTGACTGGCATCCATGAAGGTGCGGGTTCGATCCCTGGCCTCGCTCAGTGGGTTAAGGATCTGGCGTTACCATGGGCTGTGGTGTAAATCGCAGATGTGGCTCAGATCCCGCGTTGCTGTGGCTGTGGCTGTGGCCAGCAGCTGTAGCTCCCTAGCCTGGGAACTTCCATGTGCCCTAAAAAAGCAAAAAAAAAAAAAAAAAGAAAAGAAAGAAAGAAAGAGTGAGATAGAGCAGAATGTGGCAGGCGGGGCCTGTGGGGAGCCTGCCTCCTACACGCCCCACGCAGTGCCTGGTTCTTCTAGAGCCTGAAGGCTGGCCGAGGCATCTCGGTGGCATTCCTGGTTCTGGAGACGTGCTCTGTGTCTTTTCTCTCTGTGGTTCTCACCAGAGATTCGTCCACCCGATTGATCTTTTCACAGAGCCAGTGCTTTGATGGTCTGTGCTGTCTTTCTGTTTTCAGGGTCACCGATTTCTGCCCTCGTTTGTCGCCTCCACACGCTGGCTCTCGGCTTATCTGCCTCTTCTCTCCCCATGTCTTGGGGAGGAAGCTCAGATGAGGCACCTGACACGTTTGCTTTCTTCT
Organism: Catagonus wagneri; assembly: GCA_004024745.2. Lineage (NCBI taxonomy): Eukaryota > Metazoa > Chordata > Mammalia > Artiodactyla > Tayassuidae > Catagonus > Catagonus wagneri. The sequence continues at coordinate 28,584,985 of PVHT021183555.1, forward strand.
GTGAGTGGTGGGTGCTGTGCCTCCCCAACCGCCCTCCCATTTGATGTATTATTTCCATGTCCCTCCGGAAATGGGCCGTACTGGGCCTCGAGCAGAAGCCCTGGCAGGGGTTGGGGGCTTGGTTTTGCAGGTGGGGGGCGGGGACGTCCCGGTCCCCTGTGTGGTCTCCGCTGATCCCAGGGCAGGGCCTCTGTGCTGCCCGGCGGGAGGTGGGGTGTGTGTGACCTGTGTCCACCACCCCGCCCCTGCCCCTGAGTCCTTGGCCGGGGTAGAGGAAAGCAGCTAGTGTCTGGGCGTTTCTGTCCTGCTTGCCGCCCCTTTCTAGGTCTTTGGCAGACAGCAGACTTCGTTCTCTGGACCAGTGGTGGTTTCCGAGTTGCCGGCTCCCAGTCCATGGGGATGATGTAGCAGAAACCCGCTCGCCTCCTGTCCCTCCTCGGACCCAAGGTCCTGAGCCAGCCTCCTGCCAGACTCTTGGTCCTTACATTTCTCTCTGCGGGGGCGTCCTGAGCTGTGGGAGGAAGAGCGGACAGCATGTCCCACTGTGTTGTCCTCTGATCCCGAGCGCTGGTGGATGTTATGGGTCAGCCCCTGCCCAGCTTTCTCCTCCAGGGTTATACGTGTCAGGAAAAAGTCTGTATCTCTTTTCCCCGAGGCACCACGGACTCATTCAACATGCCCATTAACCCTCTGGTCTTAGGTAACTTTTCCTTTTCTTTTTGGCCACCCGTAAGGCATATGGCAATTCCCGGGCCAGGGACTGAACCAGAGCCACAGAAGCAACCCAAGGTGCTGCAGTGACAATGCCAGGTCCTTAACCCACTGAGCCACCAGGGAACTCCTTGGGTGACTTTTCTTTCATTCCATCTTTGACTTGTTTTCCTGGTTTCTCTCTCAGGACACCAGTTGTCCTCATGCTGATGCATCTTCATGTGGATCCCAGAGAAGTTTATCATCTTCTCTCTAGTGCTTTTTTTAAAAAAAAATCTCTCATCAGGAGTTCCATTGCTGGCACAGTGGGTTAAGAACCTGACTGCAGCCACTCGGCTCAAAGGTGCGGTTTCCATCTCCAGCTCAGCATAGAGGATTACAGGATCCCTAGTTGCCACAGCTGGGAGGTACATTGCAGCTGCCGCTCGGATACAGTCTTGGCCTGGGAACGTCCTTATGCCGCAGGTGCAGCTGAAAAAGAAAAAAAAAGTCTCTAACTGGAGTGACTGCCTTTAGCTTTTCTTCATTATGGTCCTTAGTTGTGCTGGTTCTGTTCTTTTTGCTCCATTGGATTTACTTTTTAGTTCCCTTTCATTTAGTTCTGAGTCTCCTTTGTTTCTTTAACTCTGAAATGTGTGGTTTTCATTTCACTCTTCAGTTTCATTGTCTAATCTAATCTTTATTGGAATCTCTCCAATTAAAATATTAGCTTCTTAGCTTTTTTCTATTTGGGGGAATGTTTTCTTCCGGAATTTTTTTTTTTTTTTTTTTTGTCTTATTAGGGCTGCACTCGTGGCATATGGAGGTTTCCAGGCTAGGGGTTGAATCGGAGCCAGAGCTGCTGGCCTACGCCACAGCCACAGCAACGCCAGACCTGAGCCGCTTTTGCGATATACACCACAACTCACAGCAACGCCAGATCCTTAAACCACTGAGCGAAGCCAGGAATCGAACCCACAACCTTATGGTTCCTAGTCGGGTTTGTTTCCGCTGCACCATGACAGGAACTCCCAGAATTATTTATTTATTTATTTATTTATTTTTGCTCTTTAGGGCCATTCCTGCACATAAGGAAGTTCCCAAGCTAGGGGTATAATTGGAACTGCAGCTGCTATGCCACAGCCACAGCCACAGCAACACTGAATCTGAGCGGATTTTGTGACCTTTGCTGGACTAGTGCAGGGCCACCGAATAGTATCGGCAACATCATCACCTTGCGGCAACACTGGATCCTTAACCCACTGAGCGAGGCTAGGAGTCGAACCCTCATCCTCATGGATACTAGTCAGATTCATAACTCACCGAGCCGCAGTGGGAACTCCCAGATTTTTTTTTTTTATGTGAACTTTAACCACTTTGCTGGGCCAGGGATTGAACTTGTGCCCCTGCAGCAAACTGAGCCACTGCCGTCAGATCATTAAACCCACTGCACCACAGCAGGAATTCCTTATTTTAGAATGGTTTTTGTCTGTCTTTTGTCTGTTCCTCCTTCCCTTACTTTAGCCTCTACCATTCTCTTTCTTTCTTTTTTGTCTTTTTAGGGCCACACCCACGGAATATGGAAGCTCCCAGGCTAGGGATCAGATTGGAATTGCAGCTGCCAGCCTACACCACAGCCACAGCAATGAGGGATCCGAGCCATGTTTGCAACCTATACCACAGCTCATGGCAACGCCGGGTCCACTGAGCAATGCCATGGACTGAACGTGCGTCCTCAAGGCTACTAGTCAGGTTCATTACCACCGAACCACAACGGGAACTCCTCCCTTCTTTTTCTTTTTCAGAAGCAGGTTGAGGGGTTGGTGTGAGAAGCTGTGCACAGGAGGAGGGAAGGGGGCGGCACAGCTGGGACCCAGGGTGGTCTTGATGGTGAGCACGGGGTCTCTCCTGCTGAGAAACAGGGACAAGCCCACCAGGAGGATGTCCTATTTCTGTGAGGACACTGGAAGCAGACCCCACTGCTGTGGCTTCTGGACCCCGCACTGCCACGGGAAGGCAGATTCTGAGGTTAGAAAGGACAAAACTTGGAGGCCACTCCACTGTGAACTTCATGGGGAGAACACAACTATTTTGTGTTCGTTTGTTTTTAATCATAGGGCTGCACCTGTGGCGTATGAGTTTCCCAGGCTAAGGGTCGAATCGGAGCTGTAGCTGCCGGCCTACACCACAGCCACAGCAACACGGGATCTGAGCTGTGTCTGGGACCTACACCCAGCTCACGGCAACACCGGATCCTTAACGCACTGAGCGAGGCCAGGGATCGAACCCAAGTCCTCATGGATACTGGTTGGGTTTGTTACTGCTGGGCCAACGCCGCCAGGAACCCCACAACTGGTTCTGAAATGCATTCCCTCAAACCTGTAATGTGGCCCGGCTAAACTGCCCTGAGCTGAGCGATGATGGCAGGGTGGGAAGCCACCTTGGGAACCCACCCAGCAGCCACCTCCGCCCCTGGAGAAAGCTCTTCCCTGTCGATCTTCATTAGCCCAGAGAAGCCATTTAATTCAATTTTAAAATGTCTGTTGAGTGCTTAAAAGAGCAAGAAATAACAAACAAAGCTTCCCATCTTATTTCTCTTGGAGCAGTTTCCCATGCGACTTATCAAGGCTGTCATTTTAATTAACTTTGGCCTGGAAAGCAGTTTTTTTTTTGGGGGGGGCATGGGGGAAGGAGGCAGTTCCCTATCAAGAAGAGGGAACAGGAGTTCCCGCTGTGGCACAGTGGGTTAAGGACCTGGCATTGATGCGACTGTGGTATAAATTGCACCTGTGGCTCAGATTCAAACCCTGGCCCAGGAACTTCCATATGCTGGGGGTGGGGGCAGAAAAAAAAAAAAGTAGAGGGAGCAGCTTGGCGGTGCCACTCCATTCTTAGCCCCTGGGGTCCAGGGGGCTCATGCCCCATGGGCCCTGCCTCTAGCATGCAGCCCTGGGCCACTCTGTCTCCCTCCTGCCTCAGATCCTGAGCGCTGGGGCTGGTCCTTCCTCCTGCTCCTTGAACCGGGTACAAATTAGGGCATCTGAGCCTGACCAAGGCTCCGTGGCCTAGGCCTTCGAGGTGGAACCTGGTTGCTCTAAACTCCTCTGAGCTCTGGAGGCCCCTCCCTCAGAGTGGGGACCGCATCTCAGCCAGTTCTAGGGGCTCCTGGGCCCAGGTGCCCAGGGCTGCACAAGGCGTGGCAGAAACCAGACGTGAGCCAGCATGTCACGGGGAGGGGACGGTGTGGGCAGATTACAGGTAGGGGACAGTGTGTGCAGGTCACGGGCAGGGGACAGTGTGTGCAGGTCACGGGGAGGGACAGTGTGTGCAGGTCACGGGGAGGGGACAGTGTGTGCAGGTCACGGGGAGGGGACAGTGTGTGCAGGTCACGGGGAGGGGATGGTGTGGGCAGGTCACGGGGAGGGGACAGGGCCAGTACATGGGCATTCCCCCAGGCTGAGAAACCACATCTTCATCCTCACTAACTTTGAACGGGAAAGCAGCATAGCAGCGCTCCCTTCCATTTTTTTCTTTTTTCTTTTTTTTTGCCTTTTGTCATTTTAGGGCCACACCCGCAGCATATGGAGGCTCCCAGGCTAGGGGTCTAATCAGAGCTGTAGCTACCAGCCTACACCACAGCCACAGCAACGCAGGATCCGAGCCGTGTCTGCAACCTACACCACAGCTCACGGCAACGCCGGATCCTTAACCCACTGAGCAAGGCCAGGGATCGAACCCGCAACCTCATGGTTCCTAGTCAGATTCGTTAACCACTGTGCCACAACGGGAACTCCTTTTCCATTTTTTTCTTTTGGGAACTCCTCATTGCCATCAATTTAGACACACTTGGCTCTTATCCCCTGTAAGAGTCACAGGCTGAAAAGCCACATGAATGTGGAACTAGCCGTTACAGAACCTACTCCAGGGAAAACAAGAGATTAGGTTCCCATGAGTCTCTGGGGATACTATTTTTGTCAACGGATCAATAGACAAAGTTATTTGATATGCTGCTGGTTAAAGACATTTAGTCTGTGTTGTTGACTCAGTAACATAGCCCTCACACCCTCAGCGCAGTAACTGGGCCTGAGGGAAGCCTGCCTAACACACATTTTCTTGGTGGCACATGACAGCCTTCTGGTCCTTAGGGCACCGGGTGGCACCTCAGCTCTTTGCTGGGGGCCGTTTTAAACAGCGAGACCACCAGTGAAACACAGAAATGCGAAAACCATTGCCTTAAACAGATATGAAGGATGCTTGCTTCCGTAAGATGTTCCTGAGTGATGGTGAAAGAATCCGGCTAAGACGTGGGGGAAGATTTAGCAAGCACGTGCAGTCACAGACACGGAGTCAGTGAATAACGCGGGTGGCTGTACGGCAGCAAATCCCAGTCTTATTAGCAGCACGTGATGGCGACTCTGTCATCAATGGAAATCAGAGTTTCAACTTGTATTACTGTCTAAAGAAATCTGAGTGTGGCGCACCTTGCCGCAGCCCTGATGTTGAGGAGTTATCACACCTGTGGCTCGATCTCTGATGCATGAATAAAGCAGCATATTCTGTTCTGTCATATCTGTTTTAGGGCTGCACCCGCAGCATATGGAGGTTCCCAGGCTAGGGGTCCAATCGGAGCTGCAGCTGCCGGTCTACACTGCAGCCACAGCAATGTGGGATCAGAGCTGGGTCTGCGACCACCACCACAGCTCACGGCAACCCTGGATCCTTAACCCACTGAGCGAGGCCAGGAATCGAACCTGAGTCCTCATGGATACTAGTTGGTTTCGTTATTGCTGAACCAAGATGGGAATGCCTCTTGTCAATTTCCGTTGGTTAAGGAAGGCCGAGAACCCAGGTTGGTCACACGTCCAGCCGACTTGGCTTCTCATCACTATGCTGGGATGTGAACCTCGCCCGGCTCCACTGCTTCTCTCTCTCCTGGGGTCTCGCCTCCCTGGGGCCAGATGGTGCATGGATCTCAAAGGCAGCACGCAACCCTTCCCCCAATCTGGCCTGCACAGCCCGTCTGCACGAGGCCCAGGCAGGGCAGTGTTGGGACCGAGACTGACGTCCACAGGTCCTTGGGGACGACGGCTGAGGGTGGACCTTGTAAGTGAGCCCGGGGTCTGGGGTAGAGGACTTGTCGAAGGTCCAATTTCTGTGGGATTATCTCTGAGTGAGCCCTCCTGGGCTTTTCTGCTCCCCTGGCCCAGGGCCTGGCTGCCAGGCTGCTCTTTCACAAAAGAAAATGACAGCATCGACATGTGAACTGTGTCCCCTGAAAAGATGTGTTCAGGTCCCTGGTACCTGCAGGCAGCTTCCTTATGGCCTCAGTGGATATAGGGCCTTGGCCAATGCCATCCAGGCAAGATGGGCATTGGGGTGAAGAGGACGCTCTCTGATCCATGGCTGGTGTCCTCGGGAGGAAAGGGGAGGGGCTCAGACACAGGGGGAGTCGTCCTGGGGGTCCTTGGCACCCGGGGGTGATGGTCATTGGCTGTCAGCCCTGTCGTCCTGTTTTTTGTTTGTTTGTTGCTTTTCAGGGCTGTGCCTATGACATATAGAAGTTCCCAGGCCAGGGGTTGAATCCTAGCTGCAGCTGCTGGTCTATGCCACAGCCACAGCAACGTGGGGTCCGAGCCGTGTGTGTGACCTACACCACGGCTCACGGCAACGCTGGATCCTTAACCCACTGAGGGAGGCCAGGGATCGAACCCTCAACCTCATGGAGACTAGTCAGGTTCTTAACCTGCTGAGCCACAACAGCAACTCCTCTACTTCCGTCTTAGCGACATTTTGCTCGGGGACGAAGACGAGATGCCTCTCCTGGATTCCCAGAAGATTCTCTATCCGTCTCTTGGGTCTGTTGGGTCCCTGGCCAGCCCCTGCCGGGCCTGCATCCCAGCCTGGGCTACTGGGGGCTCCCTCTCCCACCTGCTCCCAGGTGTGGGGGGCCGCCCGCTCCCCTGCCCCTGTCCTGAGGACCCCACTCCCTGCGCCCAGTCACTCTGCACACTGCTTCCCCCAGGGTCACTTGCTCTGATAGTCGGAGCTATAAATGGAGATTCGCTGGAGTGACGAACATTTTTATTAGACAAAATTAAATTCTGGTACACATCATCTTTATCAAGCGCAGAGGAAAAGGGAAAAAAAAAACCCTGCATGTTCACTGTTTCTCTCAGAAGCATCTGCTTCTGAGCTGCCTTTCCCAGAGAACTATTTATTAGCTTTGGTTACAAATGAGCCATTTTAAACAAACGATGTGGATTTTTCTGAATTTGCTGCAGAGCCGATTTATAATTGAATTAATGAAAGAAGTGGGCTTGCTATTAAGCTTTATTAAGTTCTATTCGCTTGTATCTTTGCCATTTAAAACACAGCTGTTGTTTAAAAAGAAAAAAGAAAAACCCGACAAACACTAGACAGCCGGGCAGAGAGGGAGGAGCAGAGGTTTGAAAACAGCAAATCTGAGTACAACCCCCGGCCTGCCTCATGCAAAGCGTGTGCCTTGTTCCAGGTCACTTCCCTCCCTGAGCTTCTGTTTCCCCATCTGCAGGAGGGGTACAGAAGTTCTCAGTGCTCCTTGAGGTTATTCCAAGAATTAAGCAGAATTGGAGTTTCCTGGTGACCCGGCAGGTTAAGGATCCAGCATTATCACTGCTGTGGTGCAGGTTCAACCCCTGGCCCAGCAATGTCCCCAATGACATGGGGGAGGCCAAATAAATAAATAAATAAATAAGTGGATTTACTTTCTTTTTCTTTTTTGTCTTTTGTCCTTTGAGAGCCTCACCCAGGGCATACGGAGTTTCCCAGGCTAGGGGTCGAAAAGGAGCTACAGCTGCCGCCCTACACCACAGCCACAGCAATGCCGGATCCGAGTCATGTCTGCGACCTACACCACAGCTCACGGCAACACCGGATCCTTAACCCACTGAGTGAACCCAGCGACTGAACCCACAACCTCATGGTTCCTAGTCAGATTCGTTTCCACTGTGCCATGAACTCCTCTTTTTCTTTTTTTAGTGCCGCACCCGTGGCATATGGAAGTTCCCAGGCTAGGCGTTGAATCAGAGCTGCAGCTGCCAGCCTGCACCACAGACACAGCAACACCAAGCCACGTCTGCAACCTACACCACAGCTCACGGCAACACTGTATCCTTAACCCACTGAGCAAGGCCAGGGATTGAACCCTCATCATCTCTGATACTAGCCGGGTTTGTTACCGTTGAGCCACAACAGGAACTCCTACTACTTTCTACTTTCTATTTTTTAAAAAAGAATTAGTGGAGATTAAAATCTGTCATGTTGGGAGTTCCCTGGTGGCTCAGCAGGTTAAGGATCCAGCATTATCCTTGCTGTGGCTCAGGTCACCATGGCACAGCTTCTATCCTTGCTGGCCCAGGAACTTCCACATGGTGCAGGTACAGCCAAAAAAAAAAAAAAAAAAAGAGAGAGAGAGAGAGAAAGGAAGAAAAGGAATATTGATAGTTGGAGTTTGGCCAGGCTGCAAACCAGGCTAGGCATCACAGGCCGGTTGTTAGGCTCTGAGCAGCTCACCACTGCCTGTGACCAGGTCTAGGACAAACACACTCGTTGTCGGCCTTAGGGACGTCTCAGGAAGTGCAGTGTCTTTTCCATCCCTTCACCCCCCACAACAGGGGCCCCAGATTCTGGCTCCAGTACCACTACCCTCTCCTGAATCTGCTTCAGCGGATGGAAGATGAGCCCCTGGGGTGTCTCAGCCCTTCTGCACCGCGTGTCATCCATCCTTGTATCGAATTCCTTGTTTGTCAAATAGGATGCAGCTGGGTACAACAGAGATGGTTTTCACCCTGGACCAGTGGTTAAAAAAACAGGACAAGAAAGAAAAATGATTGTGCCTTAAGGTAAAGGAAGTGTGGACTCAAGGGTCAGAGGGTTTGGGGGGCTGGCTTGTCTCCAGCGCTGTCCATGGGTGGTGTTAGTGGTTATTGTGAACCCAGGCTTATGGGGGGGATCAGTGCAGGTGCACGTCACCGTGACTTAGAAAGATCTGTGAACCTGACCTCCAGGCAGGGGCCCGCCGGGGTGCAGGCAAGGGTGGAGACCAGCAGGGACATCCCACCAGCCAGTTGTCCACCACAAAACTGCAGGGACTGTTGCCAGTGGCCCTGCCACATGGCAGCCACACACTGCAGTATGGAGACCACAGCCCATCTTCAATGCTTTTTCCAGCTGATGTCTGGAGAGGGGTGGGGGCTCCTTGCCTGGAGTCACCCCCAGGATTCTCAGGTAGTTCTCATGAGGCAGGTAAGGATGAGAGCAGATAAAAATAAGAACACTCCAGGATTCCTACCGTGGCTCGGTGGTAATGAACCCGACAAATATCCAGGAGCCATGTCTGTGAACTACATGAACCCAGGAGGATGTGGGTTTGATCCCTGGCCTCGCCCAGGGGTTTAAGGATCCAGTGTTGTCACCAGCTGTGCTGTAGGTCACAGATGCAGCTCACATTGTCAGAAGTCCCCTTCCTGGTTCCATCTTAGCTTTGAGAGAAAACAGCCTCACGTTAGGGGAGAGTGGACAGCGCTGGGCAGTCCTGGGCTGACCTGACTTAGTCCCACTGCAAGTGGACTAGCTCAGTGTCCCCTGCCCGGTCAATGCCTCTATCCTCATAAAACCCGGTGGGGGCAGGACCCTGACAGAGAAGCAGGCTTTCAGATCGTGGATGGAGGTTCTTTGAGATGCTGGGAAGCAATTTTCTAGGTGTGAGATCCTGTGTGGTCTACAAACCATTGACTTTGACTGGGCTGTCAATTTGCCTAATGAATTGTAACACGAGTGGGTTTTATAAGTTTGAATCTGTGATATTTTCTATTTTAAACTGCAGGCAGCATGCTTTGCATGCTAATATCTGCACTGTGTCATAATTTTATTTGGGAAACTTCTGGATTCTTTCAGACCAGTCCTTGGCTAGCAACTGGATTTTTTCTGTATTCCTTTTTTTTTCCTTTTTCTTTTTAGGGTTGCACCTGCAGCATGTGGAAGTTCCCAGGCTAGGGGTCGAATTGGAGCTGCAGCTGCCAGCCTGTGCCACAGTCACAGCAACACAGGATCTGAGCCATGTCTGTGAACTACACCACAGCTCACGGCAACTCCAGATCCTGAACCCACTGAGCGAGGCCAGGGACTGAACCCACATCCTCACAGACACTATGTCAGGTTCTTAATCTGCTGAGCTACAAAGGGAACTCCCTAGCTACCGGCTTTTGAGGTTTCTCTCATTGCCAGTTTTTTGCCTCCATCATTGTCTTAAATTTTGGGGAAGATCTGGAGTAGAGAGAGGGACTTTGGGGGACTTGGGTTGGAGCCAGTAGAATTCTCTGGGGGGAATGCAGAGATCCGGATACTTCAGAGCTCTCCCGGCAGCAGGAAGCTGGAGGGATGGGAGGTCAGGGTCCCCAGGGAAGAAGTGGAGGAGGGGGCTTCTGGGGAGTGGTGCCCAGTGGGCGGGGGAGGGGTATGCCCCACTGGGCTTGGATAGAGGAGAGCCAAGTGCAGACTGAGTCCTTCCCCCCGGGGGCCCGGGGACCACAGAGGCATCACCAGCATTGGAGGGAGGGAGTCAGAGCCCTCACTCCCTCCGGAGACTCGGAGTCTGCTTCTGTAGCTGAGCAGGACCCATGAGACCTCCCCTCCTTCTCTAATCATGTCCTCCGCCTACATCTTGTCCGTAGAAAAACTAGGACAAGGGCCTCCTAGGCCCTTCCCCAAGTTCCAGAGTAAATATAATGGGAGGATGAGAAAAGGCAGAAAGAAGGGAAAACAGTCAAATAAGACCATAATGGCTTGGCCATTAAACAAAGATAAGGACCTTTAGTTCCTCCCCAAAGGCTACAGATAGCATCCTGAGCCTTTATCCCTGAGCAGTTTTGCAGATGCTGAAACCTCCACCAGGTGGAGGAAGGTAACTGTGTGCTGCCCCCCAGCACGTAGACCCCAGACCGGCTGCAACCAGAAGGTGGATGATATTGACTTTGGATGATGTTGACTCTGGATGATGTTGACGCTGGATGACCTCCCCACCAGCCAGTCAGAAGAAAGTGCACATGCTGATCACACCCCGCAACTCCCCTCCCTCAGCCTGTCTTTAAAAACCTTTCCCTGAAACCTTTCCCCTGCGGGGCTGGGTTTGGCCCTTTAAGCACTAGCTGCCCGGACTCCTTGCGTGGTGCCTGCAGTCAACACTGCGCTTTCCTTCCCCACGACCCGGTGTCGGCTTTACAGGTGAGGAGACCCGAGTTTAGTTCAGGGACACACCTTCTGCTTCTTTCATCTCTTCCAGGGGCTCATCTTCGGGGAAAATCCACAACCTCCCATCCGCTGGAATAAGAGATCCCTGGCACAGCCCCCTTTCTCCCAGAAAGGGGCTCTACTGGGATTAAAGACCAAGAGGCAGGGAGCAAAATGGGGGAGCCCGAGGCTGTGGGGGATGGACAGGCTCCCTGCCCTCTGCAAGGACGGGCGGCCTGGCCACAGGCGAGTCAGAATGAGTAGGGTCTCCAGGCCCTCCCGCTTGATGCCTGGTTGTCTGGAAACGCTGCCAGACTGCCTTCCAGGTTACTCTCTAAGAATGGGGATTGACTGAATTCCCACTGTGGCTCAGGGTTCACGAACCCGACTAGGAACCATGAGGATGTGGGTTCGATCCCTGGCCTCACTCAGTGGGTTAAGGACCCAGCGTTGCTGTGAGCTGTGGTGTAGGTCGCAGATGCGGCTTGGATCTGGTGTGGCTATGGCTGTGGCGTAGGCTGGCAGCTGTAGCTCTGACTCGACCCTAGCCTGGGAACCTCCATATGCCAGGGTGTGGCCCTAAAAAGTGAAGCGAGAACAAAAAGAATGGGGAGAAACTTGGATGTCACTGATGGTGCCCACAATTTCTGCCCTGGGAGACCATCGTTGGGGCTGGGAGACCCTCCTCAAGGGAGGAGCTGGGTGGGTTGGCTTTCAGAAGCATGGCACCCCATCTGCTGTCTGTTCCCATGGTTGGGTGAGTCAAGCCTGCCCCCAGGACCCTCACAGTTACACAGCTGAGGCCTTCCACCATTGAACAGGAGACTAGAGAAGGCGGCCGGTACTGGGGTGCTGCTTGGTGCCAGGCCTGATGGAGGAGAGGCAAAACTTTCTGCCCAGTTTCTCTTCCAGGGTCCTGCAATTTAAGTGCCACCATGAGATACACTTTTGCCCAGAGAGGGCATTCTGGGGACCCTAGGGAAGCCTTGGTGGGGGGGTGCTGCTTCTTAGCTCTGGCCCTGGGACGTGAAAGCCGCTGTGGACAATACATAAATCGAGAGGTGTGGCTGTGTGTCAATAAAACTTTATTTATAAAAATAGGCGAGGGGCTGTGGTCATCATTTGTGGACCCCTGCCTTAGAGCAACATGAGAAGGCTCCCCGCCTGGGTAGGACAGGGGTCCCTCCTGGGACGGGTGATCAGCTACAGCTCCTGTGGACGAGATATCAGGCCAGGATGGTTTAATCCTCTCTTCACGGGGCCAAAGCAGCCCCATCAGCCTCCTCATCAGGCACTGCCTTGGATGCTCTTTGAGGCCATCTCAGCCGCCGTCACGTCATCCTGTTTTCCCTCGCTTGCTCTGCTCGGTTTACTGGGAGGTTGTCACAGGGGCGGGCCTGCCACGGGGAGCGGAGGATGGGAGCTGGCAGTTCACAGGGGGCTATTTCTGCCTGGAGGGTGGATGGGGGCTTCAGCACATGCAGAAGAGGCAGCCGGTGGGCGGGCGGCCGGACAGGAATACCGTAGAAAAGGCACGTGATCTGGAGCTGGAGTTGGCTGTCAGCTGATGCTCTCCAAGGAGAGAGAAAGAGAGCCCGGCGGGGAGGGGCGGGGGTCTGTGCTCCAGGATGGGTGGCTGGTCCCGGCAGCTCCTCCAGAGCACGGGGAGGCCCCGATGTCCTAGGCGATGGGGCCTGCGGGACGCTGAGGTGGCACGGGCGAGGCCTGAGCCCTCTGGTTCTGGTGGCGGGGCCAGCGGCACAGGGCGTGGTGGGAGTCAGTGCCGCCCTGGCTTGATCCAGTTTCTGATTGTCCACTTCTGCCCCGAGCACCGCTGCACCACCAGCCGGAGCCCGAAGGTGGCGTCCTTGGACAGCTCCGCCTCCAGGCACCGGCCCGTGTCTCTGCTCACGATGGGGCCGCCCTGCGTGGGGGGTGGGGGGAGGCCGAGTCAGCTGGGGGCCTCCCGAGAGCTTCCAGGGGCGGGAGTGATGCCGCGGCCATGCGAGGCCCTGCACGGCCACCTGAGACTCGGGGTCCTGCCACTCGTCCCTCCTGACCCTTTGTCCCCTGATCTTTGACCCTCATCACTCTGTTCCCACTGATCCTCCGTCCTCCCACGTTCTTCTCTCATCAGCCGTCTCCCTTCTCCTGAGGTCCCACTAGTGACCAGGACAACAAGGTCCAGGGTCCCTGAAACAAGCGTTTCCTCTAATCCATCGCACTGACCCCCCATATGTCTGATTTGCCCTCTGCAGGCCTCTGGCACCCCCACCCTGGAGGGCCCTGGCCCAAGTGTGAGGACCCGAGGGTCGTATCCTTTATGCTCTCTGTCCTCCACCAGGCAGGGCCTTCCCATGCACCCCTGACCCCACCCCTGGGGTCCTCTGATCCCGCCAGCTGCCCTTGAAACTGTCAGCTCACCCCGGCAGCCTCTCCTGTAACCGGGAGCCCCCAGACAGTACTATGCACGCATCCCGGGGTCTCCTGCGTGGGAGCCACTCCAGAGGACTAGGGGGCAGGAGGCGGGGTGGGGGCAGAGGTCAGGGGCGGCGGCTGCCTGTGGTGGGGGAGGTGCAGGGAGCGCAGCAGGTGTCTGGGAGCTTGGGGCGAAGGTGGGGCGCTTGAGCAAAGCCGGGAGCAGATCCCTGGGTCTCAGAGGCCACGTCGGGAGAGGGATTTGATCTTGCATGTAATGGCAGACTGCCAAGAGCTTTAAAACGGGGAGCACTGCGGGCAGCGTCCTAGGGTAATCAGTCAGGTACGCCCATGTCCTAATCCAAGGGAACTGACAATGTGACCTGATTGGGAAATAGGGTCTTTGCGGATGTGGTTAATTACGATGAAGTCCCACTGGAGAAGGACGGGCCCTCTTCTAGTGCTGGTTGGCGAGGGAGATTTGGAGAAGGAAGGATGGAGCAGAGGATGCAGGGGCGTGGCCACAAGCCAAGGATGTGGGCAGCCCAAGAAGCTGGGAGAGGCAGGAAGGAACCCCCTCCCCCCCACCAGCCTCAGAGGGAGCTCGGTCCAGTCCACACCTTGATTTTGGCCTTCTGGCCTCCAGACAGTGAGGGTACAAATGTCTGTCGCTTCGAGCCTGCAGCTTACGGTCATTTGTTAGGCGACCCCCTCCCCCGGAAATGAATGGAGGGATTCAGGACAGGAACGGGTTTTAGGGAGAACAGTCTGGCTGCTGCAGGTGTGAGGGAGGGACTGGGGCGGGGCTGGAGGCAGGTGGTGGGCTTGTGGGACCCAAGCAGGCAGAGCTGTGTAAGGGGACCAGAGGGTGTGTCCTAGGCGGGGCGGCGATGGGGGAGCTGGGAGGCCAAGTTCAGGGGCATGTGCTGCAACCCCAGAGAAGCCTGTGGGGTGTTTGGCTGGATGGGTGTAAAGGCTGGTTGTGGGACAGGAGGGTGTCGGGACAAGGCAAGTCGGGGTGCCCATCGCACGGGGACACAGGGGGAGATGAGAGAGGACAGTGAGGGCCATGGTTAGAGGGTGGAGTCCGAGGAGAGCTGTGCCAGAAAACAGAGGGTCGGGAGGAATGAGGATGAATGAAGAGGGAGGGGGGAGGAGGGAGGGAGGGAGGGGCTGAGTGGGGGTGAGGGGCACACACTTGGCCCTGGGCGGTTCTACCGGCTTCTGTCCTGCACTCAGGACCCAGCAACTTCATGAGAGGAGGGAGGCCCTCATGTGTGGGAAGGGGGTTCGGGGGGCAGAGGGAGGCCAGATTGAAACACATCAGTCCATGCATTTGTTCCTGCAGCTCGTGACTCCCACCAGCATCCCAGTGGTTCCTCCGAGGTCACGGGACAGGCCATTCAGCAGATCCCTGCGGAGTCCGGTCTGGCCCTGCCTGGCCAGCAGTGGGGCTGGGGGCTCCCAGGTGCAGTCATACCTTATCCTTTCCACCTAAGCCCCCTCCCCAGGAGGCTGCGGGAGGTCGCCACAGTGCTGTCACCAGCCCAGCTCTTCTCTGGCTGTCCGTGAGAGGGGGCTCATACGGGAGCAGCTGAGCCAGGCCCCCAAGCCCTGAAGCTCGGGCTCCCACCACCCTCCACTCCTCCCACGGCCTGGCTCAGAGGCCGGAGATCCCTGAAATCCCGCTGACCTGGGTGAAGTCCCACAGCCGCTGCGCTGGCCGGGCCACATCCTCGCACTTCTTCAGGGCGGGCGTGCGGCCCCTGCCGTCATCCACCAGGCACTTGGAGTCGGGCAGGAAGGCGGTGGAGCCCAGGGGACCCAGCTGCAGCAGGCCCTCAGCGCTGTACCGCACCAGCTGGGGAGAGTGGGGCTGCGTGGGCGCGCGGTGGCCCGGGTAAGGCCTGGCACAGGGCTGGCCCACAAGGCCCTGAAGGGAGGAGGTGGGGCATCGAGGGCCGGGGCCAGCCCGGGAACCAGGGCCAGCCATCCTGGGGAGGGGCCGGGCCCCAGGAGCCCCGCGTAGCCCTGGGGCACAGCGGAGCCCCGTGTGGAGAGCCCACGGGGCTGGGGATGCCTTCCAGTGGCCCCAGACCCATTCCTTCTGCGAAGTCCCCGGCATGAATGCCTCGGACTCCTTCTCCAGAACTCTGCTCGGACCCCACCTCCACGGGGCCCAGCCCCCCAGCCTCAGAGGAGGAGAATTTCACCCATGTCCCAGGCCACCCATCCGTCCTTGAACCCAAGGCAGCCCCAAGGTCACGGTCCTAGGTCATGTTGTCTGCCAGACACCATGTTGTCTTACCAGACGCCAGGTAAGTAACAACCATGCGCTCACAAGGATGCCAGGGCTACAGATTCCTCCGCTCCCCAGCTGTGTGGCCTTGGGCAAGTCACATCACCTCTCTGTGCCTCAGTTTCTCATCAGTAAGCAGGAGATGATGATAGCACCTGCCTGGCAGGGCTGCTGGAAGGATTCCCAAGGGCATTACATGCAAAGTGCTGATGAGCCCAGCAGGTGCTACTGTAGGTCAAGTGCACCTCTGCTCTCCTTTCTTCTCTCTCTCTCTCTCTCTCTCTCTCAAGAGTGCGCGTGCGCACACACACACAAGCGCACAAACACATGCGCGCGCACACACACTCTCCCCCGCCCCCGCCTGAACACTCATCATGGACTACTGTATTTTCCAGTACAATCTGATAGAACAGCACCTCCCCCAGCACGTTCACACAGCCTGTGACTCTGACCGACCCCCTCCCCGCCCAGGTTAACCGTGGGGCCCACCTTCTCTCCTGAGTCTTCCTGAGAGCCTGTGAATGTCACAGAAGAGGTGTCATCTGACCAGGTGTAAATGGTCATGATGCCTCCCCTGTCTCCTGGGACACCTGCCATCATCGCTGCTCTGCCGTGAGGAGGCCTGAGCAGTCCAGGGAGCAGACAATGAGCTGGCTGGCTTGGAGCTGGGCCCTCCAGCCTGCGGGGTGGCCTGGGCGGTGGGGCACAGAGTGGAGACTGTTGGCCTTGCTGCAGATTTGTGAGCAAATAATGGCCTTTCAGGCCATTTCGGTTTGGGGGCAGATGGTCGCTGATATGCTCATGTCCCTTGTCTGTTAACCTTCTGAAGCCATGGAGGTTTGAACCCGGGGCCATGATGTGTCCATGAGATGTCCAGCACAAGCTCCAAGCCAGCACCCCCGGTGGTCAGGAGCTTCCGCCTCAGGCAAGGGCTTGGCAGAGCAGGGAACAGGACCCTTAGTGTTGGAGAATCAGCCTGGCTCAGGCTGGGGGGTTGGGGAGTCTGATGCGTGGTCCCTCTGCCCATGGAGGATGGGTCACCTGGAGGGTCCCAGCCAGGAGGCTGCTTTGAGCTAAATTCTGGCCACCGGCTCCACCCAGCCTGGCCTCAGAAACCTCCAGCCAGGAGTGGTCCAGGCAGAGGACATCAGGTCGTGGCGGGCCATTATCATTGGCTCATGGGGAAGCCTGGTAAGTATAGAGATGCGTTCTGGAATATGCAGAGGAGGGAAGGATTCGGTGTCTTCAACTTGCTTTAAAACGACTCAGAGGAATTCCTGCTGTTGTGCAGTGGGTTAGGAATCCAACTGCAGTGGCTCGTGTCGCCGTAGAAGTGCAGGTTCAATTCCTAGCCCGCGGAAGTGGATTAAAGGATCCAGCAATGCTACAGCTATGGCTCGGATTCAGTCCCTGGCCTGGGAACTTCTATATGACATGGGTGCAGCCAAGAAAAACAGACTCAGAAAAAAAAACAGATGATGCAAACACAGACCAATCTGAGCACCATGGCATCTGGACTAGGACTTGGAAAACCATTCTGGTGAAGGTAATAAGCACTGGAGCTTTGTGGATGCTATTGGTCATTCTTTTTCTTCTCCTCCCACCCCCGTGAACCTTTAAACGAGTAAAAACCTTTATTTGGCTGGCTCTGGTCATCTTAAGACTTTTCTACTTTTCTGGATGTTTGAAAATTGTCATAGTGAAACCTGTCAAGTTAAAGGAAGTGCATCCTAGTGGCCCCCAGGCTGTCCCGAGTCCAGCACAGGAGGGTCCTGGGCCAGCCTGAATGTGGCATGTGGAAATTCTGGGGCCAGGGATCCAACTCACACCACAGCTTTAACTAGAGTCACAGACAGCATTGACAGCGCCAGATCCTTAACCCACTGTGACACCAGGGAACTCCCAAGACTGCCTTTCTTTCTTTTCTTTTCTTCCCTTCTTCCTTCCTTTCTCTTTTTTTCTGTCTTTTCAGGGCCGCACCCGCAGCATATGGAAGTTCCCAGGCTAGGGGTCGAACCAGCTGCAGCTGCCGGCCTGCACCACAGCTATAGCAATGCCAGATCCGAGCCATGCTTGTGACCTACACCACAGCTCACAGCAATGCCAGATCCTTTAACCCACTGAGCGGGGTCAGGTATCATCACAGCGGCCCCAGGACACTCACAGAGCCAGCAAGGGTGTATTTAAAGCCTCCAGCTCAGGTAGTTCTGAGCTGGAGCCTGGCTGAAGATCCCTCATAGATGCTCAGCTGAGAAGATGCTCAGCTGGTGGTTAACTGTGACACTTCCTGGGTTATGTCTACACCGTGGCTACTGTTTACCCTCATTTTCCATTTCAGTCAACACAACAGCCCTGAGAAGTGGGTACCAGGATCATCTCATGTGATGGATGGAGAAACTGAGGCATGGCTTTTAGGTGATTTGCTCAAGACCCATTTGGCACCAAAGCCTTTGCCTTTTTTTTTTTTTTTTTTTTTTTTTTGCTGCACTCACAGCATGTGGAAGTTTTTATGGCCAGGGGTTAAACCCATGCCACAATAGGGACCCGAGCCACTGCAGTGACAATGCCAGATCCTGAACTCACTGAGCCACCAGGGAACTCTTTCAGATACCTTGCTCTTAATTTACCTAAGGCAGGGGCCGCCAGGAGGGGCCTGAAGTCACAGCCTCAGTGGCATCAGGTCACTGGGGCAGGCCTGCCGTGCCCCTCTTCCAGATACCCCCTCCACCTGTGGTCGGGGCTCTGGTCCCCCAGAAACCTCCACCGCCCCTACCTGGGAGGACATCCCATGGCAGGGGTACAGGATGGCACGGTCGTCGTCCTCTGCCCCCTGGTCCAAGCAGTAGCCGCTGGCTTTGCTGTTTCTCACCTGCGACCAGAAACCAGAGGAGAAGCCCCATCACAAGGCTCCTGACCCAGCAGTCCCCTGCCCAGGGCCGGTGGTCTCAGGAAAGCGTGGGCCCGATGCCCAGAGGGGGCCCTCTCAGGATGAGACCCTCCAGGGCTCGGCGGTGGGGGGAGGCAGTGCTCTGGTCAGTGGGCTGGCTGGGGAGGGACTAGCTGGCCTCCTCGGAAAGGATGGCCAGGCCTGGCCCTGGAGGTGACATGGGCAGACACGCCTCCCGTGTGTGTGTGTGTGTGTGTGTGTGTGCGCGTACACGGAGATTGGGCCACTACATTCCCAGGTGGAACTCCATGGAAACACTAGACTTGGAAAACACAGAGGAGGGCCTGGCTGGCTCCCATGAATGGCCTCCCCACGCTTGACTCTGGAGCTCCTCCTGACCACAGATGGAGGCTATTCCCACAGCCCCCAAGTCTGGGCCAGCCTGGAGCCTTGCTTGGCCTATAGATGCAGCAGAAATATCCTTATGCAACTCTGAGCGTCAGGACCCCCAAAGCTGCCACTCTGTCTTAAATCCTGACTCGACTCTGAGAACAAGCCAGGCTGGCATGCTTGGGGGGGGGGGGCCGGGTGACAGATATGTGTCCCCACCCCCATCCCCCAGAACCAGCACCCTGTCAACAGCCAGCCACCCACCCTCCAGGTGTGTGAGTGAGCCTGTCCCCAGAGACCCACTAGCGCACTGGCCGAGCTCAGATCTCCTGCCCCAAGTCAGAGCTGCCTGCATGAGCCCTAGACTCCAGAGCAGGCACAGAGGCTTAATGCCCAAACCCTCTGTGTTTTGGGATTGTTTGTTATCCAGCACTAGCTAACTGATATAGCACTGCCACTCCCAGAGCTAGCATAGGTTGGAACCTGGAGAGCCAGCAAAGTTCCTAATGTTACAGCTCCTGTGGGTGGGAAATGCATGGATTTTTTTTTTTCTTTTAGGGCCGCACCCCAGGCATGTGGAAGTTCCCAGGCTAGAGACTGAATCGGAGCTGTAGCTGCAGGCTTACACCACAGTCACAGGAACACCAGATCTGAGTTGTTTGCAAACTACACCACAGCTCGCAGCAACGCCAGATCCTTAAGCACTGAGTGAGACCAGGGGTTGAAGTGACCTTTCATGGATACTAGTCAGGTTCATTACTGTTGAGCCACAACGAGAACTCCACTATGCGTGAATTTGACTGTGGTCTGGAGTGTGCAGGGCAGCCCAGGAGGGTTTGGGAGGACAGTGGTCTCCCGGTCACCCCAGCGACACATTCATGGTGCTCCCTGTCACCTGGGAAAGCTCTGTGACCAGAGGGGTTGGAGTCTGCTTAGGGCTGGACCAGAAGCTCCTGGAATAGACAGTCCAGCTGGGACTATTCCCTGGGACCCCTTCTGTTTGGTCCACCTAAGCTCACATGTTCCTTCCACACAGGCAGCCTGGGCCCCCTAGGGCAGCTGAGAAGGGGGGAGGAGGGAGGCCGTCCTGTCCAGAAGCACAGACCAGGGTGCTTGGGCATGATCTTGGTTCCTTTGCGCCCCCTGCCCCCGCCTCTTAAGGGGAGGCCCATGTGGCCGTGCACGTGACAGCTGGTGCAGATGTCTGGGTCTTCCCACGCTGGTGCCTATACTGGTATCTGTGTGTCATTCTGTGATGAACTCTCATGCAGGAGCTGTGGCATACAAACAGGGGTGTGTGTGTGTGTGTGTGTGTGCATGTGTGAATGCATCCATGTGTAGATCTCTGTACGTGTGTACTCACGTGTTCCCTGTCATTTTGTCTTGACAGCAAAGAATTTGCACTTTGCATGGCCAGGGCCTCAGCTTGGGTCTGTGTGCACAATGACAGATGTATGGGCAACCGCGTGCATGTGAGCAAAACTATACAAACGTACACGTTTGTGTCTCTGTGCACTTACACGTGTGCGTGACTGCATGTATCAACGCACACGCATGTGGGCTGCAGAAACATGGATGCGTATACTTATACACACTTATAAACACACGAGCGCATCTCTGAATCTACTTTGCGTGCTTTGGTTTGCAGGCATGCGTGTGTGGCCGTGTGGCTCTTACCTTGGCGTGTGCCACGTAAATGTGAGCGTACCTGTGACCTCCGCTGGCCAAGAATGCTCGCACGCATGGCGAAGGTAAGGATGCTGGGAGACAGGGCCTGAGGCTGGGAGGCGGGACCTGGGGCTAGGAGGCGGGGCGAGGGCGGGGCCATCCCGGGAGGCGGTACCTCTCCGTACGTAAGCGTGTCGTTGTAGGTCCGCATCTCTGGGTACACGTTGTCCAGGTACCACTTGAAGCTGCGGCATTTCAGCCTCTGACGCAGGGCCAGCCGCTCGGACACGTCCCCGAAGTCCACGCCTGGGTTCTGTGAGGCCGAAAGTGTGGCGGGAAGGGCACTAGAGTGTGCGGAGCCCCTGCGCCCCAGGCCTCCGCCAGGACGATTGGGAGCCCGAGACTCACAGGCCCTCCAGAGGAGCAGCCCTGACCTCAGGGCTTCCGGGCCGTGAGCCTTGTCTGGGCCGACCTTCTGCCCTCGCAGGACCCTAGAAGGTCCAGGGCAGTGGAGCCGATGGGAAAGGCCTGGCGTCCCTGACCTGTTTGCAGCAGGTCCTGCTGGAGACCAGCCCTGCCTGGACAGATGGTCCCTGGTGTGTGTGTGTGAGCCTGGCTTATCCCGTGCTGCACACTCCAAAGGAAAGACTTGCCCTTGGCCAGCGCCTCGGAGCTGAGTTAGAATACCCTGCCTAAGAGTGCTATTGTTTACCCGGGGTCTGGGCCAGGCCAGACTGTCTGTGCTACAGTGTGATTTGTGGGGGTCCCCTTGGGGTATCACCTTGACTTCTGCAGCGGCTGGAGACTAAAGCTGGACACACAGAGATGAGCCCCAGTCAACGCTGCACACTGAGGCTCGGGTGACCTTCCGTGCTTGGTGATATGCCACGCATATTGTGACAAGTTACTGTTAGGAGAATGAAGTGCCATCTGTGTGACTCCCTGGAGGGGCTGCTGTCTCCCTGGGGAGCTCTCACTGCAGCAACCACGGCCCCTTGGGGCCCCGTCTACAGCTGCTCAGAGGTTTCCGACATCCTAGTAACATCTTGTAGTGACATCGTAACGTCAAGGGAAGGCAGCTCCTGGAGGAGGCAGGGACATGCTAACCAGGGAACAGAACAGCCCTTGGAAATGGGCTCTCCTTGGGGAACATCTGGTTTAGATACTCTCTTGGCTAAGCTGTCCAGGGGGCTCCCCATCACGTGGACGGGCTGTGCCCTTGGACAACGCCTGAGCCTGTCCCCCACGTGCGGCCCCGGCCAGCCCTGGCTTCCACCCCGGCCCCCTCCCGCCCAGCCCGGCTGGCTTACGGTCATGGGGATGTTCCAGGCCATGTACACGTGGGACTTGAAGCCGTCCATCCACACCTCGGCCGCCCGCAGGGCATTGCGCTTGGCGTAGTAGTCGATGTCATTGTTGTAGGGCTTCTTGGTGCGCTCGATGTGGGCCACACGGGAGCAGGGCAGCACCTCCATGCTGCCGCCACACTGCCACACCTGCGGGGGACCCGAGGCCCCTGGGTGGCCAGTCCTGCCCTTCCTGACAGCCTCCGGGAAGGAGTGCGGCCTGGGGGCCAAGGGCACCATCCCTCCATCCCCGCATCCCCTGCTCCCAGTGCCCAGGACATGCCTTCCCAAGGGCGAGGGGGGCCTGGCCACTGGGCTGTTCCAGAGGAAGAGGCCAAAGAGAAGCCTCAGCCTTGAGTTAGGTCCACCCAAGCTTGGGTACAAGGCTGCCTCCCCTTCTGGATTTCCTGTCAAATTCCATTTCCCTTGCCTGTTTCTTTTTTCTTTTCCTTTTTTTTTTTTTTGCTTTTTAGGGCCGCACCCACAGCATATGGAGGTTCCCAGGCTAGGGGTCTAATCAGAGCTGTAGCCACCGGCCTACACCACAGCCACAGCAACGTGGGATCTGAGCCGTGTCTGTGACCTACACCACAGCTCATGGCAACGCTGGATCCTTAACCCACTGAGCGAGGCCAGGGATCGAACTCGCAACCTCATGGAGACTAGTCGGATTCATTTCCACTGCGCCATGACGGGAACTCCTCTTTTTTTTTTTCCTTTTTCTTTTTAGGGCCACACCCATGGCATACGGAAGTTCCCAAGCTCCCAGGCTAGGGGTCAAATCGGAGCTGCAGCTGCTGGCCTACGCCACAGCTACAATACAGGCTCTGAACCACATCTGCCACCTACACTGCAACTCATGGCAGTTCTGAATCCTTAACCCACTGAGCGGACAGGGATCGAACCAGCATCCTCATGCAGACTAGTCGGGTTCTTAACCTGCTAAGCCACAATGGGAACAGTTGCCTAGTATGTTTCATGTTCTAAACAATGGAGGGATTTTTTTCTGGTCCCCCTGACACTGTATTGCTATCCCTTCTTCCTGGTCCCCACCTCATCCCTACTCAGTATTTGTTCTGGACCTGGAACCAGCGGCTGCTCCCCTGGCTGGAAGAACAAACCTACAATCTATTTTTTTTTTTTTTTAAGCCACGCTTGAAACATGGAATTTCCCAGGGCCGGGAACTAAACCTCTGTGCCATGGCAGAGACCTGAGCCAATGGAGTGACAACACCAGATCCCGCTAAGCCATCAGGAACTCCAAACTTACAATCTAATTTCAAAAGAACGGCTTGCTATGCAAATACCACCCGAACCACTCCCGATGACTTCAATCCAAGGGTGCACTTGCTGTGCAAACACTGCTTCAAGTACCCCAGGCACAATCTTGATCTAAAGAACAAGTCTAAACAAACAGCTGCTTCCTCTGCAAATAAGGCTGCCCAAAGTCCCTAACCGACGGAACCCTCACCTGTAATAGAAATGTATTTTTGGGGAGTTCCCATCGCGGCACAGCAGTTGACAAATCCGATTAGGAACCATGAAGTTGCGGGTTCGATCCCTGGCATCGCTCAGTGGGTTAATGATCCAGCGTTGCCGTGAGCTGTGGTGTAGGTTGCAGACGCGGCTTGGATCTGGAGTTGCTGTGGCTGCTGTGAAGGCCGGCAGCTGTAGCTCCAATTTGACCTCTAGCCTGGGAACCTCCATATGCCACGGGTGCGGCCCCAAAAAGCAATAAATAAATAAATAGATAAGGTATTTTTGCATCCTGATCTGCTTTTATGCCTGCTTACTTCTGAACTGCTTCATCTAAACAAAACTTAGCTTTACTAGGCGTGAATAAGTCTGTTCCATGCTATTCTATCCCATCCTATTCTGTCCTGTTCTATGCTATTATTCCACCTGTGGTGGTTAATTTTATGGCCTTGGGGTGCCCAGGTATTTAGTTCAATACTCTTCTGAATGTGTCCAGGAGTGTGTTTCCAGGTGAGAAGAGCAAAGCAGATTGCCCTCCTCAGGGTGGGTGGGCTGTATCCAATCAGTTGAAGGCCTGAGTAGAACAAAAAGCCTAGGAAGGGAGAATTCACTCTCTCTGCCTGATGGTCACTGAGCTGGGATGTTGGTCTTCTGGCTTCAGACTTGGACTGGAACCACACCGTCAGCTCCCCTGGGCCCCAGCTTGCCAACTCTCGGTAACGGGCTTCCCAGGCACCATAACTGTGTGGGCCAATTCCTTGTCGCCTCTAGAGAATCAGACTCATTTACTGCCCTATCCTGTCCCATCCTATCCCACCCCATCCCATCACAAAATGCTGCTGTGACCCACCAGGTCGAATCCACCATGAACAAATTAGTCTGGCCAACTTGGTCCAAGCTCTCTTCAATCAAAATTTTACCCCCCAAAACTCCTCTAATTTAGACATTTTAGAGGTTCCAGTCATGTGCTAAGCACTTTACTTGCCTCATCTCACTCACCCCCCACCACAGCCCAGAAAGAACATGTACCACAGGCAGTGTTCTCCCCACGGTATAGAAGAAGATACTGAGGGTCAGAGAGGTTAAGCCAGTCACACAAGATCATGGAATCTGATCATGCCTGACTGATCCCATAGCCTTTTAATGTCAATGCGGTGCTGCCCAGGCCTCCCACACACAGACCTTGTCTTCTGGAAACAGTCTTTTATAGCTGAAGTCTAATAACAGTTCCCATTTGTCCACACAGCCAACTGCTTGAAAGTTGTCATTTCTGACAGTGGAAAGAATGCACCTTAATTTGCTTCACAACAGCCCAGGTATTAGACATAGACTTTCCCCCATAGTTTCTCCATTATTAAAAACAACGTTGCAATCCACATTAAAAAGGTTTTCTTGGGGAGTTCCCGCTGTGCTACAGTTCAGGACCCAGCATTGTCTCTGTAGCAGTGCAGGTTTGATCCCTGGCTCAGTGCAGTGGGGTTAAAGATCCGGCGTTGCCGCAGCTGTGGCATAGGTCACAGCTGCGGCTGGGATTCGATCCCTGGCCCAGGAACTTCCACATGCTGAGGGTATATCCAAAAAAGAACAAAACATAAAAGCTTTCTTGGGATAAACCTTCACCATAACTTGGCAGGCGCAGGTATTTTATGCTAAAGTCTTGCTGACAGTGTAACATGGTGTTTCTTGTTCTTGGGCATGCATTTCACTTCCCGGGTCCCTCTGGCCTCTTGTCTGGCCTTCTTCAGGCTAAGAGTTCTTCCTTTTGCCCAGTTTAAGTGTTGCCGGCTTCATCAAAGCGTCTTCCTCCCTGACAGTGACTACGGAGTGGCCTTGATGCCTTGGGGCTCAGCCCGAATTTCCAGAACCCAACTTTGGAGCAAGCTGGCTTCACCAGAAGCATAGAAAGTGGAGCCCGCTACAGCTCACACTAACTAAAGGCCAAACTAATGTCCTGGGCGCTGTCCTAACAATGACCACAGATCAGGTTTAAATGGCATTGAGGGAGTTCCCTGGTGGCCTAGTGGTTATGATTAGGTGTTTTCACCACGGCCACCCAGGTTCAGTCCCCGGTCTGGGAACTAAGATTCCACATCAAGCCTACTGCTTGCCACAGCCAAAAAAATAAAATAAAAATGAATGAATGAATGAATACATAAGTGACAGACACTGATTGCTCCCTTCAGCAGCTGCAAGGTAGGATCCTTCCTGCCTCTCTCACCTTCAGAGGCCCCAGGTGCGCTTGGCTTGTGCTCACATCCCTCCCATCATGGCCTCCTCCCCTGGGGGTCTGTGTCCCGCGTTCCCCTCTCCTTTCTCTGATGAGGACAGCAGCCATCGGACTCGGACCCCACCTTAAATCCAGACGACCTCATCTGCAGATCTCCCACAGCTTCCAGGATGGGTGTATCTCTGAGGCTGCCATTCACCCACCATCGACGCCAAGCCCTCGTTTTGGGGGAAGAGGATGGCCCAGCCCTGCTTCCTCCCATGGCCCCACTCTCTGCCTCCAGAAAGCAGGATAACTGCCTGCCCCTCCTGACACCACCCACAGCTGGGCTAACAAAGCATGTCTGAGCAAGTCCGATGTCCTGGGGGAGGGGAGGCTGCCTGCTCCTCACAGCTCACCAGGCAGGATCCCACAGCACACACGGGGCACCGGCTCCCAGCCCGGCCCCCGCCCCCTGGGGACCACCTGCTCTGCACCCTGCAGGCTCAGTGGGCAGCATCTGTCTCCTCCTCCACGATGCTAAGAACCGTGCTCTCTCCAGATCAGAGATGCTGGCTGCTGTTTACTCCCACATCCAGAGTGACAGGCACATCTCAGGAGGAGGCGCCTGGCCCCCCAGGATGCGTGGGCAGGGCAGGGGGGCACTGGGGAAGCTTTCAGAGGCCAGGCTGCATGTGACTCCCACCACCTCTGCTCACACGCCTCCGTAAACCCCAGCTTGTGACCCAGCTGCCTGGGAGGCTGGGAACGGAGGAGAGCCAGGAATCTGGAATCTTCCAGGAGGCCAAACACTGAACCAAACAGAGGAAGCTCTGTGGGCCTGCGGGGGAAAGCGGCTGGGTCCCCTGCCCACCCTCTGGGGCCGGCCGCATCACTGCAACTTCCAGAGGGGACTCCCTGCTCCAGCTGCTGTCCCTCTCTGTCTGGTCTCAACCAGGGGCCGGGGGTTCTGTCAAAACCTAAGTCCAGGAGTTCCTGTCGTGGCTCAGTGGTAATGAACCTGGCTAGTATCCATGAGGATGCAGGTTCGATCCCTGGCCTCGCTCGGTGGGTTAAGGATCCGGTGTTGCCATGAGCTGTGGTGTAGGTCGCAGATGAGGCTCGGGTCCCGCGTTGCTGTGGCTGTGGCGTAGGCCGGCAGCTACAGCTCCGATTAGATCCCTAAACTGGGAACCTCCATGTGCCGCGGGTGCGGCCCTAAAAAGCAAAACAGAAAAAACTACAACAAAAGGAAAACAAACCAAAAAAACGCAAGTCTAGCCTCCAGTCCTCTGATCCTCCCAGAATTCACAGCCCTGCTGTCCACCCCGCACTGCCTCCTGACCACCTCCACCAGCCCCCTGCCCAGGGCCTTTGCACTGGCTGTCGCCTCCGTGGGGAACACCCTCCACAGGCTTCTCTGCCTGCCTGGCTGCCTCTCCACCTTCAATTCTGCTCAGATGTCACCTCCTCCATAATTCCTTCCCGATCACAGTCTTTTGGGCCTCACACCCCCCCCAACCCGCACCCCACTCCCACCAGCTTTCTTTCCCTCCATGGATTCTGTCTCCTTCTAACATGCGACACGTGACACTGTTTGCTTCCTGATTCCATTTTGTCTGTCTGCCCCCTAAAATGTAAGCCTTGGGCAGTGGGGTTTTCTGTCACTGCATTCCTAACAGACAAAGCTGGGCCAGGAAGTAGCAATGGGGTGAAGGTAAACCCCCAGGATGCCACGTGTGTGTGTGTGTGTGTGTTTAACCTTGTCCTTATTACAGAGGAAAATAAGAACTGAGGCTCAGAGAGGTTAAGGAACACAGCCGGGGTCACACAGCTGGTCCAAGACGGGGCAGGGATTCAGAACCGTTGCTAGAGGTCCCTGACGCGCCTTCTTCACCCAGAGCTGGAGGGGTGTCATGGGGCAATGCACACCATCTAAATGCTACTGTCACACCTACCCCATGTCTCAACCACTAATTACCTCAATCAACTTGGTTAATTGCCACCCAAACAGAAACGCAAACTCGAGGCAGAGAACCAGGTGTCAGGCCTGCAGGCAGATGCTCAGGAGGAAGGTGCAGGCGTAGGGGGCCTGTCCTGCCCGCAGGGCCCCTGCCCCACCCATCAGCCCTGCCAAGTGTCCTGGAGCCTTAGTGCTGGTGCCTGAGGGCTGGGATTCCATGGCTACAGGGTCCCCTGCCCTTACACGCAAACCCCACTCCTTAAAAAGCCCAGAAATAGGGAGTTCTCAGTGTGGCTCAGTGGTAACAAACCCGACTAGTATCCATGAGGACGCAGGTTCGATCCCTGGCTTTGCTCAGTGTGTTAAGGATCCAGCATTGCCATGAACGGTGGTGTAGTTCGAAGACTCGGATTGGATCTGGTGTTGCGGTGGCTATGGTGTAGGCCGGCAGCTGCAGCTCCGATTGGACCCCTAGCCTGGGAACTTCCATATGCTGTGGATGTGGCCTTAAAAAGACAAAATAAAAAAGTCCAGAAATAATGGCCAGTCAGCACAGATGCCAGTGAAACCGTCATTTATCCTCCAGCTGCCCCTGCCATGTGAGCCGGACGTGCACCCAACGGGAGCCAAGGGGCCAGGACTGGGACCTGTCCAGGGCTTGGCTGTGGTGGGCACGGTGTGTGGCCTGGGGGCTGCAGAGCTGGCCACACAGCCCTGGTGCCTGCCCTCAAATCGACTCTCCCAGGATGTTCAGTGTGAATCAAGTGCCCCTTTCCTTCCTGCACCTTTCTGATCAAAATGGCATTGCTGGAGAAGCCTGCTATTCAAAAGCTGGAGCTTCCTGCGGTCTGAGCAGAGGAGGAAAACAACCAGCTTGCTTAGCTTTGCCTCTTATTCGCACATTGATGGGAAAAAAATGTGTCTGTACATCACTTTTATGGAGACACTTGTCTGGACTCCAAGTTCATTTCATTGGCCACACAGCCTCCCCGCAGCCCCTCGCCAGGCGCCCCCGCTTCTCCCTGAGCTTCTGTCTTCGTGGCACTGAGCTGCCCTGTGAGGCAGAGCCTGGACCTCTGCTGTCCACGTGCCAGGCAGGAGCTCCCAAACTCTGCTCTGAGGTAGTCTCCCTGAGGAGCTTATTATTTTACTTTATTTTTTTCTTTTTTGGCTGCCCTGTAGCTTACAGAGTTCCCAGGCCGGGGATCCGATCCATGCTGCAGTTGCAACCTAAGCCACAGCTGCAGCAATGCCGGATCCTTAGCCCACTGTGCCGGGCTGGGATTGATCCCAATGCTCCCAAGATGCCACTGATCCATCCCTTTGCGTCACAGCAGGAACTCCTCCCAGAGGAGCTTAAAATCCTGGGGTCCAGGCCTCACACTTGTTGACCACATCAGAAAGTGCTGGTTGGCTTCCCTGGGGACCCGAATCTGCATTCAGGCAGGGGGAGGGGGGTTGTGTGTGTGTGAGGGACGTGGTATACCAGCGACCTCTGCTGCCGCAACCAGGGTTCCCCACTGGCCTCCCCAGGGAGGCGACGAGACCCACAGGGCGGCCAGTGAGTGGGAAAGGACAGGTGCACACGCACACACGCACATACACACACATGCACACTCACATTCCCACACCCACGCCCGCCACTGGGGACAGCCCGACCTGTGGACACGCGGCTGTTCTGTGGCGCAGCCGCCCTGCCCTGTGGAGGGGACTTCAGGAGCTCACCAGGGGCTCTGCATTCTCTGGGCAGCACCAGAGCCTGAGGCCCAGCTCCCTGGCCGCTGGCACAGAAAGCAGCTCTGTGCCAACACATCCTGGACCCGAAATAAAGAGCTTTGGATCCGCAGCAGAGACCCAACAACCTCAGGTCCTTTGGAGCTGGTGGCCCTGCAAACAGCTGCAACCGCTTTTCGCAGATGCAGTCTTGGCCTGGTTCCCAGGGGAGAGGAAGGAGGAATGGGGGTCTGGATGCCTGCTCCCCACCGACTCAGGGTCAACTCTGAAGGCCTCAGGGGGTCCCAGGGTTGAGGCTGGAGACAGGCCGAGTGTGTAGCAGTTCCCCACTACTCGGAGTGGTCAAGGGGCTGGCCGCGGTCAGCTACGCGGATGGTCAGGCCAGCCTGACTTCTTTGATCAGGATTGCGAAGTGCCTTTGGGAGACCTGGCGGGAGGTGCCGGTGTAACCGTCAAGCTCCTGTTTATTTTTCCAACCCCATCCCAGCGTGGGCACTGGCTGTTCAAACAGATGCTGGCCATTAACCACTAGGCTAGTCCACCAGCCTGGAAACACAGGTGCAATGAGCCTTGACCCCTCCCCAAAAAATCTGCCCATCTTTTGCACTTCCAGAGAAACTGGGGACCACCATGGGCATGACAAACTCGGGGTCACAGGGCCACCAGCAGGCTGGGCCAGGCCTGGGGACACCACCTTCCTTAGGATAATTCAGGAGGGTGGATTATCCCCTAGGGCATTTGGAAAAGAGGAAGTTAATTTCTGTGCCCAAATGCAAATATCCTTGACCCACAGTGGTGGCTCATTCGGAGGTGGCTGGCCTGGGGTTGCCTGGACTCAAAAGAGGTCAGGAAGGAGCTTAAGCAGAAGGGGAAAGGAGAGCTAGCCTATGTATTCACTGTCTTTTTCTCTTTTTTTTCTTCTTTTTGTATCTTTTTAGGGCTGTGCCTGTGACATGTGGAAGTTCTCAGTCTAGTTGTCAAATCGGAGCTACAGCTGCCAGCAACACGGGATCCAAGCTGTTTCTGTGACCTATACCACAGCTCATGGCAATGCTGGATCCTTAACCCACTGAGTGAGACCAGGGATTGAACCTGCATCCTCATGGATACTAGCTGGATTCTTAACCTGTTGAGCCACAACAGGAACTCCATTTAAAAAATTTTTTTTCTTTTTCTTTTTTTGTGTTTTCTAGGGCTGCACTTGCGGCATGTGGAGGTTCCCAGGCTAGGGGTCCAGTGGGAGCTGTAGCCACTGGCTTATGCCACAGCCACAGCAACATGGGATCTGAGCCGCATCTGCAACCCACACCACAGCTCACGGCAATGCTGGATCCTTAACCCACTGAGCAAGGCCAGGGATCGAACGCACAACATCATGGTTTCTAGTCAGATTCGTTAACCACTGAGCCACGACGGGAATTCCTTCTTTTTCTTTTCTTTATTCTGATGCTTTGACACCTGGGGCCTCACTGACCTGGAGGGGCCTCCTCTCCCAGGTTCCCGAATCCAGGAGAGAGTAAACTAGCCACCCGAGCGCCCCTCTTACGTGCAAACCAACCAGCCCTGGCCCCATCCAGAGCCTTCCTCTGTGGATTCTCACACCAGAGCAGCGGCCGGGCGGCCAGGGCCGCCCCCACCCCCAGAGCCCCTGCCACTGCTGGGCCCCCCTCCTAACCCTTCCTGCCCTGGGAACCCCAGTAAAGACTCTGACCACGGTTCACCCCCCTGACCCCCCGCCTCCTGATCTCCTGACCGCCCCGTCACCCCCCGCCTCTTGGGAACTGTAACACCCTCGTCTTGGTGGCAGTCATATCCTGGTCTGCTGGCCTCTCCGTACCTGAATAATAATAAAACCTACATTTTCAAACAGCTGGTCAGGGCTTGGCGGCCACCTGAGGACTTGGGACAGCAGGTGACAGCAGGGCCTTAGAGCACAGTCCCCGCTCAGCTTTCACCTCCCAGAGCGGGGCGCATCTGGACACTCGGCAGAGGCACGTTCCTATTACGACCCTATCGCTGCATTGTCATCGAAGGAAGATTCCAGCCGCTGGGCAAACTCGGAGGGTGCTGCTTTGAGAGTTAAAGAAGTTCTGCCTTCCGGGTGAGGTCCTCAGAGAGCCTTCCGCTGGTGTTAACGGGCTTTGTGACACCCTCTTTACCGCTCCCGCGGCAGCCCATTTCAAGTGCAGCGGCGAAGGGGTGCTACGCACAGGCTTGCTCTGGTTGGTGCAGACCCAGACGGACACGGCCGGCGCCTCCCCAGCCACTTTGGCAGAACAGAAGCCGTCAGTGTCACCAGTGACCTGCCCAGGGCCCTCAGCTCTTTCTCAGATGATTTGCAGGTAACACAGGCTGTCTCACCTGGCACACACCCAAGAGGGAGCTCCCTTTTGGCAGTACAGAATTTCCTCCTTTAACAAAAACAGGGCTTTAGAGTCATTCTGGAGACTGCTGTGTGCATCATTTTTAGAGATTTCACATCTGAACCTAATTTTTAAAAGAGATGTACAATCTGCTCAGTTGTCTCCGCTCCAGCCCAGGCCCAATTTCAGGAAATAATTCCTACCGAGCAGCCAAGGCTGCCGCCTCCCCCTTGTCACACGGACGCTTCACTCTGCAGGAGTGATTGCTCTTCAGGGGCAGAATTTGACTGGATTTAGGTTTGGAAAGGCAAGTCCCATCTCCCAGGGCTCAGTGGGGCTCAATTCATACATTTTTGACAAGAAAACATCTCTTCCTGGACTGTCTGAGGCTATATATATATATATACACACAAAGCCATAAAAACAGCTGTTTCAGTGTTCTGTTCCCAGTGCCAGACGCACAGAAACTACCAAGCTGGGCTTTCATTCCTGATAACACCCACTTGGTTTCACTGAACATTTCGAACATCTCAAACAAAAAAGAAAAAGCTATTGAAGCAGAAATTGGAGGAACATTGTAAATCAACCATACTTTAATAAAAAAATTTTTAAAAAAGAGTTAATTAAGAGAGTTGCCTGGTGGTGAAGCAGGTTAAGGGTCAGGCATTGTCACTGCAGTGGCACAGGGAAGTTCCCTGGTCTTTTTTTTTTCCACTTCCAAAAAAAAAAAGAAAGAAAGAAAAAAACTAGGAGTTCCTGCTGTAGCGCAGTGGAAATGAATCCGACTATCCGACTAGTATCCTTGAGGATGCGGGTTTGATCCCTGGCTTTGTTCAGTGTGTTGGGGATCCGGCGTTGCGGTGAGCTGTGGTGTAGGGCACAAACGGGGCTTGGATCCCTCGTTGCTGTAGCTGCTGCATACTGCTGAGCTGTAGCTCGGATTCAACACCTAGCCTGGGAATTTCCATAAGCTGAGGGTGAGGCCCCCAAAAGCAAAAAGCCGAAACTGGGAGTTCCTGTTGTGGCTCAGCGGTTAACGAATCTGACTAGGAACCATGAGGTTGCGGGTTTGATCCCTGGCATCGCTCAGTGGGTTAAGGATCCGCCGTTGCCGTGAGCTGTGGTGTAGGTTGCAGATGCGGCTCAGATCCTGTGTTGCTGTGGCTGTGGCGTATGCCAGTGGCTACAGCTCCTGTTAGACCCCTAGCCTGGGAACCTTCATTTGCCGTGAGTGTGGCCCTAGAAAAGGCAAAAAGACAAAAAAATTAAAAAAAAAAGCAGAAAAAAAACTAGTTTCCTTTTTTCTAAACAAGTGGTTCCGGAAGCATCAGCCAGAACTCCTTAGAAATGCAGATTCTCAAGCTGAATCCTGGATTTGCTGAATCAGAAACTCTGGGGAGGGGTGTTTAACAAGCCCTGGGGGCAGGAACAGGGATCTGGTGTTTGCTGGAATTTAAGACCGGCTGTGTTAAATGTTTGAGGCTTCTCACCCCTTCCCCACCCTCTCAGGAATACTTTGAACACGCGGCATAATCAGTTCTCAGAAGCTCTGTTCCTTGAACAGCACTTGAGGGTAGGACCACATCTTCTTGAGTTTTCTGTCCTCAAACAGAGGTGAAGCTATCCTTAGGTCATGTTTCCCTTGGAACCAAGCCCTCTACAGCAGGATGAAATGACAAGGGAGACATCTAGTTCACATCATGGATGTGGAAATCTTCCTATCTGCCCCCAACATACAGAAATGACAGGCAAAATGATTTTAAAACCATAAAAGTAGGAGTCTCTGTAGATTAAGAACATGATGTTGTCTCTGTGAAAGGCGAGTTCAAGTCCTGGCCTCGCTCAGTGGGTTAAGGATCCAGCATTGCTGCAAGCTATGGCGTAAGTCACAGAGGTGGCTCAGATCTGACGTTGCCATGGTTGTGGCACAGGCTGCAGCTGCAGCTCCAATTCGACCTCTAGCCCAGGAACTTCCATATGCTGCAGGTGTGGCCATAAAAAAAAATGTTAAAAGCATATACTAGAAAACAAGATGAAAGTCCCTTTAACTCAGAAAGAACAGAAACACACGGGTGTGAGTGGGGCTGAAGCTCTAAGGCTCAAACATCTAACCCTCATTTGGGCACAGGGGCTGAAGGTGTAGCGAGGATCCTAGCATTAAGCCTAGGGCTGGGACTAGTCTCCCTGATAATGAGGAGATGCTGAAACCAGCTCTGATTGATCCCTGGGACTCAACCAGAAATAATCCACCGAGAGAAGAAGCAGAGGCATACACAGCACCTGGAATCAACTGACTGTCTGAGAAATGAAACTGGAAGAGCTCAGGGTGAAAAAGGAAAAAAAAAGGAAAGAAAGAACACCTAAATCACTACATTCTGAGCTATGCATCTGGGAACAATATAATCTGAAACTTTCTTTCAGGAATGAGTGAATAGGGTGTGCAGATACAACTCCTATGAAATATGAGCTCTCGGAAAAAAAAAATTTTGCAAAGCACATGAGGAAATCCAGTTCCATAAGAGTCACCAACAAATCCAAGATGGGTGAATTTAAACCCAGGGAAAGAGAGAAAAAACAGACTGATGGAAAATGACAAGCAGACTGTTAAGATTTTCAAAGACAGGAAGGAATGAGGGGAAAGCATTCATCAATAAAGGACAGGAGTACTTTATTATGAGTCAGAACAGGCAGTTATAAGAAAGAACAACTAGATGTGAAAAATACCAATGGAAAATCTTGTAAATATAAAATCTATTCATTAAAATTAAAAACCAAAGCTAAACAGGTGGCTTCAATAATCATCTGGACATGGCTGAAGGTAGAATTTGATCATTGGAATATCGAGGGGAGGAGATTACCCAGAACAGACAGCAGAATGAGGAAGAGACGGTAAAGTGGGTGAGATCTGGGGAGGCCTGGAGGGTTGATGGGACAGTCCTAACAGGAATCTAATAGAATTTCCAGATCAGGTGAGGCCACATACCAAGAACCTGAGCTCATTCCAGAGCTGAGAACAGAAGCCTCAGGCTGATGAAGTATACCAGGACTCAAGAAGAATAAAAGGCAAAGAATCACAGAACTCAAGGGACCCAGGGTCCAGGACTGTCTTCCCATCCCTTCCTGTATGATCCTCTGCATACACTCAGCAGGTGGACAGAATTTTATTAAATGTTTCTGAAGTTCATACAAAAAAAGGAAAAGCAAGAGAGCAACCAGGAAGACTCTAAAATAATAATGAGGAAGCATTCAGTTGCTAGACATTAGCATATTTTATAAAGCAGGAGGTAATGCCTAGAAGTAGAATGTTCAAAACAGACGAGCATATCTAGAAGCACTTAGAATATGATAAAGGGTGCGTTTCCATCAGTGGTAATGGATGGACTGTTTAGTGGATGGTGTGAAAAGAGTTAGTTTACCATTTTAAAACAGTATAAAGAAAGATCACAACCTTAACTTCTGTAAAAAACATTCCAAAGGGGTTAAAGCTTTTAATGTAAAAAAAAAGAACTATAGAGTGTCAGAAGGAAATGTGGTCAGATAGTCTTTCAAATAGGACTTTCTTAAAAAGGACAGCAAACCACAAGCCATTTTTTTCTTTTATTTTAGGGCTGCACCTGTGGCATATGGAGATTCCCGCTCTGGGACTCGAATTGGAGCTACAGCTGCTGGCTTACGCCACAGCCACAGCCACAGCAACGCCAGATCTGAGCCCCGCCTGTGACTTACACCACAGCTCATGGCAATACCGGATCCTTAACCCACTGAGCAAGGCCAGGGATCGAACCTGCGTCCTCATGGATGCTAGTCAGATCCATTTTCACTGAGCCACGACAGGAACTCTTCACAAGCCATTTTTTAAAAAGTAGATATTTACATTAAAATATTCTGTGTGTAAAAAGTCAACATCATAAAATTACGAGTGAGGAAAGTACCTGTGTCACACAATAGAGTTAATATCCCTAGCGTAGAGAGGGTTCTTAAGATCTACCTGAAAATGAGGAGGGCCACAAGAAAAAAATTGGGAAAGAGAGAAAAACAAATGTACAAAATGGTCAAGCTCATTAGTTATTGAAGACATGCAAGTTAACTGAAAAACGTTCCTGTGTGTCTATTATACATGAAAAAGGAAGACTAAATTTGATCAGATCACATGTATCACATGCCTAGGAAACTGCTTCCTTGTGTACCATTTGAGAACACACACACACACACACGCATGCACACACACACACACACGACATACACACCACACACATACCACACACGCTACTCATGCCCACATACACTCAGACACATACCACACACTCTGAAATATACCACACACACACAAACCATACATATCATGTCACACACACACACCGTACACACACACCATACACTCTGAAACACCTCACACATACCACACACCACACACTCAGATACATATCATACACATACACACCACACACACAGACACACCACCTACCACACACACACTATGCACTCAGACACACACCACATACATCACATAGCACACACATTTCACACACCACACACAGACACACCACATACATCACACATACTACACAACACACACCACACATACCACACGCAGAGATGCACAGCACACACATGACACATACCACACACCACACACACACACACATCACATAGCACACACAGAAACACATATACACCACAAAGACATGCAGACACACACCCAAACTTTTGTAGCGGGTAGGGAGGAGGATTTGGCAAACTGCATCAAAAGCCATAAAAATAAATGTTTCAGCTGATCCAGCAATTCCACTGCTAGAAATTCATCCTGAAGAGATACTGAGACACGAAGGGAGACTCAGACCCGAGAACAGGATTTCAGCACTGTGGGAAGTAGAGGGAGCGACACCATTAGGGACAGAGCTCCCCCATCCAGGAAATGCTGCGGCAGGAGCTGCGGCAGGTGACAGAGGATGCGCATGGGGTCAGCTTACAAGAAGTGAGCACGCACATAAAACGTATGCAAACATGCAGTGCCCCTGACGTGCACGTGCGCATGGGGAGAATGTTCAGACACACGGGGACACCACAGCGAGGACGTCCGCCCAACAGGCAATGGTGAGGTGGGGGCGATCCACAGGGGCTTTCACCGGGTCCCAGCCAGCTGACCTCATGGTTTTCTTTTTCTTTCTTTTTTCTTTTTAGGGCTGCACCTGCGGCATGTGGAGGTTCCCAGGCAAGGGGTCTAACAGGAGCTGTAGCCGCCGGCCTTCGCCACAGCCACAGCAACGCAGGATCCGAGCCATATCCACAACCTATGCCACAGCTCACGGCCATGCTGGATCCTCAACCCACTGAATGGGGCTAGGAATCGAACCCACATCCTTATGGATACTAGTCGGGTTCTAATCTGCTGAGCCACATGGGCATTCCCGTGACCTTGTGGTTTTCTAATCAAAGTTGCTTTTATAAATAGAAGGAAAGTGGTATTCTAGAAATCTCTGCACAGACAATGAGCACTACCCTGCGCTGGTTACCTTTCATTGAATCCCCAAACGGCTCCAGGAGTTAGGTCCCGTCTTTCTCCTCAGGGACAGCGGTGGGAACTGAGGCTCATAGACGGGGTGGCCCATCTGGCTAACAGGCAGGGATGCCTCCAAATGCAAGCCTCAAGGAACCTTCTGCAGACCCCATTTAGCCACGGGGCTTTTCTCTAGGACATTCAAGAGGACAGAGATTTTCCTTCCCCCATGTGGCATCTGCTCAGGTGGGGCGGAAGCTAGGACACCAGCCTGGCCCCGGGGGCTACTGGGAAGGGACAGGCATCCTCACCTTATCAGGCAGACCTGCCCACCTGTGACTAGAACAAGCCCTTTCTTTTCTTTTTTCTTTTTTGTCTTTTCTAGAGCCACACCCACGGCATATGGAGGTTCCCAGGCCAGGGGTCGAATCAGAGCTGCAGCCGCCGGTCGACGCCACAGCCACAGCAACGTGGGATCCGAGCCGCGTCTGCAACCTTCACCACAGCTCACGGCAACACCGGATCCTTAACCCACTGAGCGAGGCCAGGGATCGAACCCGCAACCTCATGGTTCCTAGTCGGACCCATCAACCACTGAGCCACGACGGGAACTCCAGGAACAAGCCCTTTCTGAGGCTGACCTAGAATGGGACTTCACAGTCCGTTCCTCGCCCTCACTGAGAAGGGGCCAGGACAAGCCTGGGGGACACCCGCACCCCTTGTGGCATGGACCGTAAAGCAGCATGGTTCCATCTCGAGTAAACAACGCCATTTCCCTGCTCTGGCAGGACAGGAGCCTGTGTGAATCTGCTCTTGGAGAATAAAGGAAAACCTGCCATCCGGGCTCCAGATGGTCTCATGCTAACTCAGCCCCCAGAGGGCGGGTGTGGAAGGCCGTCCATGCTGAGAGGTTTGCCTGGAACACCCTGGGGATGCAGCAAGTTGGAATGTTTTAAGGGAGAGAAGCAAAGGATTTCCATCTCCCTGCTACAGATGGCTTTCCTAACTGGCCTCACGCTGCTGGATTCTGTCTTGACCTTTATTAAACCGAATAGACGCAATGGACTCATCTCCCCCTAATTGGCTCCAGGACTTTCCTCATTAGGGGACGAGCAGTTGGCATTTCTACAATCACAGAAGCGCAAATTGGCCTCGAGACTACAGAATTACTCCTCTAATTGGATGGAATCGATCAGAAGGGCCACGTGGGCCACCTGTGTTAATGACGGATCAGAAGCAGCGGTGGCTGCCAGGCCCGTTTGCCTGGGAAAAGGGGTTCCGGGGAGGTCAGGGGGAGGAGCACGTGGTTATGGTGCTGCTCGCGGTCTCCGCAGGGAGGGCCACGCTCCCACCTCCGGGCCTTTGCACCTGCTGTCCCCTGGCCGGGAACACTTCCCTGTGGCCCCGTTCACATCTGCTCACGTGTCACCATCAGTATTCCCTTTTCTGATGATCCCACGTATAACGGCAGCCTCCCTCACCCCAGATATCCTCTACTCCCCTTTCCGGCCCGAGTTTCTCCACAAGCGCCACAGAGGACATGCCATATCCTGTATGGACCATCTGAGGTCCCTGCTCTAAAGGGAGACACGCCCACCCACGCTCCCCCCCCCCACCCCGCCCCGTGGACTGGGCCTGATGCTTTGCTCCTATGCACCCCGCTGAGCCCCTCCCTGGGTGGGCACCCTGCGTCTCTAATGGTGGTTCATCCTCTCCAGGGCGGGCCCTCACCCCAGGAGCCGTCCTCTGCGCTCTCTGGGCCCCCCACCCAGCCCCAGGGTCAGAGGGCAGCAGCCAGGCTCCCCCACCTCCTCCTCAGGGCCACTGCCACTTCCTTAGTACTCTGACTCATGTTCCAGAGCAAACATCTTTTAGCCCCAGGAAGGATTAGGATCCAACATAGAGATGGAGGAGTAAATCAAACACAGAGAATGGGTACTTTACGCTATGTTCAGGAATCATTTTTTTTTTTTGGTCTTTTTGCCTTTTCTAGGGCTGCACTCGTGGCATATGGAGGTTCCCAGGCTAGGGGTCTAACAGGAGCTGTAGCCACCGGCCTGCACCACAGCCACAGCAACATGGGATCCGAGCCGCGTCTGCTACCTATACCACAGCTCACGGCAACGCTGGATCCTTAACTCACTGAGCAAGGCCAGGGATCGAACCGGCAACCTCATGGTTCCTAGTCGGATTCGTTAACCACTGCGCCATGACGGGAACTCCCATTCAAGATTTATTCATACAGGTTTTTTCTTTTTTTTTTTTTTTGGCTGCACCCACAGCATGCTGAAGTTCCCAGGCCAGAGATCGAAC
Source organism: Catagonus wagneri (assembly GCA_004024745.2). Taxonomy (NCBI): domain Eukaryota; kingdom Metazoa; phylum Chordata; class Mammalia; order Artiodactyla; family Tayassuidae; genus Catagonus; species Catagonus wagneri. The sequence goes on from PVHT021183555.1 coordinate 28,624,501, forward strand.
CCATAGCATAGCAGTGACCTGAGCCATAGCAATGAACGCCAGATCCTTAACTTGCTGAGCCACCAGGGAACTCCACAAGCCTTGGTCTTTAAAGATGAAAACCGTAGAGAAAAGTCAGTGTAATGAAGACTCTGCCAGATTAATCCCCTGATTCCATTTTAACACGTATAGTTGAGGGTCGATTCTAAATTTGTGATTTAAAATTGGACCCTGTCAGAGAATTTAAAACATTTGCAAACAATACTGAAATGCTTCAGAGAATTTAAGATTTGGTATAATAAGATACACTAGAATTTTTTTAATCACTTAGGGGATTTCTGCTATATGATGTCAGGCATTCAAATTGCTTTAAAGGAAAAGGAAAATAGTCCACATTTATGTGTCATTTTCAAAGGTTCAAGGGAATTCAATTAACTAAAAGCAGAAATGGAACTGGTTGTTGTTTAATGGCATTTAATCTGTTCAATCTGAGATAATCAAACATTAATCAAAGAAAGGGGAAGCTGAATGTTCTTATATATATATATATGTATATATATATACATACACACACACACACATATATATATATGGGGTCCAATCAAACTGTAGCTGCCAGCCTACACCACAGTCACAGCCACAGCCATAGCCACGCGGGATCCGAGCCACATCTGTGACCTACACCACAGCTCACGGCAGTGCCAGATCCTTAACTACTGAGTGAGGCCAGGGATCAAACCTGCGTCGTCATGGATGCTAGACGGGTTCGCTAACAGCTGAGCCCCGACGGGAATGCCTGTTCTTTATTATATTTTTAACCATAATAATACGATCTTTAGTTTTAACCTAACAGCTTAAAGCAGACAGGTTTTAAAGGTGTAACTTCAATCAACTGTATATACATTTTAAGAAACTAGCCTTAAATAATCTTTTCTATAAATAAAGCCTCCACAGACAAACAGAAAAGCCCTAATGAAAGCCCAGAGACATCACACGAAAAACTAAGGCCCCTAAACCAACCACGGCTCAGTCCCACGACGGCACAGCTCCGCCACAGGAGACCCCGAGGCCTGGCCCCTGGCCATTGCCCCTTCGGCTGTGGGTATTTACAGAGTCAGTGATGCTTTGTGCTGAGCAAGAAGCACAGGAGCCAGGCCAGCACATGGTCCCCAGAGGGGTGGCTGGCCAGAGGCTGATTCTCAAAGTGGGTTCCCCGGGGCACCTAGGCATTTGTTGGAAATGAAGATTCCTGGGCTCTACCCCACCATACGGAATCCACATCTCTGGGGTGGGAGCAGTGATCTGTGTTGAGGAGTCTGTAGGGGATTTTGGTGCAGCTGGAGTCTGAGAACCAGGACCCAGGAGTTCCTGTTGTGTCTCATCCGTTAACGAACCTGACTAGTATCCATGAGGATGCGGGTTCGATCCCTGGCCTCGCTCAGTGGGTTAAGGATCCAGCGTTGCTGTGAGCTGTGGTGTAGGTTGCAGACGCGGCTTGGATCCTGCGTTGCTGTGACTGTGGTGTATGCCAGCGGCTACAGCTCTGATTCAACCCCTGTGCTACAGGTGTGGCTCTAAAAAGACCAAAAAAGAGAGAGAGAGAAGAAGAACCAGGACCCAGGAACCTTCCCCGCCCTTGAGGTGGGTGTTCTGGTCCCTGCTGCTCCGTCAGGGCTCTGAGCGGTGGAGGGGCTGTCCCAGGATCCTGGGGCCTCCGGACGCACATCACAGCTGACTGTGAGTGCTGGCTCAAATGATGTCCTAAAAATTGGGAGATCAATGCCTACGCTGGTGGCCTCTTGTTTTAAATCCAGAAACAGCTCTGAACCTCAAGCTTGGTTGCTGGTGGGTGTGCAGGCAGCTTGTGGCCCATCCGCTCCTGCAGGGCTCACTGGCCAGTCCCAGACCCCTGAGTCTCAGCCTCTCTGAAGAGGGGCAGGGGGGCGAGGCAGGCTGAGCATCCTCTCTGTGTCAAGAGTGAGGTCAGAGGTGACGGGGTGGGGTTCACATCTCTGACCTCAGGCTGTGGCTTCCGAGCCACTGGTAGCCGGGATCCCATACAATGAGAGCCCCGAGGGCCACCCGCCAGAAAGAGACTCCAATCTCCAGGCCATTTGAGCTGCCTGGCTTCACAGTTTGGACCCGTGACCAAGCTTAGTCACGTTTCCCTGGAGAGAAGGTGTCACCAACTAGGACAAGGCTAAGTTACTGTGATCCTGGATGGGGCGCTCTTGGCACTGGCAACGCGGATAATTAAGAATAAACAGAGGATGGAGTTCCTGTTGTTTCTCTGTGGTAACAAAAGTGACTAGTATCCCTGAGGATGCAGTTTCGATCCCAGGTCTTGCTCAGTGGGTTAAAGGATCTGGTGTTGCCGTGAGTTGTGGTGTAGGTTGCAGACACGTCTCAGATCTGACGTTGCTGTGGCTGTGCAGTAAGCCAGTGTCTATGGCTCTGATTTGACCCCTAGCCTCGGAACCTTCATATGTGGCAGGTATGGCCATAAAAAGAAAAAAAAAAGGAATAAAGGAGGATTCCTGGACAAGCCTGCCCAGAGGAGATTCCCATTTCTGCCTTGTTAGGACTCGGTTTCCTCTTCTGTAAAATGGCACAAATAATGTCCCTGCCGCACAGTCATGTTAAACTAGCCCACGTTTGTAAAGCAATTGGAAGAGCCCAGTTATTTCTTGCACAGATGCCACGTGATGAGGTTCCGTGCTGGGGATTTAGCAGCTCATCCTCTCTCTGCCCAGGGATGGAGAAGTCCAAGGCCCCATTTACACCTGATTTCACTTGGAGAGTAAAAGTGGAGGTGGGCTTTGAAGGCAAGTCTGTTTGGCTGCTGATGGAAGAGAACTAAGAGCCCAGGAATAAACCCACACGCGGATTGTCAATTAATTTACAACAAATGAGCCAAGAATATATAATGGAAAGAGACAGTCTCCTTGATCAACGGTGCTGGGAAAACTGGACAGCTACATGTAAAAGAATAAAACTGGACCACTATCTTATATCATACACAAAATTAACTCAAAAGAGACTAAAGATTTGAGCCGAAGACCTGGGACTATATAATTCCTAGAAGAAAGCATAGGTGGTAAACTCCCTGACATTGGTCTTTTTGAATCTAAGACCAAAATCCAAAGTAACAAAAACACAAATAAATAAGTGAGACTACATCAAACTGAAAAACTTCTGTGGGAGTTCCCGTCGTGGCTCAGTGGTAATGAACCTATTATCCACGAGGATACAAGTTCGATCCCTGGCCTTGATCAGTGGGTCAAGTATCCGGCGATGCTGTGAGCTGTGGTGTAGGTCACAGACGCCACTTGGATCCTGTGTTGCTGTGGCTGTGACATAGGCCGGCAGCTGCAGCTCTGATTTGACCCCTAGCCTGGGAACCTCCCTATGCTGCAGAAGTGGCTCTAAAAAGACAAAAACAAAACAAAACAAAAATCCCTTCTGTTCAGCAAAGAAACCCGTCAACAAAATGAAAAGGCAACCTATGGAATGAGAGAAATAATTGTAGATCATAAATCTGATAAGGAGCTAACATTCAAAATATATAAAAAGAACTCATTTGATTCTATAGCAAAGAAATTATAACACTCCAGTTAAAAATGCACAGCAGATCTGAATGGCCATTTTTCCCAAAGACATACAGATGGCCAAAAGGTACATGAAAAATGCTCAACATCACTAATCATCAGAGAAATGCAAATCAAAACCACAGTGAGATGTCATCTCTCATTTGGCAGAAAGGCCATCATCAAAAAGAACACAAATAACAAATGCTGGGTGTTCCTACTCAGTGGGTTAAGGATCGAGTGTTGCTGTGAGCTGTGGTGTAGGTTGCAGACGCGGCTCGGATCCTGTGTTGCTGTGGCTGTGGCGTAGTCAGCAACTGCACCCCTGATCAGACCCCTAGCCTGGGAACCTCCATATGCCATGGGTGCGGCCCTAAAAATCAAAAAAAGAAAGAAGGAAGGAAGGAAGGAAGGAAGGAAGGAAGGAAGGAAGGAAGGGGAAGGGAAGGGAAGGGAAGGGAAGGGACGGAAGGAAGGAAGGAAGGAAGGAAGGAAGGAAGGAAGGAAGGGAGGGGAAGGGAAGGAAGGAAGGAAGGAAGGGGAAGGGAAGGGAAGGGAAGGAAGGAAGGAAGGAAGGGGAAGGGAAGGGAAGGAAGGAGGAAATTGCTGGAGAGGATGTGGAGAAAAGGAAGCCCTTCTAACATTTTGGTGGGAATGAAAATTGGTGCAGCCACTATGGAGAACAGTACGGAGGGTCTACAAACTAAAAATAGAATTGCCGTAGGATATTGAGCAATTCCATTTCTGGATGTTGAACCAAAGAAAACAAAAACACTAATTGGAAGAGATATATACATTCCAATCTGCACTGAAGCCTAGATACAGAAGCAACCTAAATGCCCATCAACAGATGAATGGATAAAGATGTGGACACACACACACACACACACAGACACACACACGAATATTACTCAGTCATGAAAAATGAATTATTGCCATTTTCAACATGGGTAGACCTCAAAAACATTATGCTGAGTGAAATAAGTCAGACAGAGAAAGATCAATACTGTATCATTTCACTTATATGTGGAATCTAAACACTACCCCCCCAAAAAATATATATATAAGCTCATAGGTATAGAGAACAGAGCGATGGTTGCAAGAGGTGGGGGGTGGGGTGAGGGCTGGGAGTAGGAGAAATGGTTGAACTGCTTTTGGGTTAGAAAACAAACAAAAAAAAACCTTTATTTTTCTTTAGAACAAAGAGGTATTGAACCACTTTTTTACTCTTCACAAAACACTCGCGGACAGACAGCTGAGCTCTTAAGCAGAGGAGAGCCTCCTGTGGGACCCTGACCTCCGGGAGCCCTGGCTAGAGTGATGGGGACTCCCAGGCCACCACCCCAGCCTGCCCGCCAACCATCTCCCGGTCTCAGCGGCTACCTCTCCACCCTCCCTGCTGTTCAAGCCAGGTAGCATCAAGGCACCTTTGACCCTCTCGTGCTCCCATCTGATCCAGCAAACCCGTGGGTGCTTCCTTTAGGATGTATCAGGAGTGTGTAGGATCTAAACCTCTCCCTGGTCCACTCCATCTCACCTTCCTGGAGTGTTCCAGAAGCCCTGGTGTCCCTTGCTTCTGCCCTGGCCCACTCCTCCCTGGAATGCCTGAGCCCAAAAAGATTCCCCCAAAAGGCAAGCCCTCCTGAGCCTCTGTCAAGCCCCAGTGGCTCCCGCCTCACTCTGAGCAGGGCTGGACTCTCCCCACCATACCGGCCCCCTTGCTTCTGGAGCTCAACGGGCACCATTCTGCCTCAGGACCTTTGCACCGGCTGTTCCCTCTGTCTGGAACACCCTTCCCTACCCCTATCATCCATGGCTCCCGTGGATGCCCCCTTCCGGCAAGGCCTTTCCTGACCACGCTGTTTAAAACTGCGTTCCACCCCCCGCCCCAGGAGGCCTAGCTGGTCTCCTCCCTGCCTTCCTCCCTCCTTTCGAATTTCTCACTAAGCAGCACCTTCTCTCCAGGCAGGATTTCCATCAGTTCTCTTCCCTCTGTAGCCACGGGCCCTGCAAACACACAGAGCTCCAAGTGCGTGTTGAATGAGGCCCAACTCCCTGTGGGAAACACGGGATCTGGGGAGGGGGCTGCAGAGGGTCTTGGTTGGGATCTGACCCAGAGGCTGCTCTCTGAGCATCAAGATCTCAAGGCCAACGGCCCATACGCATTGTGTTCAGGTTCTGAAGACGCTCCCTACACCATGTCCAGGGATGGCTGGTCCCACCCCAGTCGCCAACATTCCTTGGAGCACTGAGTGAGGAAGGAAGTGCCCTGCCTGGTGGGGCTGCAGCCCAGTCTCAGTGTTGGGCACCCAGGAGAGTGAGGTTGGCCAACCTGGAGTCCCTGACTTACAACCGAGATTCTTCTAGAACTTTCCATCACGTCTCCAAGCATTTGAAACCAGGAGGACCCTCCGGGGTGGAGAGAAAGGTATGAAAAGGAGGGGCTGAAGCTTAGTCGGCCCTGGACCGGCTCAGGGCCTCCCTCAAGGCGCCTGGTGACCACGGCGGGAGGCGCAATGCAGCCCCATTTTGGGGGCCTAGGGCCTCTGGCCCCTCAGACCTGAGCCCTGCTTCTGCCCCGTGAGGCTCTGGACCCCTATCCTGCCTCTCAGGAGTAGCCACGGGGGCTTCGGATGCCCACAGCCCCCATCTGCACCCTGCCTTCCACATCCACTGAGACAAGCCGAAAGAACAGCGTGGGCCTCCTCGCCACGGAGGGACGCGCAAACTCCCTGTGTGGGAGGCCCGGCTTTTACGACTTCCGCCCCAGCCCAGCCCAGCCCAGCCCACAGCGCAGAGCAACAGCAACAAAGCAAGAGACCTGAGAAGTAAAGTGTCACATGAAATACAGTCTTTTGTTACTGAATTCATATTGTTTCCTGGTGCTATTGCCATAGGGTTTCTTGCACTGACCCAAGTTTGAGGCCCCCACTGCCCATGACCGCTAAGAAGCGGCTCATGGACCAGCCAAGCCCAGCGCCCGAGAGGCCTCCCCGGCAAACCATCCCCAAGACAGGCCCCGGTGTCCCGCAGGGTGACACTTACCCTCATGCCCAGCTCAATGTTCTCCCCTCCGTACACCTCCATGCCCGGGTCCAGCAGCCCAATGTCCCCGAAGTATTCCCGGTCCACCACGAAGGAGCAACCGATCATGGCCGGGGTCCTGGCGGGAAGCAGACGGCGCGTGAGCTGGCCTCCGACCCCGGACTTCAGGGTGCCGAGCACAGCCCTGGTGGGCCTGCCACCCTCTTCCCACATCCTCACACCTCCTCCCCGTGCTTCTTTTCTCTGCTTGGTCACTGCCCGGGGCCTGGGACACAGGCAGGGCTGCTTTGGGCTTGTCTTTGCATCGCTCAGAGCCTGGCAGTGCAGGATCTGAGCCACATCTGTGATCTACGCTGCAGCTCGCAGCAATGCCAGATCTGTAACCTGCTGAGCGGGGCCACGGATTGAATCCAAATCCTCATGGAGCCTATGTTGGGTTCTTAACCCGCTGAGCCACAACAGGAACTCTGACATATTTTTAAAATGTCAGGAAATCTTGCCTTGTCCTCAGCAATTGTATTTGTAAGATCATGAGTGGATGTGCTAATTATATTTTTTTCTAGTATGTATTAATCATCAATCAGTGTTGTGCGGCCCCCGGGAAGTGGTCTCATGGAGCCTCAGTGCTCAAAGCAGAATGTGACAAGACACAGTGGCGGAGAAAAGTGGCCTGTATGGCTTAGAATGGAAATGCACAGTCTCTCACTTGTTCATTCATGATCAATTCACATCATGAATCTAGAAGATTCTGAGTGCCTATTAGTTGGAGAAGAAAGGAAAAATAAAAGAAAAATCTCTGTCTAGCAGAAGTAGGTACAGTCTCTGTTTTGTAAGAAAGCAGGACCTTTCAAGCTTTTGATGGAAGAATTTGCCTCAAAACAAAGCCCTTGTAGGCTGAAGACTTAGTTTCTTCCGAGCTCTGAGCGGACTGGCAAAAGATCCCATGGTCGCCCAAGGTCCCTGCAGCCACTGCAATGCCACGACAGAAGGCTGAGGCCGTTCCCTCCTCTGCTCCTGCCTCGTGCCTGCCCGCTGCTCCCACAGGAACGAAATCGCTCAATGATACATGAAAAACTGTTCTCCACCACAATTTAAAAGAAGCATTTCTGGAGTTCCCATCATGGCGCGGCGGTTAATAAATCCGACTAGGAACCATGAGGTTGCCGGTTAAGGATCCAGCATTGCCATGAGCTGTGGTGTAGGCTGCAGATGTGGCTTGGATCCCACATTGCTGTGGTTGTGGTGTAGGTCGGCAGCTGCAGCTCTGATTCGACCCCTAGACTGGGAACCTCATATGCCACGGGTGCGGCCCTAAAAAGCAAAAAAATAAAAAATGAATGAAATAAAAGACGCATTTCTGCTCCTAGCTACTGGAAAGTCAGAAGCAAATGGCCATGAACTGTCCGAGAGTAACAGAAGCATTAAAAAGCAATTATCCTTTTATTTGTATAAAGATCCAATTTGTTCTGTCATTACATCTGGGCCACAAATCTAACGGTAACGAAATTTTAATGCCATCTGTGACGTTTCATCACAAGAGTTTGACGGGGTGAGTTATAGTTCACTGACGAATAACAGATACGTCTCCGTTTTCTTAACGACACAAAAATCTCAGGGTGATCTCTGATGAATTGTACTGCCAGATCCCTGCCAAGTCTATTATAGCTGGTAATGATTTTTTTATTATTGCTCAGCTTTCCAAAATAAACTTCAACTCGTAAGGCAACAGTGGCAGAATCAGCTGGCGCTGAATTTATTTGCATGAGAATTCTTGCTGTGATTACAGAAAACAGCAAGGGCCCAGGGGTTCTCAGGGTCGGCGGGGAGGGGAGAGTGGACGGCTTGTCATTGTGGCATCTTTACATCTGGGCTGATAGGCAGCATGCTGGGATGCAGCCTGCAGCGACTTGGCAAAGGGTGCCCACCAGGGCTCCTGCCTTGTAGAGGTCACAGGTATGGAGACACACGCAACACGCACACATGCATGCACAAATACACACATGCAGCTGACATACAGTCAAACACAGAGACATGGACACATAGACATACACGCAAATAACCCCCCCCAAGGACAGATGCACACCCAAAAAGCAGATATATGCATACACGAACACATACAATGCACATATATGGTCCCACAGGCATACCCATATATACACATACACACCCAAATGCACACAGACACATGCAGACACACATAATATACACATGCAACGCCGAGGGACTCCATATGCCATGGAGCAGCCAAAAAAGAAAAAATATATATACACAGGCAACACACAAAGAGAAACACACATGTGCACGCACACACTCACACACAGGGACCCACACCTGCAGCGAACACAGGACACTCACGCAGACTCCCACACACAGACAGTATACATCCGAGTCCATGGAATTCTGGGGTTCCTTATAAATGGGCAAGGATAATACAAGGCTCACAAATGCGTCTTTCAGCTTTTGAAAGGGTGACAAGGGACAAGAGAGTTGCCTGCTCTCGGCATCTTGAGGAAGAACATGGCCTCTCGGGCAGGGCACAGCAAGGTGATTGGCACAAGCACAGGGAAGGCACGTGGGGAGACACAGCCTTGCTGCCTGCCAACCATGTGTGGTGGCGCGGGATGGGGCGCGGGGTGGGGGGGCTCCTGCCACAGTGGCAAGTTTGTGTCGAAACTGGTGCGGGGTGGGCTCCACCCTCTTGGAAAAGCCTGAGGCCATGAGTAAAGAGCCAATCGCACCTCAGCGTGCTTTGAGAGGCCCGGTTGTGCAGAGATGCAATGACTGACAGCCGCCCCGGCTCTGTGCAAACCCGCTGTGTGTGAACCAGCTGTGTGATTCTGGGCGAGTCACTCAGCTTCTCTGTGCTCAGCCTCCCTGCCTGGAACATGAGCGGCAGGACCGTGCCTCCCTCTGAAGGCTGCGGTGCAGATGAGAGCCTCACGGAGGAGTGTCTGGAGCCTGGGAACCGTTTGCTATTGTGATTCTAACCCCTAATTCCACTGCTGGCATTTATCCTAGGAAACTAATCTGACGGCTCTTTGCCCAAAGCTGTGCGCCACAGCGTGAGTTGTAATGGCAAAGGGGAAAGCAACTTGGAGTCCATCAGAGTAGATGGCAGAATGACCTTCGAGCCGGCCCTCTGATGGACTGCGACCTATCCAGCAAGTGTTGCGCTTATCAAGACCACCCAGCACCACGAGAAGAGATGTTTGGGAGCCGTTAAGTGGAAACTCCGAAAGGAGAATGTCACTATCCTACCACTGCGGACAGAGAAGCAATTATGTAAGAGTGTGTGCGTGTGTCTGTGTGTACAGGTCTATGTGTGGTTTTGTGTGTCTGTGTGTGCAGATCTATGTGCGGTTAGGTGTGTGTGCATGTGTGTGTTTGTGCACAGATCTATGTGTGGTTTTGTGTGCGTGCGTGTGTGTGCATGTGTGGGTGTATGTGTGCCCGTGTGTGCATGAGTGTCTGGGGGGGGTCTATGTGTGGTTTTGCATGTGTGTGCAAGTGTTTCTGTGTGCACATATCTGTGCATGCATCTGTCTCTGCGTGTGTCTCTGTGCATGTGTGTGCATCCATGTGTGAGTTCATTCTCACATATGTGTGTACATGTAGGACTCAGGCCCTTGTTCCACACTTTCCTGCTTGGTGGGGGCAGTGGAGGCTGGGAGCGGGCCCCTCAGCCGGACCCTGCAGGGTCCCCCTTTCCTTCCAGGCTTCTCTGGCCCCACTGGATGCTGACTCGCACCCACAGCCCCTCCACCACCCACTGGACACACCAGCACACATCTGGACACTCCCGGGGGTAGGGGTGAAAACTGGCCCGGGCTCTGAGGCCCTGGAGAGATGCGAGCCAGGTGTGTGTGGGGCTGCAGCTGCCTGCCTGGAGGCGGCGCCCAGCACAACTTGGCTGAGATGTCTGCACACCGCTAGGCAGCCCTAAATGACACAGGAATGGGAGCAACACGCTGCTGGTCACGAGTCCTGTCGACCTTTTGACCTCATTCAGGACACAAAAATACCTCCATTTCTTTTTTTTTTCTTTTTAGGGCCACACCTATGGGGGTTCCCAGGTTAGGAGTCGGACTGGCGCTATAGCCGCCGGCCTACACCACAGCCGCAGCAACGTGGGATCTGAACCATGTCTGCGACCTACACCACAGCTCATGCAACGCCGGATACTGAACCCACTGAACAGGGCCAGGGATTGAACCCACAGTCTCACAGACACTATGTTGGGTTCTTAACCCTCTGAGCCACAATGGGAACTCCCATATCTCCATTTCAACGACAGAGCTCGCCCCCTGCACACAGGACCCCAGGCCCATGCGCGCCCTGCCGGCCCCCCTCTCCATGTGCGCCAGGAGCTGTCTTTCTTCTCTCAAGACGTGGATGCTCCCCCCACAAGCCCAAGCCTTCCAGTTTCTTTTCACACTTTTTTTCTTCCTCGAGCTTCAAGGATAACGAATGGCAGGGAAATGTCCTAAAATAAATCTTCAAACGTCAGCCTCTCCTGGGCTGAGCCATCTCCCGCACGGGCTCCGGGGGTGGGTGTGCGATCTGTGTCCTTCAGGAGCAGGGCAGCGGCCTTCCCCCAGGTCCGAGGGAGATGAGAAACCCCAGAGCGGGTTTCAAGAGAGACCCTTCCGGGCCCACATGCTGGACTCGCGGAAGTGGCTTTCCCAGCCTGGGGCCAGACTCTGTGATCTGCTGGGTGAGGGGCTCTGCAAAGGGCTGTCAGGAGTGCTGCCTGCAGGTGCTGGGTCAGGGGCTTCTTCTGTGGCATCTGCCGTTGTGGGGAGGCTGTGCAAAGGCCCTGCTCTGAGAAGGTGGATAGGGGACTGTCATCTGGATAGTAACTTCGAAGCCAAGGACCTAGAGACTTCCCTGCAACCCTGTTACTCCCAACCTTCTGGCAAGAGGGCTGTGCTGAGCAGGCTGTTGGGAGTGGTGGGGACTGCGGCACCATCCCATCCAAAGGATGGGAATCATCTCAGCTCCTGCAGATCATCACCAGGCACGAACTAGGGCCTGGGTTTTCTAGAATCTTAGAGGTTAATTTCATGTGAAATCTCTTTCTGTGTAAACTTGGTTTCAATTTTAAAATCTCAGAGTTCCCGTTGTGGTTCAGCAGTTTAAGAATCCAGCTAGTATCCAGAAAGATGCGGGTTCGATCCCTGGCCTCGCTCAGTGGGTTAAGGATCTGGCGTGGCTGTGAGCTGTGGTGTAGGTCACAGACGTGGCTCGGATCACGCATTGCCGTGGCTGTGGTGTAGGCCAGCAGCTGCAGCTTTGATTTAACCCCTAGCCTAGGAAATTTCATATGCCGTGGGTGCGGCCCTAAACAAAAGAAAAAAAAATCCTTAATTATATCTGTAGACTCTTTTCCCAATTAGGTCATCTTCCTGGGTTTTGGGGGTCAGGAGGTAGACAGAGCTCTGGGGGGGGGTCATCATGCCACCTGCTACGTCCAGTTTCCATCTCAGCCTTGTTAGAAACACCCCCGATATCTCTGGGGCACCACAAGTCCCTGCACATCCTCCCTGTGGGATGTGAGCCCAGACCTGCCCCCTCTGTGAAGGTCACTGCGTCCTTGGAGGACCCCTTCTCCCATCTGCCTCCAGGAAAGACAGGGGCAGGGGCTGGCAGTCGAGGTCCAGCCACGGCCACCTCTGTCCTGGGGACCGAATGCAGGTGGGGACACCCCGTCCGCAGTGTCCGGAGAGATGTCTGCACTTTTCCACTGGTTCCTCCTCCGACTGCGCGGGTGCCCCGCGTCTCTCCCCAGAGCCACCTCGGCTCACATTAGCTGGCGCTCTTCTCTGTTGCTGGAAACACCTAGGTCTCCACTCAGACCATGGTGTCATTTGCAAGCTCCCAGAAGGAATGGGTTTCCCATGGTATTTGTCTTTTACATTCAGACATATTTCCCTTATTATGAGAGTCGTGTCTGATTTTTTCGTGTCGGCTTCGAGTTTCACCCACGTTATGGGTGAATCGTTCTTTCCCTTTCAGTCCTGAGAAGTACCTGTTACACGGATCTCACTTCCTTCCTCTATTCCCCTGTTGATGGATCTTTGAGTCCAATTCAGGACTCTTGTGAATAAAGCTGCCGCTACAAACATTTGCGTCTGTCTTTGCGGAGACGTATGTTCTCGTTTCTTTTGGACAAACACCTGGGGTGGAACAGCTGGTCCCACGGGAAGTATTTTTACCTTTACGAGAAACTGCAGGTTTCCAAAGTGCCCACGTGTTCTCCCACCAGCGACGCTGAGAGCTCCGAGCACTCCGCGTCCTCACCAGCCCTGGTGCTGTCAGTCTATCTGGCCATTCTAGGGGTGTGCGGGGCCCCCCACCTCGGCCCTGTGTTTCCTGGGTGACTCTGTGGTGCTTTCCACGAGCATGTTAGTGTTTTGTCCACCTCCTCAGGTGCAGTATCTGTTCAAGAACTTTGCCCCCCCCCCTTTTTTTTTGGCTGCACCCACAGCATATGGAAGTTTCTTGGCCAAGGATCGAAATCCAAGCTGCAACTGTGATCTATACCACACCTGTGGCAAAGCTGGATCCTTACCCACTGGGCTGGTGATTGAACCCGGGCTGCCACAGAGACAATGCCGGATCCTTAAACCACAGCACCACAGTGGGAACTCCTGCCTTTGCCCATTTTTTATTTGGGTTTTGGCATCAGGGCTTTCAAACACTCTCCGGGTGACACGAATAAGGAAGAAAGTTTGAGACATCACGTAGTCTGGCCAGAGCATGCAGGCTGCCCTGAGACTTAATTTCTCACTGGTCAGCTCTTTGCCAGCAGAGGGTAGATGCCCAGAAGCCCCTCTTAGGGAAGAGAGAGAACTTTCAAAGGCATGATGGTGGATGTTCCTGGTCACTTGCGGACAGAGTGGCTGGTTTTGGCAGCATTTTGGCAGATTGTACAGATAAGGCAGGAGGGGGTCCCAGCCAGAGGCCCTGAAAGGCCCAAACCTCTGTGGTAAGACCTGGCCAAGGCTCCAGGGGCCAACACATCCTGGAGATGCAAGTTCACTCGAAGGAAAAATGCTTCCAGCCCACTGGGCCCACTGGAAAATTGGTGGCCCCTCACGATTTTTTTTTTCTCTTTTCGCCTTTTCTAGGGATTGAACCCGCAAGCTCACGGTTCCTAGTTGGATTCCTTAACCACTGAACCACAACGGGAACTCTCAAGATTTTTTTTTTTTTTTTTTTTTACTTTTTCCACTGCACCTGCAGCATATGGAAGTTCCTAGGCCAGGGATCAAATTGAAGCCAGTGCTGGATACTTAACCCACTGTGCCAGGTCGCGGATAGAACTGGCAATACCATGGAGACAAGCCAGATCATTAACACACTGTGCCACAGTGGGGAACTCTAAACCCCCTGGATTTTTTTTTTTTCTTTTTAGGGCTGCACTTGTGGCATATGAAATTTCCCAGGCTAGGGATCAAATCCGAGCCTCAGCTACAACCTACACCACAGCCATAGCAATGCTGGATCCTTAATCCATGGAGCAAGGCCCGGGATTGAACCTGCACCCTCACGGACATGGACACTATGTTGAGCTATTAACCTGCTGAGCCACAATGGGAAATCCCCCCTCTAGATTTTCAAGCACAGGTTTCCCAGGAGTTCAGTAGCCTAGGAAAGTTGAGGGAAGGGGCTGCAGACTACAGAAGCGCAGTGGGTGACAGAAACGAAGGAAGCAAGAAGGTACAAGAAGAGTGACATAGCAGTGCGATGACCGAGAGTCAGGGAGGCAATAGGGAGGGGTGGGGACCACGACAAACTGCATACCACACACTCTACTTAGACAACAGACCGGTTTTCAGCCCCAACCACTGTTGCCTCATGAGAATGCTGGCTGTCCCATTTTTCTGTAGATGCTGGATTGCGTATTCTCTCCCCCCACGTTTTTGGCCGCATCTGCAGCATATGGAGGTTCCCAGGTGAGGGGTCAAATCGGAGCTGCACCTGCTGGCCTACACCACAGCCATGGCAACGCAGGATCCGAGCCGTGTCTGAGACCTACACCACAGCTCGTGGCAACGTCAGATCCCTGACCCACTGAGCAAGGCCAGGGATTGAACATGCATCTTCATGGATACAAGTTGGGTTCGTTGCCGCTGAACCACAACGGGAACTCCAGGACTGTATTCTTAACAGGTGAACATCTCTCTGCTTTCACATCTGGGAACCGATTCACAATAAAAGAACTGCTTTGCAGAATGATCTCTGGGGATCTGATGAAAAGTGCTGGGTCCCCATAGCGCACGCACACCATCTGTGGTCTCCCGGTCTCTGCTTCCCCTGCTCAGGTTCCCGACCTTTATGGTACTGTCTCTGCCTGCCCGTCTGTGTGTCTGTCTCTCCCTCTCCTCTCTCTCCCTCTCTCCATCTTGACTCCTCTCTGCTCCCTGATATCTCTCATTTTGCCCCCTGGTCTCTCCTGTCCCCCACGATTCTCTGTTTTCCTCCGTTCAACTCTTTCTTGTTCCTTCTCACTTTCCATGGTGTGTTCCCTGTACTCTCTCCATGTCTGTTTCCTTTTTCTCAGTCTCTTTTACTGGCTCTTTCTCTTTGGATGTTAGCTCTGTCTGTCTGTTTGTCCAGCTCCCTCCCCAACCTCATCACTCAGGTCACAAACTGCTGTGCCAGCTCCCGTTTCCCCATCATACCAGCTGGGCAGCCCCTGCACCACCTGCATCCCACCGTTTTTTGTTTTTTGTTTTTTGTTTTTTCATTTTTGCTGCCCCACAGCACATGGAGCTCCAGGGATCAGGTCCAAGCCACAGTTTTGACCTAAGCCACACCTGCAGCAACACAGGATCCCCAACCCACTGCGCAGCCGGTGTCCCAGTGCTCCTAAGAGGCTGCCAATCCCGTTGTGCCACAGCGGGAGCTCCCACCCGGCCATTTTGACTTCCTGCCTGGTGCCAGGCCGTGGTTTTCTGCAGAGGATGGAAATCTGTCACTCCAGCCTCACCCCCACCTCCTCAGATGACCCCTGGCTCCTAGTAGGGTGGGTCCCGCCTCGGTTGCCTCAGGGGCCGGCTCACCTGATGGGCGCCGCCTCGTCGCCACGGTCCAGCCAGTCCTGGGGCGGGATGATATACATGCACCAGAGGCCCCAGTTGTAGCCGTGGGCCGCGCTGGCATACTGCTGCACCTCGAACGTGTCGTACTTGATGTTGTCGATGGCTGGCAGGACGATGCGCCGGCGGTCCTCCCGGATCCGCGAGAGGGCGGGCTCGGCCCTGCGGGGAGGCAAGCCCGTGAGGAAGGGCACCCTGGATGTTCCCGAAGGAGCGGCCGGCTCAGCTGGAGCCGAGTGGCCACACCTGGACGGCCACATCTGGACAGCCACACCTGGACCACCAGCCTACAGAGGACTGGATCCAAGGACTTTACCCCTGAAGGCCTCAGGGGTCATCTGAGCCGCAGATCGGCCTGTCTGTCGTCTCACTCTTCCTGGGTGCAGCCCCTTGCTAACGACCCATTGATGTTGGGGATATAAAAGCATCTGGGCTTGATCTCTGACATCTCTGAAGGGCTGTCCTAGCTCCTGAGCTCCCTGTGGGTCAACTGAGTCTGTCGCTGCGCCTGCCTCACAGCTTGGCCTCTCCCTTCAGGGAACCCACCTTCTGGCCCTCCTTCCATGCACCCGGTAGGTTCCTGTTTTCATAAATGGGAATACATATGTGAAATAAAAGGAAAAACAAAAACAAAACAAAAACCTCACGCCTCAAGGAACTTAGACTATACTACAGGGCCAGAAAGACAACCGAGTACTTGTTATGCGGTGCACAACCTGCGTAACAGTACATAGTAGTCCTAACTGGGTGGAGATGGGGAGACAGACAACAACGTATAGGTAAATGATATTAGGAGGTAATAGGGGTAGAAAAAGAGAGCAAAGTAAGGGTGATTTGGAATTGCAGTTTTATTTAAGTAATTAAAAAAATTAAAGTATAACTGATTTACTTTTTTTTTTTTTTTTGCTTGCTTTTTAGGGCTGTATGTGTGGCATATGGAAGTTCCCAGGCTAGGGATGAATCAGAGCTACAGCCACAGCAATGCGGGATCCAAGCCACGTCTGCAAACTATACCACAGCTCACAGCAGTGCCAGGTCCTTAACCCACTGAGTGAGGCCAGGGATCGAATCTGCATCCTCATGGATATTAGTCGGATTCATTTCCACTGTGCCACAACAGGAACTTCTACAATGTTCAATCAATTTCTGCTGTACGGCAGATTAACCCAGTCATATATAGAGAGAGGTTCTTTTCCTCATATTTTTCTTTATCATGTTCTAGTACAACTGGTTGGTTAGAGTTCCCTGTGCTGTACAGCAGGCCCTCGTTGCTTATCCACTCTAAATATAATAGTTTGCATCTACTAACCCCAAACTCCCAGTCCATCCCACGCCCCCCCACCCTTGGCAACCACGAGTCTGTTCTCTATGTCTATGAGTCTGTTTCTGTGCTGTAGATAGGTTCATTTGTGCCATATTTTAGATTCCACATACAAACGATATCATATGGTATTTGTCTTTCTCTTTCTGACTTACTGCACTTGGTATGAGAATCTCTAGTTGCATCCATATTGCTGCAAATGGCATTATTTAATCCTTTTTTATGGCTGGGTAGTATGGAATTGGAGTTTTAAATAGGGAGTTTGGTGTACATTGCACTGGATGATGATGGGAAGGGAGCATAAGATACAGCAGGTCAGAGTCCCCGTCACGGCACAGCGGTTAATGAATCCAACTAGGAACCATGAGGTTGCGGGTTCGATCCCTGGCCTTGCTCAGTTGGCTAACGACCTGGCATAGCTGTGAGCTGTGGTGTGGGCCGCAGAAGCAGCTTGGATCTGGCGTTGCGGTGGCCCTGGTGTAGGCCAGCAGCTGTAGCTCCGATTTGACCCCTAGCCTGGGAACCTCCGTATGCCGCGAGTGTGGCCCTAAAAAGCAAAAAAAAAAAAAATAGATACAGCAGGTGGTTGTCAGGGTGGGGGTGTGCTCCAGGCAGAGGGAGCAGCCAGCGCTGAAACCCTGGGATGCACTGGTGTGCCTGGGGAGCGGGCCAGGTGGCTGGAGTGGAGAAATAGGGGCAGTGCTGGTGGTGAAGCTGGAGGGGGGAGACCAGAGGACATGGGCTCTCTCCTGTGACCTGCAGGGCAGCTGGGAGTCCCCGGCGTGATGCAGTCTCACCCTGGAGACAACCTTGTCTGCCACAAAGATGAGCTGCTGCCCCAAGGTCACGAGCAGCCCGATGAGCCGGGGACCCAATGCTGCAGGGAGGGACAGGGGGCCAAGCCCAGGTCTGGGGTCTGGCCCCAGGCAGGGACGGCGGTGGGAGGGGCGAGTTCTCTGACCCAGCCTGGTGAGAGCTGCCACTAACCTTCCTTCTGAGGGAGCGAGGGAGAGAGCCTGGTATTTACCTGCCTTTCCGCTTCATGAGGAGGATTAATTAGCTACTGTTAGCAAAGTGCTTCAGAGATGAAAAGCGCTCTGCAAATGCCACATCTGCTAATAAAGCAGGATTTTGTGCAGGCAATTCTGGGCAGGGAGGGCTATTTGCAGATGGATAACTGGGTTTTCGGTTGTGAAAATTAAAGTTACACCAGTTTAAGATTGCATTTTGAGGTGACAGACTTGTGGCTGTCCCAAATGCCCTTCATGTGCTCCAGGGAGTCTGACCTATACTAGTGGGGGCAGAAAGACCTCCAAGCACAGCTGTGCAGTGCGCCACCTCCACAACAGTACGGGGCGACCCTGGTGGAGGGCAGACAACAGCAACATGTAATTAATGATAGAAGGTGACAGATGACATGGGAAAAGAAGAGTCGCTTCAGGAGGGTGGCAGGGGAGAGAGGAAGGGGGGCCGGCAGGGGAAGTCAAAGCAGAAAGAAGTCGAATCTCGGGTCAGGCATGTGCTTGAACAGAAGCAGCCCTGAGAATAAACTGGTGGTCCTGGGGTGGCTGAGATGCCCCAGCGAGAGCGGAGGGAGCGTGGGAGGAAAGGAGGGACCACTCACCTGCCGACCAGGTGCCGAAGCCCTGGTCGAAGCAGCTGGAGCAGGGAGGAGAACCAGGAGCTTTGAAAGGATGGGGAATGCCAGCACCCCCCACCTCGGGGATCCAGCTGGGGACACCCAAGCAGGTTCTGTGGGACTTGATCCACCACGACCCCCTGTCTAGCATGTGCCACCCTGGCAGTTTCCTCTCAGTGAACATCTTAAAGAGATGAGTTGGGAGATTTGATGCTTGAAAGCGGTGATATGAAAACAGTGACTTTTAGCTTCCCTTGATATGGGGCAAGCTGGCCACCGTGGAGGACTTTGCCCTGCAGCTTAGCTGGTAGGTGCGGCAGGCTGCCCCTGGGTATGGGGTCCATGCTCCCTGTGCACTGTGGACCCACTGCAGACCCTCCCACCGTGGGTTTAACTTAAGGATCTTGAGATGAGGTCCTCTTTGGATGACCTGGGTGGACCCTAAACCCACTGACAATGGTCCTTATCAGGAAGAGAGACCCAGTCGCACACAGAGGAGAAGCCGTGAGAGAATGGGGGCAGGTTGGAGGAATGTGGCCACAAGCTAGGGGACCCCTGGAGCTCCCAGGAACTTGGAGAGGGTTGAATGGTGCCCCACCCCACACACACAAAGACAGGTCCACTTGGAACCTGTGGATGTGACCTTATCTGGAAATAAGAGTCGTTGCAGATGTAATTCATTTAAAAAGCCCAAGATGAGATAACCTTGGATTAGGGTGGGCCCTGAATCCAAGACTGGTGTCCTTCTCAGAGAAAGGGGATGGAGATTTGAGACACAGACACTACATGATGATGGAGGCAGAGGCTGAAGGGATGCTGGTCACAGAAGAGAAGCCACGTGATGATGGAGGCAGAGACTGGAGGGATGTGGCCACAAGCCCTGGAGCCTGGAAGCCATCAAGCTGGCAGGCGCAGGAGGACCCTCCCCTAGAGTTTCGGGGAGCTGGGGGCGGGGCGGGGGTTGGACAGAGCCCTGCCTGCACCTCGATTTTGACTTCTGGCCTCGGAGCAGTGAGAGGATTTCTGTTGCTCTGAGCCACCTTTGGTCATTTGTTACAGCAGCCCCCAGACACCCAGCACTGGGCGACCTCCCCCAGCGCTTACATCCCAGCCCCTGGGGTCCTGGTTTACAACCTTGTCTGACACCCGTGCGCTGGCGCCGGGCACCATCGGGAGCTTCACAAGCATCACACGTGTAACCCTGGCAACAGTCCCACTTTCTGACATCCCCACTCAGCAGGTGAGGAAACCGGGGCCGGCCCAGGACTCTGTCACTCGCCTGTGTCCTCCCTGCTTGTGCATCACCTTGGCAGGCCTGACTGTCATGCCGTGATCTTGTGCACCCAGAGTCTTCTGGTGGGATTGCCACCCTCTGCCCTCCCCACCCAGCTGCCATTTATCCCTCTCATGTCCACTGCAGGGCCTGGCGCAGGTGGCCGAGGGCTCAGGGGACGCCTCCCAGATGCAGCCGCCAGAAAGGAAATTAAGGAAACAAGCCAAGAACCCAGCAGGCGCCTTCCAGAAAACTTTGAAGCGCATCCTGCGGTTCTGTCAACACATCCTCAGGCGCCTGCTGTGAGAACATCAGCTCATCGCCTGCCTGTGGACGACAAGGTCAGGATAGTGGCGACCGGACCACCCCCAGCTCTGACGCCTATGTGGACCCATCTCCCCTTTGGATGTGGGTCATTTACTGGACAAATGATGGCATGACTGGCCACCTTTGGGCACAGCCTCTCCAGTGGCCCCAGGCACTACCCTCAGCCGTCATCAGAATCCCTGCGAAGGTCGGGGGGAACACAGATCCCTGGGCCCCGCCCTGAGACCTGAGGTCACACGGACCTGCATTTCCTGTGCTCTCAGGGGCTGCTGATGCTGCAGGCCTGGGGTCCACACTGAGTAACACAGACCTGCAGGGCCCCTGCCCAGAAGGCACCCTGGCTTCCTGCAGGGTGGGGTTGGGGTACACCTCTAGATCGTCCCGCACACGTGCTCCTGAGTCACCAAGACGACCCCTGTCACTGTCCTGGCCACATCCTCCTCCGGGTTTCTCATTAGAAGCCCACCTCACCCCTACATGGATGGGGGCAGAAAATGGGTGAACTCCTGGCCTAGACTCTTCCATAGGATGAGAGACCTAGGTCTCCAGTAACTGAGACCCTCCAGACCATGTTTTCATGCAGCAACAGCCCCCCAACCTCAGGTGTATTCCCCTGGCCTGAGGTCACATCGATTTTTTTCTCACCTGCTGGAATTACTGGCCAACTCAGATATCTCTGGGAACAAGGTGGGAGTACAGAGCCATCCTCATATACGCGCATCACAAGCAGGGTTCTGGGTTCAAGGAGCCCGAGGTGGACCGGCCGGGTGGCTCGGACAGGCTCACCATCACGGCCCGTTACCTACAGCGCAGGCGCCGGCAGACCCCGCCCAGGGCGCAGACCCCGCCCAGGGCGCAGACCCCGCCCAGGGCGCACCCTTAGCAGCCTGTGCTCGCCCTCATCCTTACCAGCCAGTGCTGAACTCCACGTGGGCATCAAAGAAGCCGACGACTGGGGCTGTGGCTGCCTTCCAGCCCTGCAGCCGCGCCCGGATCAGCCCTTCCCGCCGGCCGTTGCGGACGATCTTCACCAGGCCCGGGTACCTCTTACTGACGTACTGGTCAAGGTTGAGTTTGAGTTCCACTGCGGGGCACACAGACGTTTCGGATGTGACACCGAGACCCAAGATCGCCGTGTGCCCCGACCCACATTTCACCGTGGCTGGACGTGATTGAGCAGGGGACGGGACCTTGGAGAGACAACACCCCACTTCACTGGGCCACACTCCAGCGGGAGAGACAACCAACAAGCTGGGCCACGTGTTATGGGAACGGAAGAAAATGGGGCTGAATTGCTCAGCTGTAAAAAAGGAATGCAGTTCATGCACAGGGGGATGAATAAACAAAGTGTGGTCCATCCATAAAATGGAATATGATCCAGGCTTTAAAAGGAGGAAATTCTGGAGTTCCCACTGTGGCACAGAGGAAATGAACCCAACAATTTTCCGTAAGGATGCGGGTTGGATCCCTGGCCTCGCTCAGTGAGTTAAGGATCCAGCTGCTGGGAGCTGTGGTGTAGGTCGCAGACAGGGCTCGGATCCTGCATTGCTGGGGCTGTGGTGTAGGCTGGCAGCTGCAGCTCAGATTCCGTCCCTAGCCTGGGAACGGAATATGCCGGCAGGTGCAGCCCTAAAAACAAAAAATTGAAATGAAATAGGAAATTCTGACATGGGCTACAACAGGGATGAACTTTGAGGACCTTATGCTCAGTGAAATAATCCAGTCCGCAAAGGACAAATCCTATAGGATTCCACTTATGTGAGGCCCTGAGGGCAGACAAATCCAGAGACAGAAAGTAGGATGGCAGGTCCATGGGCTGGGGGGTGGAGATGGGGAATTAGTCGTTAATGGGGACAGAGTTCTATTTGGGGAAGATGAAAAGGTTCTGGAGATGATAATGGTGATGGTTGCACAGTAATATGAATGTACTTAATACCCTTGAACTGGGAGTTCCTATCGTGGCTCAGTGGTTAACGAATCCAACTTAGGAACCATGAGGTTGCGGGTTCGATCCCTGGCCTTGCTCAGTGGGTTAAGGATCCGGCGTTGCTGTGAGCTGCGGTGTAGGTTGCAGACGCGGCTCAGATCCCGTATTGCGGTGGCTGTGGCGAAGGCCGGTGGCTATAGCCCTAGCCTGGGAACCTCCATATGCTGCAAGTGTGGCCCTAGAAAAGGCAAAAAAAAAAAAAAAAAGAAAATACCCTTGAACTGTACACTTTTTTATTTTACTTTATTTTATTTCATTTGTCTGCACCCCAGGCATGCAGAAGTTCCCATGCCAGGGATTAAACCCAAGCCACAGCAGTGACAATGCCAGATACTTAATCGCTAGGCCACCAGGAACTCCCCACGCTTATTTTTGAATTGGTTAATTTTGTGTCATGAGAAATTCAACTCGGTAAATTATTTAAAGATTGATGAGGGCATAACTACGTGAGAAAGCTCCCAATGGCCAAAAGTGAAAACGACAAAATAAGTCACACTAATTACAGACTTTAGCCAATAGGAAAAAGAAAAAAGGGGAAAAAAAAAGTGGGCGTCCGAGTGGGATGGGAGCTTCTCTGGGTAGGCTGGGTGGGGGCTGGGACTACCTGTCTGTGATGGTAGCACGTGGGCTGTGACCTGGATGAGGAGGGGGCGGGGGGTGGGGGAGCACCCAGTGGTGGAGGGGGGATGGCCTCTGGGCTGAGGGGAGGGGCCTGTGGAGGATCTGCACCCCCGTCCTTGCGTCTGGCCTTTGTGAGACTCCGTTGCCTCGACTGAAAGGGCTACTAGCGGAAGACATCTACCATAGGGAGGCCCACCTCCTCCCCCTCAGTCCCCAGGCTCTAGTAGACACTCCCCGGAGGACAGCGCTGACCGCACGGGTGGCTGCAGCCCCAGCAGCCAGTGGTTCTTGGGAACAGCCTCCCGTGTACACGGTCCTGCCTTTTCCAGGGCGTGAGCCCGGCCGGGCAGTGCTACATCCAACCCGCTCCCACGACAGTGTCACGGGGGGCTCTCCCCACCATGGACACAGACCAGCTGGGGCTAGAGTTCCTTCAAGTGCACAGCGGGGCACCTCCGCCTTCTGGGAGGGCTCTTCGGCTACCCTGCGCTCCCACGCCCCCGCAGAGGAAAGGCTGCTGTGCTGAGATGCAGGAGGAACAACCCAGACCCACCACCAGACCTCAGTTTTGGGGCCACCTACGGTGGGGTTCAGGCTCCTCTCACTCTGCTTCTGCAGAGGGACAGGAGAGGACAGGTCAGGGCACCTCCAGACCCTTGTTGGGGGGTTGGAGCCCTGTGTGCTGCTGGGTGTGGGACCACCTGCCTGGGTGGACAGAGGCCGACCTGGGGCCATGCTGAGAACCACAGGGGCCCAGGTTCTGGCCATGAGTCCGGCTTCTCCACCTGCAAGGCTCCCATTTCAGCTTTGTTGGTTTACAAGAAGCAAAGGTGTGGGGTTAGCATATAGGAGAATTCAACACACTGGTGGCCTTTCTGGGTGACAGCTGTAGGGGTCAAATAGCAGCCTCTCCAAACTCACGTCCACCCAGAACTTCTGAATGTGACCTCATCTGCAAATAGGGTCTTTGTGGATATAACTACTTAAAAATCTTTTTTTTTTGTCTTTTTAGGACCACGCCTGCGGCATATGGAGGTTCCCAGGCTAGGGGTCGAATTGGAGTTACAGCTACCGGCCTACGCCATAGCCGCAGCATGCTCAGATCCAAACTGCATATGCGACCTACACCACAGCTCACAGCAACGCCAGATCCTTAACCCACTGAGCAACACCAAGGATCGAACCTGCATCCTCATGGATACTAGCCAGGTTCATTACAGCTGAGCCACGACGGGAACTCCTACTTAAAGATCTTGAGATAAAAACCTCCTGGATTAGGGTGAGACCTAAATCCAAGTGTCCATCTAAGAAGCGGAGAGATACAGAAACGCCAGGAAGAAGGCTTATGCACATGGAGGTAGATGGGAGGAGTGTGGCCACAAGCCCACGACACCAAGGGTGCCATCAGCTCCAGAAGCTGGGAGAGGCAGGAAGGACCCTCCCCTGGAGCCTCTGGAGGGAGCGTGGCCCTGCCCACATCCCAAATCCAGACCTCCAGCCTCCAAGCTCCAACAGGCTTCCCCGGCTGGGGCGCCAGGCTGGCCCCACTCACCATTGTCGCTGTTGTCGTCCACCAGGATGACCTCCTTGAGGAGCTGGGAGGGAGTGTGGTTGACCACGCTGTGCACGGAGCGCAGGATGACCGAGAGGGCTTCGTTGACGAAGATGAACACCACGGAGATCTGGGGCAGGTCGTCCGAGTAGGTCATCTGTCTGCACCTGCGGGAGAGCCGGGAGAGGGGGGCAGCGGTCAGTACCACCATGTGATGGGGAGGCGGGAGCCTGGAGCCCCCACTGGAGACTGAGCCCCCACTTCTAAATCCTGCTCCCAGTGAAAGAGCAACAGCAATGCCACGGATGGAAAAGGACCAAGCACAGTGAGAAAAAAAAAGTGTGATGACATTCCTCTCTGAAGCCCTGGACTTCCATGCTCTGAGCCTGATCCCTGCCATCCCCTTGCTGAAAGGCAGGGAACTTGCACTTGGAAGGGGTTCACATCCCCCTGAGATCACACTGAGCCCTTGGAAAGTATGGAAGAGAGACGGAAGGGGTGGTGATCCTCCCAGGGTGTGGTCCAGAGGAGGGTCTGGAGAGCCCCCGCCCGGAGCCCACATCAGCCCCTTGATGCCTCTATCTGTCCTCTGGGTGGCTGTGGAGCTGCTGGCTGCTGAACAGGTGGCATCTACTGGGCGGGTCCTGCACTTGGCAGGCACTGTCCCCTGAAGTGAGACCTAAGTAGACAGTGATGGGCTGCCCAGGAGGGTGGAGTGCAAGTGTCAGATGCTGCCTCCCCACTGCTGAAATGGCAATGATGTCTCCAAGGGACAGCTAGTTGTGGCCTCCGCCTAACCTCAGCATCGAGGAGAAAGAGAGATGAAGTGTCTTCTTCCAAAGGTCTTATCTTGGAGGTAAGGATGTGGGAGGGGAAAAGAAGGGGGCAGGGAAAGCAAAATATTCCATGTTGGGTGTAGTATGAGGCCAGTGAGTGGCTGTTTATGTCATAATAAAGTGGAATAAATTCACAAGGGGGCCAAGGGAAGTGTCAAAAATAGAGAAATGGGGGAAAAAAGGGAACAAAAAATAAAGTAGATAATGGGAGTTCCTGCTGTGGCACAGCGGAAACAAATCTGACCAGTATCCATGAGGATGCAGGTTCAATCCCTGGCCTCGCTCAGTGGGTCGGGGATCCAGCGTTCTGTGAGCCATGGTGTAGGTTCCAGACGTGGCTCGGATCCCATGTTGCTGCGGCTGTGGCGTAGGCTGGCAGTTATAGCCCGGATTCAGACCCCTAGCCTGGGAACCTGCATATGCCACAGGTGCAGCCCTAAAAAAAAAAAAAAAACGCAAAACCAAAATAAAATCAAGTAGATAATAAAGACAAAGACAGAAGGAACCTAATCAGTATGTTGGCTGCTGCAATAAATGTCAATAAAAAAATAAATAAATGTAAATAAACTGACTTTCTCCTTAGAATGGCAGAGGCGACTGAATGAAGTTACACACACACACACACACACACACACACACACACACACTGTTTGTGGTTTACAACAAACAGTTAAAATATTGTGATTTGTTAAAAAATATTGGAAACATAAGGGAGTAGGAAAAGCATACCAGACAAATACCATCCACCAAAATAGAAATTCAGCACAGATATCACTTCGGATGGAGGGCTTTTTATGAAGGGGTAGAATGGTTATAAACCATTATCACAAAGTGACTGGAAGCTGGGATGAAAGGAAAAACTACTAGAAAAGTAAGGAGAGTTTGATGAAATTACAAGTGTGCCTCCCCTTCCCATGGGCAGAATGAAAAACGAAGACCATGAAGGAATTACATAACGAATCCAAATACCTTCAGGGAAGAAAAGAATTTTCTTTCTTAGGTCCATAGGACATTTACGTAAAGCGGTCAAATATTTGCAAAACAGGAAACCTTGGACCAAGCAGGGATTTCACTGGCGGGGCTGGGTCTGTGGCTGTGGAACATACATGGTCCCACGGCCCCCACATGGGCAGGGTCTGCCCATCACAGCCTTCTCCCCCTGTGTCTGTGTGTTCCCTGTCCCCTTAAGGTCGCCAGCCGTTGGACCGGGGGACACCCTGCTCCGACAGGACCTCATCTTAACACCTTAGATATGCAACGACCCCATTTTCAAGTCAGGTGGCATCTGGAGGTCCTGGGGACGTGGACATGCATTTGGGGGGACACAATTTGGCCCATAATCAGTAATGCTTATCTCACACCTGGAGAAAGACTTTCATTTAAGGCATGGGGGTGCAGTCACTGTAGTTATCAGGGGCTGAGGGTCAGAGCTGTTTGGGAAAGATAAGCAGTGCTGGTGCTAACCAATCATGATGATAACTAGTAACTCTTGGAGTTACTGCTGTTATGCAGTGGAAACAAATCCAACTAGGAACCACGAGGTTGCGGGTTTGATCCCTGGCCTTGCTCAGTGGGTAAATGATCGATCCGGCGTTGCCGTGAGCTGTGGTGTAGGTCGCAGACGCGGCTCAGATCCCGCGTTGCTGTTGCTGTGGCTGTGGCGAAGGCCGGTGGCTACAGCTCCAATTCGACCCCTAGCCTGGGAACCTCCGTAGGCCGTGAGTGTGGCCTTAGAAAAGGCAAAAAGACAAAAAAATAAAAAATAACGTAAATAGATAACAAGTAACTCTGTTAACCAGTCATGAAGATAATTGATTGTGATGATCAGTAATAACGATGCTCACTGGTACGGATGACAAGCAGTCATAAATGAGACCAATGGGTAATTAATCCTGGTGACGACCGATCAGTTTGACTACAATGGCTAAGAGCTCATGGCAGGCAGCACTGCTCTGCATGTACCAGCCCGATGGTTCCCCGCAGCGTCCCCCAAGGGGACCTAACATCTCTGTTCCTTTTTTTATCCCCCCCTTTTTAGGGTCACACCCACAGCATAAGGAAGTTCCCAGGCCTACACCACAGCTCACGGAAATGCCAGATCCTTAACCCACTGAGCAAGGCCAGGGATGGAACCCATGTCCTCATGGATACCAGCCGGGTTCGTTTCTGCTTAGCCACACGGGAAATCCCAACATCCCTATTTTAAAGACGGGGATCCTGGGGGGTAACTAGCGCATGCTGGCGATGGGAATGGGCCCCACGCTGTCAGCCTCGGGCAGAGGTGGACTTAGGTGCCCGCAGCCAGCAGGGAGCAAGGCTTCCAGGCAGCCCTCCACCCCCTGCTCACAGCTGGGGTTCCAGCACCAGCCTGGCTTCAAGCCGGACAGCAGCTCTACGTCACTGTCGCATTGATATGGGCAGTGGGTGCTGCTGGGGAGATTTCATCACTCAGAAAAAGGCTTTCTGACAAGAAGACTTCACTCCATTTTTCTGCAGATGAAAAAAGTCAGAATACACAATTTTCATGAACTTGCAAAATGTGTGAAACAGGAAAAAAAAACCACAACAATCTTGAAGAAGGAAATGCATCTTGAGGTGACTGCCAAGAGGAAGGACAGGTTTGAAGGAGGGCTCTGCAGACGTCCAAGGTGGGGAGGACCTGCAGTGTCCCCCCCCCCCCGCCCAGTCCCTGTCCTTCCCGCTCCTTTTCCCCCTGCTCACCGTCCTCAAGCATCCTCATGAGGCTACTTTTTTCTATTCTTTTCTTTTTTTTTTTTTTTTGCTTTTTAGGGCTGCATGTGCAGCATATGGAGGTTCCCAGGCTAGGGGTTGAATCAGAGCTAGAGCTGCCGGCCTACGCCACAGCCACAGCAACGCCAGATCCAAGCCGCGTCTGCGACCTACGCACCAGCTCATGGCAGCACCGGATCTTTAACTTACGGAGTGAAGCCAAGGACTGAACTCACGTCCTCATGGATACTAGTCAGGTTTGTTAATACTCAGCCACAGCGGAACTCCTACTTTAAAAGATTTAAGCTTGATTAATATTTCAAGGTTCAAATCTGCAGCCAGGTGTCACCCTCTTTCCCAACAGGTCCAGGTCAGGAAAGAACCAGACAGCATCTCCTTGACCCGCCTCCCTCCTGCTGCCCCCCTCCCCCCGTCAGTGAAAAAGCCGATCCCTGCCCAGCTCCGCCTGCTCTGGTAAAGCCTTGGCCTTGACCTTGTTCTCACTGGCCTCTCCCTTGACCTGCCTCCTGGATGCACTTGCCGTCCTCTGAGGAAGGGCATGGTCTCGAGGATGTGTGAGCTGAGCTCCTCTGATCTGGCCTCTGTGAGTTTTCCTCCTCACTCCCCCGACGGCCCTACACGGCCCCTGTGCTTCTAGGAACACGCCAGGCCTGCTCCTGCCTCAGTGCCTTTGCACGCCCTCCCCTACCTGGCATACGTCTCCCCCACGTGGCCACATCGCTGGCTGCTCCTCTGGTCTGCCTCCGGGGCTGGAAACCCCCAGCCAGGGTTTCCTGTTGGTTTGATCACTGCCTCTGGGGCACCTAGAACTGCAGCCGCTCTAGAGGCTTCAACATACCTCATCTAAGAAGCTTCCATCCATTCCTGGTGGAGTCAAAGGTGGGGCGTGAGGTGCATGTTTAAAACTGTGACACCTTTGACGAGCCTCTGAATGTTTGAGGGTAACATCAAAAGTCTAAACTTGAAACTCGAGCTGGATTTGAGGATACGGGTGCACACACGCACACCCCTATGTGCACACTCACGCCCATCCTACACCCCACACACATCCAGGAGCCCTCGACAATGGGGCTGTGCCCACCCCTCGGGGCATCTGCCTTTTTTGAAGGAACCCTGCAGTCCTGGCTAAGCCATACCAGATCCATCCACATCAAGGTTTCCAGTTTCTGCCCTATGAACTTTTGCAGCTGGGTAATTTTTCAGGCTGCCGGCACCCAGCCCAGCGTGCCTGGCAACTGATGCTAGCTAGCACGCAACCTCCTCAAGGTCCCTTCCTTCCCTGAATGCCAGCCAGAGTCCAGTCCATCCTATCTCAAGCTGTGCATGTTTGCTGTGGTTCTGCTCAGTTCCTTTCTTTCCCCCCATAACACATGGACTCCACCCGCACTGTCACACTTTAAATAGCTGGGTGGAATTCCAGCCTCTGGATGCAGACGAAGTCTGGCAGCTCAGCAACAGGCTCAGGGACAGACACACAATCAGAGCCATGGAGAGGTTGGCGGGGGCCTTGGGGAGATAGGATGTGAGGCTGGAGCAGCTGCATCCATATTGTACCCAGTGGTCAGAGTGAAGCCAGCGAGGCCCACAGCAGAGCAGAGAGTTGGTGAGATGCCAGGTTCAGATGACATCAGCTGAGCATTGAGTCCAACCAGACCCGAGGCCAGTGAACTTCCTCCAGATCTTGTAGCTGCAGGAATAGTACATTCTCTTTCTCTCTTTTTCCAGCTGAAGCCAACCTGAGATGGATTTTCTGTCACATGGGATGAAGCAGTCC
This sequence comes from Catagonus wagneri, assembly GCA_004024745.2. Taxonomy (NCBI): domain Eukaryota; kingdom Metazoa; phylum Chordata; class Mammalia; order Artiodactyla; family Tayassuidae; genus Catagonus; species Catagonus wagneri. The sequence continues at coordinate 28,654,297 of PVHT021183555.1, forward strand.
TGATCCAGCACAGCTCCCGAAATGTACACGGTTCAGGGCTGGGCTTGCCTGGGCTAAGAGATGTCCCTCAGGAGGGTTCTGCCTGGTCAGCTGTGCCCCAAATTCCCTGACCAAGCAGAGAGGGGAGAACAGGGGAGCCAGTGGGCTTGGTGCTCACAGGGGTAAGTCTGGCTGCTGCCTTGACCATTGCACATGCTGTCTCAGGAAGTCCTCATCTAGGTGAGCTGGGGGCTTTCTCAGCATGTCAGGGGAGATGACACCAGCTGCTTTGTCCTAACCCTGTTCTCATCGACAACACAGACAGTCCCAGCTCAGGATCTCAGCTGCCTTGGGAGGAGGAGAGAGCTAACTGCCAAGCCCCTCAGCTAAATTCCCAGCAAACCCCAGTCTCTGAGACTTGGGCATCCATACAATCCCGAGACGCAGAGACAGAGCAAACCAAACATGGCAGAGGCCATGAAAAGGACCAGGAGAGCCTCCTTGACCTTCCGTGTTTCATAAGTGAGACAAAGACAACCCAGAACACATGAGGGAAGCCTGCTGGGGCTCTGAGAACATTTCCTCTGTTCTTAAAAGAGAGACAATATGTAGGAACATACTTACTCTGTCCTTTGGAAATTTGACCTGTGAAGATGTGATGCTAGAGCCACAGCAACAATGTTGTGACCATGAGGCAAAAAGCCCAATGCACTGAGCAGGGCACAGCAGAGACTTGGAAAGAGCCCAAATCCCCAAATCCCTGTTGATGTCATTGAGCCACCAGTGGAAAACTCCCCTCACCCCCACCCCCAAGCTTGTGGACTTTTTTTTACTTGAGATCGGGAATCCCATTGCTGTTGCAACCTCTTCTGAGTTGTTGGGTTTTTCATCTGAAAGCATGCTCAGTGACACAGAACACCCATTCTTTTTAGGGGGAATCCCATTTCTCCTTCAGAATGCCTTCCAGCCCTTGTGCCCCCAAACATTACCCCACATGGTCTGAGATGGGCACTGTGCTGGACTGTGCTTTCTGAAGATGCTGCAACAATACCTGAAATCTCTCCTGGGACCTGGCCCCCCTTCCCTTGAAACTTGGTGGGCTCTGCTGCCCCTCCCCAACAGAATACAGCAGGAGGAAAGCTACGTGGCTTCTGACCTGAGTCATGAAGTGCAACAGGGCTCTGCGTGCTGGGACTTTGTTTTGAGGAGACTGTGGCACCACAGAGGCAAGCAAAATCTGCCCAGGCTGCCGTGCTGGGAGGAGGCCCAGGCTACACAAAGGGTCCACACGTGCGTCGTCTGCTGGACAGTCCATCTGCTGCCAGGGGTGTGCATGACAACCACCAAGTGGTTTTAGCCCCCGCTTCGAGCCCCCACCATTACATCTCCTCAGCTAAGGCCCCGGAGTTACTGTTCAGAGAGGCCATGCGCCCCACTTTGGCCTGTTTGAACCCCTACTTCTGAGTCCCTTAAAACGTGGCTTGGAAGTCCTTTCATGCCTCAGCAGTTAATGAGCCCCTAGGATTCGTGAGGATGCGTGTTCAATTCCTGGCCTTGCTCAGTGGGTTAAGGATCTAGCATTGCCATCAACCGTGGTGTAGGTTGCAGATGCGTCGTGGATCCCGAGTTACTGTGGCTGTGGTGTAGGCTGGCAGCTACAGCTCCAGCTTGACCCCTAGCCTGGGAACTTCCATATGCCGTGTGTGGGGCCCTAAAATACAAACAAAAACAAAAACAAAAAAACCAACCAAACAAAAACGTGGCTTAGGAGTTCCCTAGTGGTGCAGCAGGTTAAGGACCTGGCATTGTCACTGATGTGTCTCTGGTTACTGCTGTGGTTCAGGTCTCAGCTGTGTTATGGGTTCCATCCCTCGCCGTGGGACAAATGAAAATGTGCTTTAACGCAGCTGACCTATTTGCTAAATAGGAACCATAACTGGGATGGGCGCTTCCCCCAAAGCCCAGTGATTCTGTCCTTTTCTTGGACATCCAGTGTCCTGCACGGTGCTGGTGTCACGCCCGTTCCATCAGGTCACGGCCAGAGGAGGGGCGGGGCCGTGGGCCCCAGAGAGGCTCAGCGTTCACATTCCCTGCCCAGAGCCGGAGGAGCAGAACGTCCTCAACCACAAGGCTATTTGGCAGAGGATTTATAAACCCACAGGGCAGCGAGTGCACTTACAAGCTCTCAAAGCCACTTCCGAGGTCGTGGCTGGAATGCAAGGCAGGCAGCATCCCGGCTGGCCTCCCAGCCGGCAGGGCCCCAGCAGCGACACTGATGGAAATGTATGGGGATGCCCTTTGTGCCGCTGGAGGAATCGACTCAGGTCGGAGAGGGGATGGAGTGGTGAGGTCGTCCGGAGGGGAGCCGGGGCCGGGGGTTGGGGGGGGCTGGTGCCGCAAGCTTCGGCACACACACCCACCTCTGGGGGTGGAGGAGACAGGTCTGGGCTTATTGCAGACCCAGGAAGCTGCACAGTCAGAAACCGAGACTGATGTTTCTGGGAACAGCGGCCAGAAGGGTTCTTGGAAGCATGTCCCCAGGGGAGTGTGGTAGCCTTCCTGGTAGCAGTGGCTGCCTGCCGTGTCTACACACTCCCGCCCTCTCAGGAATATCCGTGTGAGCCCGGAATCCTAAATGAGTATGGGCCACATTGATGCCTGGTCCTCCTGCCAGCCCGAGGTAGGATGATGATGATGATGATGATGATGATTATTATTATTATTATTATTTGTCTTTTTAGGGCCGCATCCAAGGCATATGGGAGTTCCCAGGCTAGGGGTCAAATCAGAGCTGCAGCTGCCGGACTACACCGCAGCCACAGCAACACCAAATACTTAACCCACTGATTGAAGCCAGGGATCAAACCTGCATCCTTATGGATAATGGGTTTGTTACTGCTGAGCCAAGATAGGAACTCCCCAAGGCAGGATTCTGATGGACACAGAGGCAGAGCAGCCCCCACGGAAAACGGTACAGACAGGAGAGGCTGTTTAGGGAGGCTGGGAATGGGGACTGGGGAGACCAGTGGCATAAGAAATGCCAGAGCCTCCGGCTTTGGGTTCCTGTCTTTCCAAGACCGAGTCCACCCACCATCTAGGAAGCTGGCTGCAGGACCTCCAAGACACAGCTAGGTGCCCACATGGGAGCACACAAATTCATGCATACACCCAACTGCACAAGCACACGTGCCCACAAGTAAATCACTGGACACAGACACGCAATCGCATGCACGCACACACAACACAGACGCACACATGTGCATGACACACGCCCATGCATACGTTCACAGGCATCTTGCAAACAGCCAAACGAGGTGGGGACACTAATGGCTCGTATTTATTTGCGGTGCCTGGGCAGGAGCTAAGGGTGAGCACAGACCACAGACTCATTCCTCCACCCAGGCCCTACCTCGAACGGACTAAGCAGCTGCGGGCCGACCTGCTCAGCAGCTTCAGGAAGACGAGTGGGCTGAGATGCTTGAGAATCTCTGCACCACGTGTTTGAGGAGATGTGAGCACACGTGCCATCTGCAAGGCTCCAAGCAGAAGCCTGGCAGACCCATTTGTCCAAAGCAGAACACCGGAATGTGCACAGAAAGACCCCTCCCGCCCCACCCCACAGGAGCCTGAGACTGTCACACAGGGGGTCATGTTCTGATGGGCACCATTGCCTCAAGGCCTCCAGGTACCCAGGAGAGCGAGTGGGCTGCAAGGCCCACAAATCCCTAGGTGCTATGCTGCCGAGGACCCCTGGGGCACCTAGAGTGTCACGGCCTGGGTGGCAAGGTCCCTCAAGGCCTGGCTGTGCCATGTTCTGAGGCCCGTGACTCCAGCCCCTCCAGGCACTCCCTCTGGCCCACTGACTTGTCATGGGCTGGTGTTCAGCTCATCACAAGTGTCTCCTGTTGCCCTCAGCCCAAGCAGGGCAGCAGGGCTTCTGGGGGTGCTGTATGAGCCCCTAGGATGGAGAGCAGAAGGGGATGAGGGAAGCGGGACCCCCAGGCATTTGTTCATCCAGCCCCCGACAGGATCTGGGGAGGCCCTATTCCCCCAACCCAGCAAATCCACAGCTGAGTTGGAGCCACAGGCAGGTGGCCTCCGCTTCTCCTGTCCCACTTCCTTAGCTGCCATCCTGCCGCGGGGGACCGGCCTGGGTCTGAGGAAGAGCCCCTGCCACAGCGAGCCAGCAGGTGCGGGGCTGTTCCCCTCTGCGACCCCCAACGTGGAGAAGCAGGCTCAACTGAGGGGCCCCTGCCCTCCCCAGGAACCTTCTTCCCTGACACAGACGGGGGGGCTCCGAGGGCTCAGGGGCTGGCTGGGGTGGGGGTGCATATTGTGGTGAGGGGTCGGCTGGCCGTGGCAGATTCACCGGAGGAGGAAAAGAACCAGTATGTCTCCGTGACAACACGGTGCTTTCTATCCATCGTCTGGGACACTTGCCTGCACTCCCAGATCCTCAATGAGGCCGGTGTCTGAGCCCCTGCGAGAAGCTGGGATCGGCACGCCTGCCTGCAGCGCCTTGCGGCTGCCCTCACTAAATCTGCACTTATTACACTTGACAGCCAAGCTGTGCGCAGAGGAGACGATTAATGTGCACAAAGACTTCGCCAGCACGTAACGGGGCGGGGGCGGGGGCGGGGGCGGGGGCCGGACGTTACCGCGTGGGAATGCAGGACCGGGTCTCCGATGAGGCCGTTCGTTTTTATGATCCTGTTTAATTTGGCTTTGCCCGTCTTCCTTTCACTATCCCATGGGCCAGTCTTAACAATCAAGATCTATGTTATGAGCTCTGTGACATAATTAAAGCCGCTGCTTAATTAGGAAGGCGATCTACTTTCAGACAAAGGGAAATCAATAATGTATCCGGCTGAGGAAGGTAGAGAGGACTTTGGTTTGAAAGCGGACTGAACTGCCAGTTGGGGTGGGGACACGTGCCCACATGGGTGCGCCCACACGCCTGCACTGCAGGCACACGCGTGCACACCGCGCACGAGTGCACATGCTCCCACATCCCGCGTGTGCTCTGATGATTAGGCCTATGGGAGTCAATCTGTTAAGGCGGAGTTCCCGTCGCGGCACAGCGGTTAACGAATCCGACTGGGAAGCATGAGGTTGCGGGTTCGATCCCTGGCCTTGCTCGGTGGGTTAAGGATCCGGCGTTGCCGTGAGCTGTGGTGTAGGTCGCAGACGTGGCTCGGATCCCGTGTTGCTGTGGCTGTTGTGCAGGCCGGCAGCTGTGGCTCTGATTCAACCCCCTAGCCTGGGAACCTCCATATGCCACAGGTGCGGCCCTAAAAAGTGGGGGAAAAAAAAATCTGTTAAGGCAGCTTCTGATTGGATGGATGGTCTGGGCGGGGGTGGAAGGGAGGGATTTGAGGCTGTTTAGGAAACTAACCTCTGAAAGTTTCAGATGGGTAGAGACTGAGCTTGCATTTATGCATTTATTCCTTTAATCCTCCATGAATGTTTGCTCAGGGCCTCCTAAGCGCCAGGCATGGCCACCGACGTGTGACAGCACGGAGCTGCTGTTTGCAGAGGGAACTCTCCTGACACCCTTTAACCTCACAAGCCTGAGTATCAGCCCTTTGCAGCTCCAGCCTCAGGTGCTCCTCCCCCAGGCCCCAGGCATTCTTAGTGCAGCACAATCATCTGATTCCTGTCTCAGCCTCTGGGAAGACTCAAGTGGTATATGGGTCAGGGATTGTCCAGTGGGCTGTAGGTGGGGCCGAGGCGGCATGACCACATGTGTGCTGGTTCTCAGGGCCTGGCCATGCGGACACCCAGAGGGAACACGCTGGGGCTTCCTCCCAACACGGCGGCTCATGGGCCAGGACCCAAGCCAGGCTGGGCAGGGAGGCCCTGGAAGCCCCAGAGCCTCCCCTCCACCCTGGATCCACGACCAGCCATAAAATCCTACCCAAACGCCAGGGGAGGGACATCCTCTCCACCTCTTTTCCTTTTTTTTTTTTTTTTTTTTTGCTTTTCAGGGCAGCACCTGCAGCATATGGAAGTTCCAAGGCTAGGGGTCGAACTGGAGCTGCCTCTGCTGGTCTACGCCACAGCCACAGCCACAGCCACACCAGATCCAAGCAGAATCCTCAACCTACGCTGCTGCTTGCAGCAATGCCAGATCCTTCACACCCTGAGCACTTCCTCATAGATACTAATCAGGTTCTTAACCCACTGAGCCACAATGGGAACTCCCCCTCTGCACTTCTTGATCGGGGAGGGCCAAGTTTCCAAAAGAGGGTTTGGATCCACCTCTGGAAAATATGATCTGCCACACCAGGTGATGTGAGGAAGGCATGAGGGGGGAGCACGCCACATGACGGGGCTCGGCCACATCCAGAGGCCTCCTGATGTTACAAGTAAAGTCATGTGGGGTCACAGCCATGCCCCTTCATGTACCTACTGACTGTGGCTGCTCTCAAGGCAGCCCCACCCAGCTCCCAGCCTTCCGCCTCCCACCCCCCTTAGTCCTTTAGCATGACTGGGGTCGGTGGCCTTTACTTTCTCAGAGGACCTTCAGGCTGCCTGAGTCCCAGCTCTGCACCTACGAAATGGAGTCCTTCCTGCCTCAGTTTTCTCATCTGTAAAGTGGGGGCAACCCTGGTCCTCAAAGCCTGGCTGCAGGATTAAGTGAGCTAATACCTGGCCTGGTGGTAGCATCCTGCGGCTCGTGTCTTCAGTCAGCCCAGGGAAGGGCTTGGGCACTACTCTCTGAGCTGCACTGGGGCCTGGGTCTCCACCCAGGGAGCTGGGGCCCATGTTCTAAGCAATGCTTTCACGGGGGCTGTCAGTGCATGCGACTAATCCCCGTGATGCAGTCCACTGAGCGCAGAGGGAAATGCTGGGCTGAGTGACAGTGACAAGCTCCAGAGAGGCCCAAGGCAGAGCCAGAAGAATGAGATCTTTGGGAAACAAGACACGACTGGGCTTTCTTCCGTTACGACAGGTGCTGTGAGGTGAAGGAGGAGTTGCAGCAAGATCAGCGGGCCCCGCCGCCTCTGATCCACATCCAGTGGCTGCAAGGTCCCCTCCCCCCAAAGTCACAGGGATACACTACGGGAGATCAGGAGGTGGAACATGGTGCTACTTATGTGCCAAGCTGGCCCTGGTGTCCCCACCTCTACTTCTACTATGTACCCAGGAAGGGCTTCGCACAGCCGGTCTGGCTTGTCCACCTCCTGCACATTCAAGGTCTGGCCCCAGCCCAGCTCCAGGGTGGTGACCTCTGAGCCCTTGGAACTTCCTGCCGCATAAGAGTGTCATGTTCTGGAGTTCCCACCACGGCTCAGCGGGTTAAGGATCTGTTGTTATCTCTGTGGCTGCACAGGTTTGATCCCCAGCCAGGCACAGGGGCTTAAGGATCTGCTGTTGCTGTGGCTGTGGTCTAAGTCACAGCCGAGGCTAGGATTCCATCCCTGGCCCTGGAACTTCAGTATGCCACTGAAGCGGCCAAAAAAGAAAAAAAAAGTCACTTTCACCTGGAGTTCTGGGGCCTTGTCTGGTAATCTTTGGTGCAACGAGATTCATGACGGGCCTCAGCTCGACCTTTGCAGGGGCTGGATCCTGCGGCCAGCCAGTCACAGTCATACTCATGCTCACCCAGCCCTGCTGGATGAGTCAGGCACTGAGAGGGACACCCGGCAGCTCCTGCCTGCACCACGTGCGTAACAGCTTTGCTGAGCCCTGGGAATCCTTTCAGTGAGTCACTGAACTTGAGGTTGGTCTTGGAGATCCTTGGCTGGGCACCCTGACTTCCCAGGAGCTCCCAGCCAGGATCGGTGTTAAAACTCCAGCTAGCTCACTGACTCAGTAACTTAGTTCACACTGCAAAAGTGAAGACACAATGCGGGGGGTGGATTTCAGAAATTCACACACACACACACACACACGCACACACACCCTCAGAGCACAGACTGGGTGCTTCGCCAGCCTGAGTCATTCAGGTCCGTGTCCCTGACTGCTGTCACATCTCTGCAGCACCTGCGTTATTATTTACTTCATATGTTCCTTCAAATCGGCCTGTTTTACACCTAACTGCATTTTTCATTCAAAAAGGAACATTTATTTCATCGTTGCAAATGGAAAGAGGCATTACTGTGCTAAATCAATGGTGATCATGAACGTAAATGCGATGAAAATAAAATAGCGCCATCACATGCAACACGTGGGTGAGGTCTGGGCGTGCCCTGCTCCCGGCTGTGTCTAACGGAACAAAAGTGGACATGTGCCATGGCAGCCAGGCGGTAATTACCCCAGCCCACACCCTGCCAAGTGGCTCCAAGCTTTCCATGGAACGTGGCAGCACCTGAGGTCTAAGGGACAGCGCGGGGCTAGAACAAGGAACGGGGTGTTGGGAGAGGGAGGGTGGGCAGACCTGCTGATCAGTGCACCCCAGGCCCCAGTGTTCCCCGCCACCTGCGCACCCGCACGGCCCCAAACCACTGCCAGCTCTGCCACAAACCATTGCCAGCTCTGCCACAAACCATTGCCAGCCCCACCCCACAACCAGCAAGCCCTCAGGCTTGGAGGCACAGGGAGTCAGGGAGAGCTACTCCCTGGCCCCCCATGGGCTGGGGCAGCCCCAAGGCCAGTTCTTTAGTCCCCCTGCATCCCAGCAGAGCTGATTCTCCACCCACCACCTGTACCCACAAAAATGACACACTTTCTCAGGCCTTTGCACCCCCGCCCCAGGGTTCCGGGGATCACTTCCCAGATCAGAGTCCTATCTCAGGGGCAAACCGAGACAGGAGCTGAAAGCAGACACCCTTCTCCCACCCGCCTCTCCTTGAAGGCCGCTGCAGAGGCTGAGACGCTGCCACCTGTCACTGACTCAGGACTCAGTGCAACAACCTCAACCACAGGACAGCCCAGCTCTGAAACCCGACCTCTGCTGGGAAGATGCGTCTGAAAGTGCCTTTCCTGTTCAAGGTTCCGGCTGCAGGACAGAAAGAAGCCTGGCAGAACTTGTCCTTCACCTCCAGGGTCCAGGTGCCATGCGTGGCTGAACTTACGAAAGCCATGGGGTTTATTTAATGTCACCTTTTGTTCCCATCCCGCCTCCGCCAAGGTACCCAGTGAGCTTTAGTAGAGGATGCAGTGACTTCAGCCCAGGAGTCAATCCCGAGAGACCACAAGACAAGGCCATTGCCATCGAGGGACCTGACTTTCCAGACTAATCATGGCTTTGGTTTTTGGGGGCAGGTGGGACCGGGGTTGACAGGCAACTGACAGAAATGGCAAATGCCTTTTAGGCAGGGGCAAAGCTCATTTCAGGCAGAATCTCCACCCACCATCGCTGTTACTGGACCAAAAGCAGGGGAGGGGGGCACAAACCCACTTGGCAGAGCCTGATGCTTCAGGCTGGGGTCCCCCGTGGCTCATGTCACTGGTGTTAGTGGTGGCACCTTGAGCGCCAGCGGTGGTGCAGCCCAGCTTCCTCAGACCTGCCAAAGGTTGTGTCAAAAGGGGCTGCGCGGTCTCAGTCCTGCAGCTGGACACCTGGAGAGCACGCCCACGGCCAAGAGGGGAGAAGCCGGGAGAGGAAGACCGCCCCGGCGGCCCCGCCTCCGGGAGCCCGTCCCCGCCCTGCCGGTCCGCAGAGCCCAGGGAACTCTGTGGCCCACGGAGCTGCCTGGAGGTGCCTGTGGGCGGGGCCACGTACTCACTTTTTGGGCCTGTAGTCGGGGATGGTTCTGTCCAGGGAGATTCGGTCGCTGAGCTGCGCGTTGTATCCGTATTCCTCATACTTGCTTTCTGTCTCCTGGCTGTCATCACGCAGCGTGGCCGCCATGCCACCCTGGCCCAGGCCGCCCGGCCCCTCCACCAGGCCAATGGGCTTGGCGAGGCCTGGAGGAAATGAGAAAAGAGGGAGTCAGGCCCCGGACCTCCCACCTCCTGCCCCCACCCCCCTCCCTTTCTCTCCCCAGCAGCCTCTTTCTTTCCTCCCTCCTTCCCTTCCTTTCTTTTTTTTTTGGGCACACTCGTGGCACGGGAGAAATTCCTGGACCAGGGGTAGAACTCAAGCCACAGCTGTAACTACAGCCACAACAGTGACAACATGAGATCCTTAACCCACTGAGCCACCAGGGAACTCCAGACAGCCTCTTTTTTTCAGACGCAAGCTCAGCATATTCCTTAGATACCGCAGGATTCCAGCTCTAGGACCTTGCAGGAAAGGCAAAGCTATGGATGTTGGAGGGGGGAGAAGAGGCAGAGCACAGGTGATTTTTAGGGCAATGAAATTACTCTGCATGATTTTTTTTTTTTTTTTGCTTTTTTTAGGGTTGCACCCGTGGCATATGGAGGTTCCCAGGCTAGGGGTTGAATCAGAGCTATAGCCTCCAGCCTACACCACAGCCACAGCCATAGCAACATGGGATCCAAGCCGTGTCTGCGACCTACACCACAGCTCACGGCAACACCGGATCCTTAACCCACTGTGCGAGGCCAGGGATCAAACCCTCAACCTCATGGTTCCTAGTTGGATTCCTTTCCACTGCGCCACAACAGGAACTCGTGTATGATTTTATAATAGTGGCTACATGTCATTATACATTGGCCTAGACCCAGAGCATGTACAACACCAAGAGTGAAACCTCATGAAAATTGTGGACTTTGAGTGATGATGCATCAGTGTAGGCTCACTAATTGTGACAAATGTACCACATTAATGTAAGGTGTTGATAACAGGGCAAACTGTGGAGGGAGGGGCCACTTGGGAACTCTGCACTCTCCACTCAATGTTTCTATAATCCCAAACGTATTCTAAGAAGCAAAATCTATTAAATTTTTAAAATGTAAAATAAAGATATTGCTCACCCCACCCCCTTGCTCACCAACCCTTTGTTCCTCTTTACAATTTAAACTATTGTACATCCACACAATGGAATGCTGCTTTGGAATACAAAGGAAGGAACTACTAAAGATGCAACAACCTGGATGAATCTCAAAGGCGCGAAGCCCCCAAGATAGAAAAAAACACTTGTATCACTCTGTTTACAAAAGTTCAAGGACAGATGAAGCTACTCTCTGGTGACAAAAGTGAGGACAGGGGACCTCTGGGACAAGGGTGGCATTACCTTTCCTGGGGTGACCAGGTTGTACGCGCATGTGTGTGTGCCTGAGAAGGCCAAGCTAGGAGAGTGTTCTTCTGGAATGTTCTGTTTGGTCATTTGTGCCAGGAAAGGAGACCAGAGCAGTGCCCCACTGGGCAAAGACAGCACCTTTTGCTCTCTCTGGAATGGACGATTCTGGAACATCTTGGCTTTGGCAATGGGGCCCAAGGAGCCATAGTTTAAGCCAGGCAGAGTTGGGGTGAAGTCCTGCCTCCAAAATGCATTTATTAGCTTCCAGAGAGAGGCCCCTGTCCTACTTCAGGCCACTAGAAGTGCACTTTAGGAAATATCCAACACTGACGTCACACGCTGCCCCACACTAGGTACCAGGCTCCTGTCCCCTCCATAGGTTTTTTTGATTAAACAAGGAGGCCACTAGACCTAAGGGGTCTAATGCGTGGCATCTATGCAAGCAAAACCAAATCTAAGTCTGTAAGGTTAAGAGATGGAAAGCCAATCACACATAGCCTATCAGGGCAATCACAGCACAGTCAATCACAGCCAATCACACACAGCCGATCACAAACAGCCAACCACACACACACACACACACACAGCCACCCACACAGCCAATCACAGTCAACCACACAGAGCTAGGCTTTAAGCCACACCAGTCAACAATCTTCTTTGCTTTGCTTCTGCACTTTTTCTCTGTATATATTTTCTCCAGCTCCTAGCCTCTTCTGGTTTGGCAATGCCCCATTCCAATCAATTATTGTCCAAATATTATCTTTAAGATTTATAATACACTTCAGTTTATCTATGAAAAGTTCCCAGCGAGGGCAGGGGTGGGGCAGTCCACCTCCATCCTCCATACTGAGCGGTGGGACCCCTGTTCACTAGAGCCAAGGCCAGAAGCTCCAGGGACCTCCAGTGTTCTATATTCTAGAACATTTCCTCTTTAAATGGAAAACGTAGGATTGAAGGATACACATTTGGATGTAAAATTGAAAAGTTACATGACACAAATCACTTCCACTTCTTATTTTAATATGGCAAAGTGAATATATATACATATATAAAATATATATCATGCTGTTTTTAAATGTCTGTACTGTACTTGTAGTTTTCTTTGAAAAGCCTGTAAATAGACGTCTCCCACAGACAGATGTGCTTCCAAACCTGAAGGGTGAGTCTGACTGCTGAGGGGAGTCACACCCGTTTCCTGCTTATAAAAGTGAAATGTGCTATGTTTAAAAAATGCAAATCATCCAGAAAGCTATAAAACGAAGAGTTAATATTTCCTGGGCGCTTTCCCTCTGCAAGCCCCACTCTCCCTAGAAAATGATTTTTTTTCTGATGTTCATCCTTCTCACACATGCATAGCAATTTTATGGGTCTGGTTCTTGCTTTGTCAGCCTGAGACAATTGTCCTTGACTTCTGGCATGAAAGATGAGGAGTGGGGTCCATTTCCACCACCACCTACATCCCTGTCCCTGCCCCCTCCCTCCCTTGATTTGCCTTAGCTATGTTATTAACTTTAGTTATGCTGGTGGTTACTTTTGTGACCTTAAAGGAACACTTGACACTGTAACTCAACTATAATGGAAAAAATAAAAATCATAAAATCAAAAAAAAAAAAATATCAGGAACACTTGAGGCCCTACTTTTGGAAGTATCACCTTTAGCTGCCAGCTATCAACTCCCTACCAGGTTAGATGAGAAATTAGCATAATCCTGGGGTTGCTGGTCAAAGACTATAAAGTGTCAGTTATTTATAGTTATATGTTTGTTTCAGATTTATAGTGCTAGGTTCCCAGGAGGATGGAGACAGACTCCCACTCCCCCCAAATGTGACTGTTTAGCTTGGAGACCTGCTGAGGACATGGGTGCGGCCCAGCACAGGACTTACAACCTTTCCTGGAATGTGCAGCACAGATTAACCACCTACAAGGATTAACTACCCTCTGTCATAGGACTGGACCACCCACTCCTCCCTTGGCCTTCTCCTCCTCCTTCGTCATTCCTGCCACAAGTTCCTGCCATGAACTCCAGCCACAGATCCTTTACAAGCCTAGCACCTCCCCACTGTCAGGCTGGTGCCATCTGGAGCTCAGCCCGTGCCCCTCCGATGCCTTGATAAATCTCTCTTGTTTCACCAACTAGGTCTTGCGGGTTCCTCCCTCGGCAAACCTAACATATATATACAGAAATATCCGAATAAGCTTAGAGGTTTGTCACACAGCACTGTGCCTAGTTAACCATACAGCATTGTGCACTTAAAAATTTGTTAAAAATTTGTGCACATCTCATGTTCACAATAAAAATAAATAAATCTTTTAAAAGTTGAATTGCTGAGTTCTCATTGGGGCTCAGTGGATTAAGAACCCGACATAGTATCCTCGAGGATGTGGGTCTGACCCCTGGCCTCGTTCAGTAGGTTAAGGATCACATATGCAGCTCAGATCCGGGGTTACAGTGGCTGTGGCATAGGCCTCGGTTGCAGCTCCAACTTGACCCATAGCCAGGAACTTCCATATGCTGCAGGTTCAGCCATAAAAAGAAAGAAAAAAAAGTTGAATTACCAAAAAAAAAAAGAGAGAGAGAGAGAGAAAGGAAAAGAAAAGACATTAGCATACTTCGCTGGGTGTCTCCTCCACCTACATAGCTTTTACTGCATCAAAGGGCATTTGTAACATCTACATTTTGCTCTGTAACTGCAATCTGGCTTTCTGCAGATCCGGCCATAGTTTGATTCTAAAATGAGATCAGAGTCCACATTTGTCACATTGTGATTACGTAAATAATGTTCGCTGTGTAGCCAAGCAATGACGGACCATCAGGACCAAAGCGGAATTTTATCACTTCCTAAACCTGTGCCCTTAGTGAAGAATTTTTCTTTTTCTTTCCAGTGGTTGAATCAGAGCTGTAGCTGCAACCAACGCCACAGCCATGGTGTCGTGGGGTGGTTAGTGGTAGGGAGCTCTCCCAGAACAAAAGGAAGGGAACGTCCGCGATCAGCATCTGTGCGCGCATGCGCAACTATGTGGCCGTATGACATAATCGGTATTCCTGCGCGCAGGCGCAACTATGTAACATGAACTATCCATGTTGTGTATCAGAATTTACAGAATGTATGTTACCTTATAAGGGAGACAAAGGACCAAGATGTAGCGGGAAAACTAGCAGAAGTATATAAGGCAAGACCCTGCTGCGTTCGGGGATCACCCTTTGGATATGAATCCGCTGAGCCAGTGCCGGCACGAATAAACGCTGCTTCCGGGCAAACAGCCTCAGTGCCCCATCTCTCTGTACATATGTCCTGCAGCAATGGCAACACCAGATCCGAGCCCTGTCTGTGAGCTACGTTGCAGCTTGCAGCAACGCCAGATCCTTAACCCACTGAAAGAGGCCAGGGATCGAACCTGCACCTTCACAAGAGACAACATCGGGTTCTTAACCCGTTGAGTCACAATAGAAACTCCAAGAATTTTCAGTTGTCAACATGGTATTGATTACTTTCTCTGACCCTCTGTTAATTTCCCCAAATCATGCATATTTTGGTTAGCTTTAGGTTTGGATATTGACTTTCTGTACAACTTCTTAGGGCAAATGTACAAGAATGATAACAGTAACACTCAGTAGCATGGTCGTTCAGCTGTGATTGAGGGCTATAATTCACCCCATTTTGCAGATAAATTAACAGAGAGGTCACGTGATGTGCTCGGGGCCACACAGTGTACAAGCACAGAACCAGCATCTGTATTCAGGCAACGGTGGCACCAGGGGACACCTCACTGCCTTGTTCCTGCCTCTCGAGAGCTCAGGGCATCTGGAGTCACCTGTCTGTAGCATAGGGTCCAGTTTCCCCTCATGGATACTCCTTGCAGCAGGTCTGGGACTAGAGTGAGGTGCCTGGGGTGCAAGATGCAAGGAGACACCCGCTCTCCAGGGTCCCCGTCTGGCAAAGCCTCCACGTCCTTGCTCCTTGAATCAGCAGTCTGCCAGGTGCCCATGTCCACAAATAACCACCAAAGCGCCATGACTGTTGATTTGAGGGTTATAAATAAATTTGCTCAAAGTGGATTCATAAATGAAGAATCTGTGAATAGCGAGGAAGGGCTGCACTTTGATATTTTAGCTATCGCCGTGGCCTTCATGGGTCGTTGCCGGAATGAGAGCGCCAGGAGCCTTGCCTGTGTTCTCGGCTGTGGATCTGCCAGCAGCCAGAAAGCCTGAAACGGCGTGAGCTAGGGAAGTGAATGGAGGGTGAATAACTGAGCTCAGCAGAGAGGGAGGGCTGGGAGCCGGCACGCCAGCCCCATGGGGTGGCTGAACGGCCCCCCACTCCCAGCCTAGAGACCATCCCACTGGCCCTGCGGCGGCTCCACAGAAGATGGTGGTTCTCAAACTTGAGCCAGGTCCCCGGAAGACACAGAATGCACGGGCCCACCTGAGCATCTGAGAGCCTCTGATTCCGAAGGTCCCAGGTGAGTGGGAGAACTGGCATTTCTCAGAAGCCTCCAGGAGACACTGATGCTGCCAGCTGGGGACCCCTCTCAGAGGACCTTTGCCCTGGAACAAGGGCTCATGGCCTTTCATTCTTTCATGGCTACAAGATGCATGGTGGGGGAGTTCCTGTTGTGGCTCAGCAGAAATGAATTCAGTTAGTACCCATGAGGACTCAAGTTCAATCCCTGGCCCCGCTCAGTGGGTTAAGGATCTAGCAGTTGCCATGAGCTATGGTGTAGGTCACACATGTGACTTGGATCCCATGTTGCCATGGCTGTGGTGTAAGCCGGCAGCTGTAGCTCCGATTCGACCCCTAGCCTGAGAACTTCCATATGTTGCAGGTGCGGCCCCAAAAAGCAAAAAAAAAAAAAAAAGATGCACGGTGGCCTGACGGGAACATCATGCAAACCCTCCTTCTGGGCTCCGGGGTGGGGACAGGGAGACGCTGCAGAGCTGGCAGGGGGTCATGGGTGCGCACCTCCCGGGCCTCACCCTGGTGCCCTCTTGGCCTTGTGGTGAGGCTGCCGAGGCTCTGAGAAGCCGCCCCCACCAGCACCCCTGCAGGGAGGCAAGGGGTCAAAGCTGCTTGCCAGGGCTCTCTGATGGTCCCTGCCACAGCTCTCTGGAGCAGGACAGATCTGTGACAGCTCCCCCCCTCCCCGATTGAAAATTCACGGATCAGATTTGGCTTTTAAGGAAAGTCACGAACATCACTGCTTCCCTGTAGGGTTTCCGGAACTCTCCCCAATAGCCCAGCACGGGCTCACATCTTCTCTCCCAAAGAAATCCTTCTAAAGAGGCAGGATTGATTGATCTCCACAGGGAATTGAGAAGAAAGTCCTCAAGATTAAAGATGGTCTGGCCCTTACTGCGGGGTCTGAGGCCCACATTTCATGGAACTGACGGTCAGGTGGGCTGTCACAGCCTCCTGTAGCCACACCTGCACTGGGCTTTTGTCCTCTCACCTCCCAGCTCCTGGCTTCCCCGAGCGGCACATGCCAGCCGGGGTGTGATGGGTGGGGGCAGCAATGGCCCCCAAAGATATGCTCAGGACCTGTGAGCATGACCTTATTTGGAAATAGGGTCTTTGCAGATGTAATTAGTCAGGATGCGGTCATTCTGAACCGGGCTAGATTATAGTCCAGTGACTGGGGCCCTTATCAACAGGAACTGTGGACACACACACACAGAGGATGGCTATGGGACAGCAGAGGCAGAGATGGGAGTGATGCAGCCACTAGCCAAGGACACTTGGACCCACCAGGAGCCAGAAGAGGCAGGTAGTGTAACTGAGCAGGGGGCCCTGAGGGGTTCCTGGGCACAAAAGCCTTTCTGTGTCCACATTTCTTGTGCTTAGGAAATGGGCCTCATTCAGCCAGGACCTTCCCTGAGTTCCCAGGGGCAGGTTCAGACAGGTGCTGATCAGGGAAGGGAGGGGAGGCGGAGACCGGGAGCAGCAGTCAAGCAACAGTAGAGCAGTCTTGGGGCAGGAACCTGGTTCCCTCTCAAGGGAGGCACAAAATGATGTAGGCGTCTTCTGCACCCAAGAGAAAAGTAATATTCCTTATTGTTTCTTTCAGAAATGAATACTTTAAAATCAAACAGCTTGGAGCCCTTCCTGTCTCAGCATCCACCCCCTTCCCTGATTTGCAACCGTTTTGAACCTGCCCTTTGGAACTCAAGGAAGGCCACAGAGGGTGAAGCTTATTCCCCTAATAATAAGAAATGGGGGACACGGAAAGGCTAATGTGCCCAGGAGCCCCACAGGGCCCTGCTTGTTTATAGAAGGAGCCTTGGAGGGGGCACGGCCCTGCTGACACCTTGGTTTCGGACCTCTGGCCTCCTGAACCCAGAGAAGGAATGTCATGGTTTCAGCCATTGGGTCTGTGATGTTTTGCATGGGTGGCCCTGGGAAAGCAACACAGACCCACCAAGCACATGGCCTGCTGGGATGTGACCTGTGGCCCGTGGACTCGGAGAACAGTGGGCCACCGCTCCCATCCCATGGGCACTCAGCCTGCCATCAGACTGACCTGAACGGAGGTGGGTGCAGAGTCCAAAGACACCCCCGGCTCCCTTAACTAGAGCAAAGGAGTTGTTTTTCCTGTTTGAAATCCTCCACTTCCTCCTGGGGGAGGGCAGTGCAAGCTTGGCGGCTCATCTTTGAATGGATGTGATTTTGAGAACAATGGGAAATTTGCATTCATTAGTTCAGCATTTGAAACTTCTGTCCAGACAACATTTCCGACAGTTTCAACCAACAAACCAAACGATCAGAAGCTAGCAGTTCTGGGACTAGAGGTCACAGCTGATGTTTGCTGCACTGGCCGGGCGTTGCCCACACTCCGCCTCCCCATGACACCTTCTATGCTGGTGCCTTCATCACCCCAGCTCACAGAGGAGACCACTGAGCCTCATGGTGGCTGCAGAGCCAGGAAGGGGAGAGCCCGGCCTCTTAGCCCAGCCTCTAAACGTCAAAGCAACTTCAAAGAAGCATCTTAGAAGGGACCCCTAAAGGTCACCAGGTTTTCATTTTTGACATCCAGTGATAAGATGGAGCAGGCACAGGGAGCTATAGAAGTCCCAATAAGGGACCTTAGACAGAGAGGGAAACCTAGGGGACTTTGGGAGATCACTGTAAGTTAATAACTGCTCAAGAAAGCCATCAGCCTAAGGCAGGCTTGCTTGACTAGTGGAGGCGTGAGAACTGCCTCAGATAATTGGGTAGGGATGGGATGAAGCCTTCAGATTCTGACCCAGGGCAGGAGATTGAGGACAGC
>PVHT021183555.1:28679623-28730407 GCA_004024745.2 Catagonus wagneri
AGGGGAGAGGAGGAGGGGGAGGGGAGAGGAGGAGGGGGAGGAGAGGTATTTTAAGGAACAGTGGCAGCCTCTGGGGTTGTCTGGCTAGCAAGTTGTCCCTCCACCTTTTTTATTAGTAGAGCCACAGATTGTTTTTGATAGAAATGACTCTGGCTAAAATGCTCGCCTTCCTGGGCTGACCTTGCAGCTAGGAGTGACGTGTTGACCAATATCTGGTCAATAAGATTCAAATGGAGGAGTTCCCATTGTGGCTCAGCGGACACGAATCTGACTAGTATCCATGAGGACTCAGGTTCAATCTGTGGCCTCACTCAGTGGGTTAAGGATCCAGTGTTGCTGTGAGCTGTGGTATAGGTTGCACATGTGGCTCAGATCTGGCGTTGCTGTGGCTGTGGCTGTGGCCAGCAGCTGTATCTCCAATTCAAACCCTAGCCTGGGAATCTCCATATGCCACAAGTGTGGCCCTAAAAAGGACCAAAAATAAAAAAAGGTTCAAATGTAATTTGGTGGAATTTCTGGGAAATGTGTCTAAGAGGCAACAGATCAGCTGTATACATGGAGTTCTGTGTTTTTTTTTCCTTTTATAGTCCTTCCCCCTTTGTCCTACCTGGAACTAGGACTCAATGTGTGGGGCTGGAGCAGCCATGGTGTGACCATGAGGTTGAATGTCACACAACAGGAAGGGGCGGGGGGTGGGGATTGGAATTCAAGTGTGGTGGGGCTCTTGACATCTACCAGCCCTTTGGATCTCAAGTTCAGTGAGAAAAACAAACCACAGTGCAGTTAAGTTACGTTAGGGTTTGTCAAGACTCTGAATTCTCCATCCAGAGAAGCAAGGGAGTGAGAGTGAGGAATAGGAGGACATTACAACCAGAAAGTCCAGGCTGCCTTCCCTGGCAAGTGGCCCCCAAACCCAAGAGAGCTTGGCTGGCCATCCTGGGCCGAGAGGCTTCCAGAGATGCGGATGTAGCTGCCAGCTCCCTCGGAGCCCCTTCAAACCTCCCATGCCCCAGGAGAGTCATTTCACACTTGGCCAACCCACTCCTTCCAGCACAGAAACCTGGGGTATGTGGGCGGCTGCGATTTTTCAACTTGGAAGGAAGTGTGGCTTGCAAGCTCCCAGCTTCTCTTTGAGTCACTGATTTCCATCTGTCACAGTGACTTAAGCCAATATTCCGAAAGGAAACAGCCCAAATGGAGAGACTGCCGGTCACAAGATAATCTGCGAGGAAGAAGCAGGGTGAAGGGAAGCAGCGGCGGGGGGGTGGGCTGTCCTCAGCAGCTGGCCCATGAGGACACCCCTGGGAACACACGGCCGGCAACCCAGAGGGGTCCCCGTGGAGATAGGACAGGACAGGCTGGCTGGACTGACCTGTCCCCCCCCCCAAAAAAAGAAAACACTAAGAACATTAGACTTAAAACAACAGTTAATGAAATCAATCATGAAAAAGCTGTAAGTGTCTGATCAGATGGGAAGAAATGACTAGGACCAACATGAAGGACCACTGACGTCTGCGAGACCAGGATCGCTTCTCCCCAGAGATGCTCTGAACACTGCGGACCTGGGGGCGCGGAGAGGAGGAAGTCAGAAGCCAGATGAACCCCCACTCACAGGTGGGGCATGCAACCCCTGCTAGGTCTGGGGACCCCCAAGCCTTGAACGGGGGTGGGAGAGGCTCCACTGAAGAGCAGACACAGAGGTAGCCTGCTGGAGACAAAAATCCACAGCAAGCGCACCAGGCCAGGCCAGGAGGACAGAGGCAGGGTGCTGCCAGGCAGTGGGTCCTCATGCTGCCCTCAGATCAAAGAGGCCATCAGTCTCCTTTCCTAAGCAGCCAGTGGGACCTCGTGGGTTGCAGGAGAGAAATCCCTTGTCAGCATCACTGGCGGGGCTCCAGGCAGTGTCCTTCGAGTGCGGGCAGGCGACCTTGGTGGGCAACTTGGCGGAGTGGGGTAGCCATAGCAGTGAGCAGAAACCACCCGCTGGCCCCAGCTTCCCTCTTCCTCCCCCAACGAGAATTTAGGCCGATTGAACATGCCTGGCTATTCATTTTGATGATTACAAAGTGGAGATAAAAGCGAGAGCCCCGGGTTTGCCTTTGCAGATAACATCGTTCCCAGCTTCCGTTTTATCCACTCTCTCCAAACACAGCGGCTAATTTCATTACCGACAGGTCTTTTACGATTCCCTGGGGACCCAAACCAATAACATATTGTCAATAGCAGGAAGACGGACTGCCCTTCTGAAACTAGGAAGTCATGAATATTTTGCAGGACACGCAATACCTGTAAAATATATTCTCACAGAGACTAATGTAGTATTTGATAAATCTTCATGCATAATACTTGTGTTCAACTGATATGAATATTTATGGTGCCAAAGCATGGGAGATAAGGAATGATGGGAAGTACCTGGCAAACGGATTTCCTGACTCTTTCACTTTGTAAAGCATCGTGGGGCGTGGAACAGTCCCCAGGTCGGCTCCTCGAAGGAATAAGTGTCGATCTGCCCCCAGATTTGGGCCTGATCGCTGCTGGGGAGGAGGGACAGGGGACATTTGGATGTCCTGTCGCTTCAGTGGTGACCTGGCTCAGAGTGAAGCTGCCCAACAGGGTCAGGGTGGCTGGGGCCTGATCCTCCCCAGGCCCACAGCATCTGGCTCAGATTCTGACTGTACAATCTCCCAGGAAATGCTTGTCCCGTGGGCCAGCCCAGTTCTGGGGGGTCACAGGAAAGAGGCGACCTTGGAGTGCACGCTCAGGTCCCCAGGGTGGTCCAGAGAGTGAGGCTGGCTCTGTGCCCACAGCCCCACTGGGCAGTCACAGAGGGCGAGGCGCTTCCCTAGGCCTGCCTGCTCACCTCTTTGTCCACAACAGAGTGCCAGGACCCAGTGCATAGCAGGTGCTCAGTAAGTGCTTGTGAATGAATGAATGAAAGAGTAAATGGGCCCCTGCAGGGCCTCAGCTGAAGGAGACAGAACTGGAGCTGGAGTGCTGCCCACAAGCCCATCCTAGAGACAGTGACCTGGTAGACAAGGACTGATGGACGAGAGCTCATGCTTGTCCCCGGAGACCCAAACCAATAATGTATTGTCAATAGCAGGAAGATGGACTGCCCTGCTGAAGCTAGGAAGTCATGAATATTTTGCAGGACATGGCAATACCTGTAAAATAAATTCTCACGGAGGCTAATAGAGTATTTGATAAATCTTGAAAATACTGCAGCCGAGTCCCCTGACTCAGTCAGCTTGGGCTGTGTAACAAGTAGCACCAGCAGAGGGGCATAACAGCAGACATTAGTTTCTCATGGTCCTGGAGGCTGAATATCCAGATCAAGGAAGCAGTTGGGGTCCTGATGAGAACCCCCTCCCTGGCCTGCAGACAGCAGCCTTCCTGCTGTGTCCTCAGTGGTCTTTCCTTGGTGTGTGCTCACAGTAAGAGAGAGAGAGATCCCCATCCTCCTCTTCTTGCAATGCCACTAACCCCACCACTGGGGCCACCCTCATGCCCTCTCCTAATCCAAAGCATGTCCCCAAGGCCCCGTTTCCTAACACCATCCCACTGAGGTTAAGCCTTTCAGCATAGGAATTTGGAGGACACAGCATTCCGCCCCCAAACCCCCAAATTCCTGTCCATCTCTCATGCAAAATACGCTTGCCCCATCCCAACAGCCCCCAAAACCTTAATCCATTCTAGCATCGACTTGGAAGTCCAAAGTCAAGTGTTCTCTAAACGTGTAGCTGCCACACCTGTGCCCACCGATCCGAGCCCTGCAGGGCAGAGCCAGAGGACACACGGCACTCACCGGGGGAGCTGAGCCGCCAGGCTAGGGGCAGAGTCCAATGTCTTTTTTTTTTTTTTTTTTTTGGTCTTTTTCCCTTATCTAGGGCCGCACCCGCGACATATCGATGTTCCCAGGCTAGGGGTCTAACAGGAGCTGTAGCTGCTGGCCTTTGCCACAGCCACCGCAACGCAGGATCCGAGCCACATCTGCAACCTACACCACAGCTCATGGCAATGCCAGATCCATAACCCACTGAGTAAGGCCAGGGATCGAACCCGCAACCTCATGGTTCTTAGTCGGATTTGTTAACCACTGTGCCACGACGGGAACTCCCAGAGTCCAATTTCTCATCTTGTTCCCGGTCCAGCCCCGTCCCCTCCCCCAGCCCACCCCAAATAAAGCCTGAAAGTATTCTAGTCGGTTCTGCTGTAGGCTGAAGCCAAGTTACCAAAAATTCAAACTCCCCTTCTACGCACATCCTCATTTCGAGGTGGGGGGAATACTCAGCCTTTGGGTGCCTGCATCTGCAGGGGACAATGCCCCCTCCCTGGGATGCTGTGGGGCTGAACGAGACAGCGTGAGTAACACTCAGGATGATGGGGCCTGTGTTCTCTGCCCTTTGGGTGACGCACACGGTCAGTCAACGCTGCTCTCCTGACACAGGGCTGTCTGTATTTCTTCGCTGTGTGGGTCTCTCCTGCTCATGTTTATCATTCCCACGGCTCCCACCGAGACGTGAGAGCCGTGGGTCCATTGTCAAGTGTCTCTGTGGAGATCCAAGGGCAGAGAGGTGGCAGGTGCACTCGGATGTGGGCAGGTGTTTGCAACCACACATATGGAGGGCAGAGGAGGGGACAAAGAGCCGGGGGTGTGCAGCAGGAAGGCCAGATAGGGGCCAGGTGGTCTGATGGGGCAGGGCTTGGCCTATTGGCTCCGATCTGCAGAACCACCGCTCCATGGCCCAGCATCTCAGGCTATGTGGGCAGCACTGGCTGCTGAGTCAGGACCGATCAGACCAGCTGTGCCCGTCCCTGGACCCACCCTCAGAGTCATCCTCCATGGCTCCAAGTGCACTGAACACAGCCTGTGGCTGCCTGGCTCCTCCCCAAAGCTGCGGTGAAGTCAGACCAGGAAGATGAGTGGGGAAAATCTGGGCACCCCCTCCTACCAAGGGGCTTCCCCAGAATCCCCAGAGGCCCCTCCAGTCACAGGGCACCCCCCGACTGGGGGCAGCGTCCTGGGCTGGGAAGAGCTGCTTTTCCAGAGGGAGGTGGAATGCAGAGTGAAGACACCCGCTCTAAGTGGCCTTGACTGGGGACAGCCAGTCCCTGCCTCTTGGGTCCTTCTGACCACAAAGGCCCCCAGGTCAGGGACAGAGAGGCCTTCCAGTGGCTGGCAGGACCCTGGAAGCGAGAAGATGGAGAAGGCCTAGAACTTGGCCGTGTAAATCCTACAGGACTCAAAACCACGTGTTTGGGAGTTCCCATTGTGGCACAGCAGTTAACGAATTTGACTAGGAACCATGAGGTTGCAGGTTCGATCCCTGGTATTGCTCAGTGGGTTAACGATCAGGCTTTGCCGTGAGCTGTGGTGTATGTTGCAGACGTGACTCGGATCTGGCGTTGCTGTGGCTCTGGTGTAGGCCGGCAGCTACAGCTCTGATTAAACCCCTAGCCTGGGAAACTCCACTTGCCGCGGGTGCGGCCCTAAAACTACAAAAGACAAAAAAAAGCAAAAAAACAAAACACACATGTCTTTTCACTGGATGGCTCTCTGGGGGTCACCAGCTGCCAGGAGTCTGCTCTGATGCCTGCAGCCCTGGGCATTGCCCAGTCTCTGTGTCTCTGCCCGAAGCGGGGCACGCCCAAAAGCCACGTGTCAGCCCCACACCTGTGCCAGTACAGCTGTCCAACTCCACAAGGGTACCCGGGCCCGACCCACCTTCCTGGGCTTCGGTCCTCATCCAAACTCCCTCCTTTTCTCAGCTTTGCTCCCTCCACAGGGTCTCCTCCCGTATTCATTCATCCATCATTCATCCACCTGTCCATCATCCATCATTCATCCACCTGTCCATCATTCATCATTGGTCCACCTACCCACCCATCCAGGCAAACATCCTTCCTTCCTCCCTCCACCCATCCATAGACCCATACAGAAAACAAATACTTATCGAGAAACAGTTATGTGTTGGGCGTCATGATACCCATCAGTCTAAATTCTGCTCCATTTCAATTCTTTCCCTTGCATTGTCTTTGCTCACATTTCTTAGCACCTGCTATATGTCAGGCACTTTCACAGGCATTTGTCCAGTCTTCTCAAAATCCTATCATGAAAGGATGATCAACATCCCCATTTCACAGATGGGAAAAGCAAGGCTCAGGGAGAGGAACTGATCTGCCAAGGTCACGCAGTTGCGTTTTGGACCCAGATCCATCCAACTCCAAGGGGCAGCTTCAAACTCCTCCCTTTCCAAGACCTACTGACCTTCTGCACAGCCATCAACACGGTTCTCTCTCTACAACACAGTTCTCTCTCTACAACACGGTTCTCTCTCACTGCCTTAACAAACAGATGGTGGCATGCAGCTGCCTCCCTCCTACCTAGATGTAAATTCCCAGGGAAAGGAACCCAGGCCCCAAGCTCTGGGCACACCTTCCTGTGCTCTGCACCACAGACTGTGTTCTGTGAATAAAGTGTGAATTGGATTAAACCAGCTCCCAGATTCCCCCTCCCCAGCTTCCTGTGGAAGCCTGGGGCTCATGCATTCTTCAGCAGGGGTGGGGCTGCAGCAGAAAGGGAAGCACAAGGGCTGGGCTGCTGGAGATGGGCTGGGAAGGTCAGGGGGCTGCGGACAAGCAGAAATGGGAGTCAGTGCCATCCAAGTCAGCTGAGACGTCCCTACTGGGCAAGAATCACGTGTCAGGTGTTGCCCCAAGAGCTCTCATGCTCCCCTTCATTTCTCACAGTAACACCAAGAGATAATCACCATCCCATCCCATTTTACAGGCAAAGAAATTGAGGAGCCGGGCTGTGAAGTAGCCTGCCCGAGGCTGCAAGGAGCAGGGCTGCTCACCTCAGCCCCCTGGTTCTGCAGGTGCATTTCAGCTGCCATGCTCTGCCCCCACCAAGGAAGATCAGCTTGTTTGCTTCCCTGTGTCCGCTGCTAAGTGCCCAGGCACACAGAATATTAATGCACTTCCCACAATCTGCTCAAATGGTGTGAAAATTGTCCCTTGCGTAACCCAGGCACTTTCTGTTATTTTCTTACTCTGAAATAAAATCAAGGCTTGCTGGGTTTCCAATGGGGGTGTTGCGCAGAGAGCTGATCTGACCGAACAATTCTCTTAAAGGTAAAAGTGGTCCTTTCTGCTGTAGGAGGCGGGAGGTATGAGCCCTCACCACTGAGATGACCAAGCTGATGTTTTCTCAGTGCCTCACCAGAGAGGCTGTCAGGGCAGGGACCCTGGCGCCAGCATGCCTGGATCCGAATCCCACCATCAGAGGGCCCAGGGGCTTGGTCCTGGCCTCCCTGCCGGTGAGTCAAGGATGCGGAGATTCCCTCCTGCACAGTCTGCTGTGAGCACCACGCGTGGTCACGGATCTCAGGTCTCAGCACATCCACCTGCATTATCATCACCATCCGGTGAGCAAGAAGCATCTCAGAATGAGTGTCAGCCCACAGCTGGGACCACGCTGGGGCCCCAAGCACCTCTGTCCTGGGATCTCACACGGACACGTGAGGGCTGCAAGAGTGTCAGAGTGGGAAGGACAGCCCTTCACCTGGAGAACCCTCTCCAAGAGGCAGCAAAGTTTTCACGGTGGAGAGAAAGGACAGCGGGGGTGACGGTGCCATAGAAGATGTGATGTGCAAAGAGGAGGCACAGCTGGCCAGGCCACCCCCTGCCAGGACCCACCTCGCCCTTGAAGCCAGCTGGTTCCAGCTGCACCGTCCCCTCCTACTCCCTGAAAAGACCTGTGGGTGAATCCTTGGGAGGGAGTAGAGGCAGGAGACCAGCTCCCTTGGGACTGGGAGGTGACGAGGCTCTCACCATCCTTTCCCAGTCTCCTGTCTGCCCTGCAAGAGGGTCCCACATCTGGTAGACCCCAAACATTCACCTCCACCTGCCAGTCCAGGGGTTCTCAGCACACCAGACCCAGTGTCCGCATTCATAACACACATTCTGTAACGCCTCCCTCTCTGACATAGAATGTAGATTATACACAGCCAGACCTGTACTTTCTTTTGAAAAATCCATTGAATAGCTGTTTTTAAAAGAAAGGAATGGCGTTCCCGCTGTGGTGCAATGGGATCCGCAGCATCTTGGGAGGGCTGGGACCCAGGTTCAACCCCTGGCCCGGCACAGTGGTTGAAGGACCTGGCATTGGTCAAAGCTGTAGCTCACATATGAAGCCTGGCCTGCGAACTCCATATGCTGTGGGGTGCCCAAAAAATAAAATAAAACAAAATAGAAAGTAAAATAAAATGAGGAAGGAGTCGACAGAAGGAGGGAAGGAGGAGGAAGGAAAACTATTTGCACTTCTCTACTTCAGCTGATGACTTATTTCCTGCCTCCCTGAGAAAATGGCAGCAAAGAACGCCCCAGCTTCCACCCCCACCCCCAGCTCATCCGTTGTCCCCTAGCCCCAGACGCCAACCTGGGCCGTGGGGAGCTGTCCGAGGTGCTGACCCCGCCTCCCACTGGCATCTCACCCTCTCACTGGCTCCAGGACAGGCTCCAGCACCTTCCACCTTATTCCCAAGAATAACATCCTCTGCCAGCCCCGCCTCCTTCTCCAGGTCCAACCTCATCTCACTGGTCCGCGGCTGAGGGAGGAGGGGCCCCCAGGGGACATTTGGCAATCCGTGGAGACGCTGGTAGTTGTCCCAACCGGGAGGGGTTGCTACTGGCATCGGGTGGGTGGAGGCCAGGGGTGCTGCTCCTGCTCCACACCCCACATTGCACGGTGGCCCCACCACTGACAATTACCCAGCCCCAACATCAGCAGCGCTTGGCAGCAGGACCCCGTGACTGTCGTCTCTAATTCTACCCCTCTCCCACCTAAGTGGACTCAGTCCAGGCCACCTCCGCCCTGCAGAGCCAGCGGTCATCCATCAGTGCTCACAGCATGTGGCCCATCAGAGCACTGGGCAGCGCTGGTCCCCCCGACTCCTAGGACGAGACACTGGCCGGCCTCCCCTCCCCTCCGGGCTGCTCCTTCTCATCTCCCGGCGGAGTCTCCCGGCTCAGGGCTTGACCAGCCTGTCTCTCTACACCCACTCCCTGGTCTAGGTGAGGTCAGAAAGCTGGGTTTCAAGCTAGGGGCTCAACCATGTCCTCCTAAAAGTTGTAGGTTCAAGACCTAATCCCCAATGTGACCGTATCTGGAGGTAATTAAGGTTAAATGAGATCCCTGGGGGCTGGGAGCTCTAATGCAGTAGGACTGTGGCCTTACAGAGGGGAGAAACCGGGAACGCATGTGCGCAGGGAAGAGGCCATCCGCAGGCCAGGAGGGAGGTCTCCCCACAAACCAGCCGTGCCTGCCCCTGTTGCTTAAGCTGAGGTGCTCAAGTGTGAGTCTCCAGCACAGCTTGGTCCCCTGACCGGTTTTCTTCCAATGCACGGGCCAAGCTCTGCCTCAGGGCCTTTGCACTTGCTGGGCCTGGAGCTCTTTCCCCAGATCTCTGCGTGTCACAGCCCCTCCTCCTTTCAGTCTTCACCTAAATGTCATGTCCTTCCTGAGGCCTTCTCCCCCCCAGACTTTATGCGCCCCCCCAACTTTCTTTGCCCCCTAACATATGTCTGTATTCAGTCACCTGTGCAGTTTGCTTACTGTGATTGGCAGGATCATAGCCCCACCCCCCAGAGGTGTTCTGTTCTCTCTCTCAGGTTATACTGCAGAGAGAACAGAAGCTGCTCATCAGCTGACTTGGAGCTGGATTATCCCGGTGGGCCAGTGTAACAGCCCCTAAAAGTGGAAGAGGGAGGTGGAGAGGACAGAAGGGGCGATGTGACTTTGGGAGGACGGCACAGAGGGCCTGATGTGGAGACAGCAGGAGGGCTGAACACCCAAAAAGGGCGAGAAAACAGATTCTCCTGGAGCCTCTGCAGGGCACCTTCTCCGAGGACACCCGAGAGACCCGTATGAGACTCCTGACCTACAGGAGGCCAGAAAGAAGGCATTCATCACACACCTCTACGCTCACGCTGTATTCTTGGACCAAGGTGTCTGAGAGAACCAGTATTTCTACGAATTCCATTATCTTCCTGTGAACAGCATGATCACATGGCACCCTCCCGCTAAGAGCATTAACTCTTTATATATAAACGTCTAAAATATACTACAGTCTTGGTAATCTTGCTTTGATATCCCCCCATTTTTTATTTTTTATTTTTTATTTTTTTGCCAAGCCGGAAGCACACGGAAATTCCCCGGCCAGAGATCAAACTAAAGCTGTGCCACAGTACGGACAAGGTCAGATCTTTAACCCACCTAGCCACCGGGGAACTCCTCACTCCTCTTCCAATTTTTTCATATATGAACAAGCCTGAGCCCCTCCCTATCTCCAAGTGAGAGTCCCCCCACCCCCAGCAAGTCAGTCCACATACAATTAGGGCAGTCAGGACCTCCTCCCCTCATCCCAGCCACTGGCATCTGTCCTCCCTGGTACCAGCCCTATGTCTGGCTCTGGGCACAGCTGCCCCTCCAGCCTTGCGGACAAAGCTTCACTTCTAACCAGGGCGGGTGATTTGGGGGAGGGAGAGGGGGCTGCTCTGGGCTCTCAGAGGCAACTGGGGTCAGGAGCAAGGACCCAGGGCAGGCCTGGCATCTAGGAGATCTCATTATTTCTCTGACGCACTGCCACAGCTTGGGAAATTATTTTATTATTATTTTTTTTTTGTCTTTTGTTTTTTTCAGGCTGCACCCATGGCATATGGAGGTTCCCAGGCTAGGGGTCGAATTGGAGCTAGAGCTGTTGGCCTACACCACAGCTCACGGCAACAACGGATCCTTAACCCACTGAGCAAGGGCCAGGGATTGAACCTGAAACTTCATGGTTACAAGTCGGATTCGTTAACCACTGAGCCACGACAGGAACTCCATGGGACAGCATTTTAAAGAACAATTGTACTTGGGCTCATTTACTTAAAAATAAAATGCCAGGGGAGTTCCCATTGTGGTTCAGCAGTAACGAACCCGACTAGTATCCATGAGGATGTGGGTTCGATCCCTAGCCTGGCTCAGTGGGTTAAAGACCCTATGCAGCTGTGGCTGTAGTGTAGACAGGCAGCTGTAGCTCCGATTCAACCCCTAGCCCGGAACTTCCATATGTCGCAAGTGCAGCCTTAAAAAGAAGGGGGAAAAAATCAGCTGTAAGCCCTCTTGTGGCCTTGCGGTTAAAGCATCTGGTGTTGTCACTGCAGTGACTCAGGTCACTGCTATGGCATGGGTTCGATCCCTGGCCAGGAACTTCCACATGCAGTGGATGCGTCCAAAAAATAAAAAAATAAAAAACCCCAACCAGCTGGACAGAAGCAAAGATTTCCACAGTGGCAGATGAGTCCAAGCATTCCTGGCACATGGAAAATTGACAGAGTCACCCCCTCCCTGAGCGCACAACCCCACGTCCTCCCCGGTGTCCTGCTCGCATCACCCCCTCCCCCACCCCCGCACTCTCTCCTCTCACGCCCGCTGCCCCATCCCCACCCCCGCCCCATGCCCCATCTCAGGTTAATCATCAGAGCTCCCTGACCACACTCTGAGGCAGTGTCCCAGTGCACACAGGCACTTGTCTTTTCATGGTCTGGAGGTCAGATGTCTGAACTCAGGGTGTCATCCTTCCTGCCCCTTCACATCTCCTGAGCTGCCGGCAGCCCTGTTGCTCCCTGGTTTGTAAACACATCGCCCCCGACTCTGCCTTTTCTCTTCTGGGTCTGTCTCTCCTTGTCCTATAAGGATACCGCTGTCCTTAATGGAGTTCCCGTCGTGGCTCAGTGTTAACGAACCTGACTACTATCCATGAGGACTCTGGTTCAATCCCTGGCCTCGCTCAGTGGGTTAAGGATCCAGCGTTGCCATGAGCTGTGTAGGTCGCAGACGCAGCTCAGATCCTGCGTTGCTGTGGCTGTGGCGTAGGCTGACAGCTACAGCTACAGCTCTGATTAGACCACTAGCCTGGGAACCTCCACATGCCGCGGGTGCGGCCCTGAAAATGACAAAAAAAAAAAAAAAAGGATACCGCTGTCCTTAAAAGTCACTGGGGGAGTTCCCATTGTGACTCAGTGGTAACGAACCAGACTAGGATCTGTGAGGATGTGGGTCTGAGCCCTGGCCTCGATCAGTGGATTAAGGATTAGTCATTGCTGTGAGCTGTGGACTAGGCCAGCGGCTACAGCTCCAAGTCAGCCTCTAGCCACCGAAATTCCTTGTGCCACGGGTGTGGCCCTCAAAAGCACCCCACAAAAAAGTCATTGGACTTAGGGCTCACCTCACTCAAGTGCAACCTCATTTTAACTGAGTACATCTGCAAAGACCCCACCTCCAAGCAGGGTCACACGCTGAGGTTCCAGGAAGACGTGAATTAGTGGGGAAGCTATTCAAGCCACACTCCCCCTAAACCGGGGCCTCTTTTCCCCATCTGCTGTCTGTCACTCTACCTGTTCAAGGCCTTTCTCCCTGTCTGGAGTCATCTTGTTCGCATGACTCATCGGTCACCTGCCTCCCTCCCCGGCACCTCAGCCCCGAGGCAGGGACCTGCGCCTCCTTCATTCCTGTATCCTGACTCAGCATCAGGAGCATGTGAGGAGTGAACGGCACAGGGACAAAGGGAGAGCATCGGCTTTCGGAGGAGCTTCCAAGGACCTGCTTCTCCAGGAGCCGGCCTCGCCTTGCTCTCCTTCAACATCTGGCTGCCCTCCCCTCAAGGGTACCCATGCTTTTGGGGATCAGAACGGAGAAACTGACCAAGCTGTTCCAAGATCTGGATCCCATCTGGGAATGTCCTCGGTGGGACGTCGGATGCGGAAACGTATAGAGACTTATTTTTTGTTGAGTTTCCAGCCAGCGAAGGATAAACTGTCCTTTCAGAAAATAATGCCAAACCTTTGAAATATGCAGATTGCTGAGCTGAATTGTAAATGCAATCACTTACCCCAGCACACTCCCAAGACGGGGATCACCACCTGCATGAATTATTCCTAGAAGCGCAGGGCCCACTGAATTTGCAGACACAAGCCTCTGGGTGCAGCAGCTCTGGTGAGGTCTGCTCCCAGCAAGGGAATTACACGAGGGGGGTTTATCTCAGGGTGACGCACCCTTGTGCCCCCAGATGCAAAGGCCCAGGCCTGCACGGCACCAACCTCTGTGTCCAAAGTGGCCTCAGCTGTTCTGATTCACTGGTGGTCGGATGGGGTCAGAGCCAGACCAGCAGGCAGAGGAGCACAGGCAAAGAAGAGGAGGAAAAAAGCAAAACCAACACGCTTTTAATCTTCTCAGGGTGAGTGAAATGTAATTGCAGGCGGCTCCAACGGAGGAGAACGGAAAAGGCGATTTGTGTCAAACACCCCAGTGGGCCGTGGCTGGCGAGAGGCTGGGGCTCTGGTTGGGAGCACCAACTATTTTTTCACTTTCTGTAGTAAATCAACAACGGTTGGGGAGGTGTGAGACGGATGCGGGGCGGGGGTGGGGAGGGGAGGCCAGCCAATGAATGACCCGGGTTGGCCGAGGGGGTGGGGCGCGGGGGAACGGCCAACCAATGAAATGCTGCCATTTTGAAGCAAGCCCTGTCAGGACCCGTGATTAAATTTCGAACAAAATGCAGCTATTTTTTCTGGCCCGGGTGACTTGGACTGTTGGGATCAGCAATGTAGGACATTTTAACTCATACAGCCGATTCGAGGAGGATGGCGACTGATGAACTTGAGCTGGAAAGACCTCGGAACCAGCAGGGAGCTACTTCTGGAATGAAAACTCACAAGGACTAGGGAGAGCTTTCTAATGGAAGGAACATGCACTGCACGTGGGGTATCTTCGATGTTCTCAAAATGGAACTGCTCATGCATGGAAGAGACTCCGAAGCCCTTCACGAGGAACTGGAACCTTGTAGGCATACGGGACTCTGGGGCGCTGGATGGACTGGGACAGGCGCCCCACAGAGGCCAGGATGCCCAGAACCTTTGGTGCTTTTCGCACATTCCCTCCTCCATGAGGCTCTCCTGCAGGCTCCGCCCATCAATCCCACGCATCCTTTTGTCACTCAGCACTGTTGGGGCATCCTGCCTTTTCCCCCGTGTCTTGAGACGGTGCTTGCTGTCCTCAGGTAGCTTGCGCTCTGGTGTGACATTTGAACCCAGAGCAAGCAAAGGGGGTGGGGCATCTTTGGGTGCCTCCTCAAATTCAGCTCCTCAGCTGTGGTGCCTGCCTGCCACTAAAACAAGCACCGAGGGGACCATGGCTGCCCTGTCCCCTCTGCAAGCCCAGGGTCCAAGGCAAACGTGGGGTGGCCCTCTGACGTTTGACTCCCCACACTTCTCCTTCCTGATCCCTGTGGCCTCCCCATCCCAGCTCAAATAAGCTTCTATTATTAAAATTCAAACAAAACAACAACAGCGAAAAGAGAGTTCCTCTTGTGGCTCAGCGGTAACGAACCCAGTTGGTATCCAGGAGGATAAGGGTTCAATCCCTGACCTTGCTCAGTGAGTCAGGGATCTGGTGTTGCCGTGGCTGTGGTGTAGGCTGGCAGCTGCAGCTCCTGTTTGACCCCTAGCCTGGGAACTTCCATATGCTGCGAGTGCAGCCCTAAAAAGCAAAAACAAAAACCAAACCAAACCAAAACAAAACAAATCACCTCAAAGAGTTCCCACCGTGGCACAATAGGATTGGCAGCATCTTGGGAATGCTGTGACATAGGTTCGATCCCTGGTCCGACATGGTGGGTTAAGGATCCAGAATTGCCGCAGCTGCAGCTGAGATCACAACTGCAGCTGGGATCTGATCCTTGCCCCAGGAGATCCATATGTTATGGGGCAGGCAAAACACACACACACACACACACACACACACACAAAACAAACAAAACCAACCTGGAGTTCCCGTCGTGGCTCAGTGAAAACGAATCCGATTAGGAACCATGAGGTTGCGGGTTCAAACCCTGGCCTCGCTCGGTGGGTTAAGGATCCAGTGTTGCGATGAGCTGTGGTGTAGTTCACAGATGCGGCTCAGATCTGGCATTGTTGTGGCTGTGGCGTAGGCTGGCAGCTGTAGCTCCAATTGGACCCCTGGTCTGGGAACCTCCACATGCCGTGGGTGCAGCCCTAAAAAAATAAAAAATATATAAAAAAAAATAAAACAACCCTGAGGTGCTTAGACTATGGGGAGGATTTCAACTTCCTGATCCAAAATCTGGGACCCCACTCTGGCAGATGCAGCCTCAGGTACACGCGCTGCTTAGCAACAAGACAGCCCACCTCCCCCCCCCGCCCAGTACTGTCCTCTCAGGCCACCACTCTTCTACAGACCCGGGCTTCCCACAGTGCGGGATCAGGACCCTGGCAGGACCACCGCTCTGCACGGGATGGTTGGCAGAAAAAGGACATGATGTTGATTGACAATGACTCCCGCCGTGAGACTTATTCCCTTGTAAAGTCCGTTTCAATCTCCGGATTTCTTCAAGGAGAAAATCTTGATTTCACGCTAATATATCCCCTTTCCCTTGAGAGTCTCCCCTTTAACAAAGAGAGGGCAGACCTCTGGCTCTGAGCCTCTGGTGACAGCTGTGTCACACTGGAATCAAATAGCATGATTTAGGGGGTGTTTTGGGGGCAGGTGTTTTGTTTTGTTTTGTTTTTTAGGGCCATACCTGTGGCATATGGAAGTTCTGAGGCTAGGGGTCAAATCAGAGCTATA
This sequence comes from Catagonus wagneri, assembly GCA_004024745.2. Lineage (NCBI taxonomy): Eukaryota > Metazoa > Chordata > Mammalia > Artiodactyla > Tayassuidae > Catagonus > Catagonus wagneri. The sequence continues at coordinate 28,695,312 of PVHT021183555.1, forward strand.
GCTGCTGGCCTACACCACAGCCACTGCAACTCAGGATCCAAGCCTGGTCTGCAACCTACGCCACAGCTCACAGCAACGCCAGATCCTTAACCCTCTGAGCGAGGCCAGGGATTGAACCTGCATCCTTATGGATACTAGTCCAATTCAGTTCCACTGCTCCACAATGGGAACTCCCAAAATAAATAGCATGATTTTGTTTTCATTGCATTCTTTCACATAGTCACCTTCTGCTTATGGAAACCCTGTTGATTTGCAATTATCTGTTAAAATAAATTTATTCTAAACAAAAACAATCAATGGCTTAGAGAAAGAGCCACTTGCTGGCTCACCCAAGAAATACTTGCGGAGTACTAACTGCATTCCAGGTACCACCCTAGACCCTTGGCATTAGAGCAGTGAATACAACAGACAAAAAGTCCCACCTTCAGAGGAATAACAGAACAGGTATTGTGCACAAATGTGGTTAAAACAGTACCAGTCTTCTACGAATTTCTTTAGTTTGAGAGAGAGCAGAGTCATCAAATACTTTTTCCCCATAAAGAGGGAAGTAGCTTTGGCAGAGTCTGCAGGAGGCGGACAGACTCCCAGATGTCTGAGACCATCATCTAATAGACACAGATGGACCTTCTGTTATTTTAACTTAACCCCCCCCCCTTTTTTTTGGCCGCGTCTATGGCATATGGAAGTCCTTGGCCCAGAAAGTGAACCTGAGCCACACCTGTAACCACAGTCACTGCAGTGACAATGCAGGATCCTTAACCGGCGGAGCAACCAGGGAACTCCCTTAATTTAAACTTTTTTTTTTTGCTTCTTTTTCAGTCTCATCTGTGGCATATGGAAGTTCCCAGACTAGGGGTTGAATCGGAGCTACAGCTGCAGGCCTATGCCACAGCCACAGCAACTCAAGATCCAAGCCATATCTTTGACCTGTGCCACAATTAACAGCAACACCAGATCCTTAACCCACTGAACAAGGCCAGGGATCGAATGCACATCCTCACGGATACTAGTCGGGCTCATAACCCACTGGACCACAACAGAAACTCCCTCTTAACTTAAACTTTTGATAAACACAGAAATGTAGGTCATTCTGAAGCAAGCACATTTTTAGCATGCCACCAGTAACTATCTTTCTTTCTTTTTTTCTTTTGCTTTTCAGCGCTACACCTGCGGCATATGGAAGAGGTCAAATCAGAGCTGCAGCTGCAGGCTACACCACAGCCACAGCAACACAGGATCCAAGCCACATCTCAACCTACACCACTGCTCACAGCAACGCCAGATCCTTAACCCACTGAGTGAGGCCAGGGATCGAACCAGCATCCTCATGGATACTAGTCATGTTTGTTATTGCTGAGTCAAGATGGGAACTCCTGCCAGTAACTTTCTAAACAACCTCAGGCAAATCCTGCTCTCCTCCTGGCCCTCAGCTTTTCCATCTATACAGTGGGCCCACAGCTTTGACCTCTGACTGTATGAGACTTGGACTGGGGTGGGTCAAGTTAGAGAGAATGAATGCCCATGCATCTGAATTTTAGAAATCATCTTCCTCAAAAGCAACCAACCAACCCAAAATGAAACCTCCCCATCCCATCCTTAGCTTCCAATTAGGCCTCTGCTCCTAAGGGGTCCTAGGAAGGAAGAAAGGTTTCAACATGCAGTCGGCTGAATGGGACTTTCTCACCCTTCTTCTCATTAAGCTTAGAGGTTCTCCAAGTCCACCTTCATAAGACTTTCTGTGCCATTCACAGGCACGGAACCAGGAATGCTGTACTTGATGTGTAACTTAAGATATTCGGAAGGATGGTTTGGTCTATAAACACGTTTCCTTGCCTTGAACACTGAATTTAGAAGCAAACTCTCATGCACATACAGGATATAACCACATCACATTTCCTTAAAGGACATTTTCCCCCAGGTCCTGTGAATTTGAATCTACACACACCAATTAGTTAAGCCCTGACCAAGGGCAACAAGACATCCCAAGTAAAGGTGACTGGACCAGCTAGAGAGGGTGGGTGGAGAATTGGGGAGAATGTCCTGCTTCTGAACCCTGTTCCCTGGGGAAAACCTTTCCTTCTCGCCAGCTTGAAGCCAGGAGAGGTGTATCTAGGAAACAGCCAAGACAAAGGAAATGTAAGCAATAAATCATTTGTGTTTGGGTTTCTCCCTCTCCTTTCCAAACTCAGCTGAGGAGTTCCTGTTGTGGCTCAGGGGTAACAAACCTGACTAGGAACCATGAGGAGGCAGGTTCGATTCCTGGCCTTGCTCAGTGGGTTAAGGATCCAGTGTTGCAGTGAGCTGCAATGTAGGTCACAGACATGGCTCAGATCTGGCATTGCTGTGGCTGTGGGTAGGCCAGCAGCTGGAGCTCCAATTTGACCCCTAGCCTGGGAACTTCCATATGCTGCAGGTGCAGCCCTAAATAAACCAAACCAAACCAAACAAAAAAGCTCAGCTGAATTCATAGCCAGTAGAAACTCCCAAGAATTCATTTCATATTTCTTGGATCTAAGTCACAACAGGCAATAGCGCAAAGGGCGCTTAAAGGCTTTCCTCCTCTGGGAAACATCCCCTATGCTGTTCTTCAACATCATTAACACAGGGATCTGTGCCAGTTTGAAGGGGTGAGCATCGTTTGCTGATGACTTCTTGGGTGTTGTTGCTGTTTTTGTTTTGGAAGTTCTTGGGCCAGGGATTAAACCTGAGCCACAGCAGTGATAACGCCAGATCCTTAACCCTCTGCACCACCAGGGAACTCCTCCAATGGCTTCTTATGAGCTTAAGGTCAACCCTCCTCCTGTACTATCTTCTTCTTAAGGACCAACCTGCAATGGGGGTTAGACTGGGTCACACTTGTCGTTGCCAGGGACAAATACTGAATGAGCTCTCGGTAAGACACAGACCGGGCACATGGCTTAAGAGAGGGATGCAAGACAGATTCCTCAATGAGAGAGCAGGGTGGCGGGGTGGACAGAGAGACAAAGATGAGGGTGGAGGAACAGCTGGAGGAAGGGAAGGGTAGAAAAAGGAGAAGGAGAGAGGGAAATTGAGGAGGTGGAAGAGATTTGGTGAAGGGAGGAAGGAGAAAAGATTTTAAAAAGAAGAAAGGAGGATTTCTCGTCGTGGCTCAGTGGTTAACGAACCCGGCCAGCAACCATGAGGACACGGGTTCGATCCCTGCCCTCGCTCAGCGGGTTAAGGATCCAGCGTTGCCTTGAGCTGTGGTGTAGGTCACAGATGCTGCTTGGATCCTGCGTTGCTGTGGCTGTGGCCGGCAGCTGCAGCTCCGGTTCAACCCTTAGCCTGGGAACCTCCATATGCCACGGGTGCGGCCCTAGAAAGATAAATAAATAAATACATAAATAAATAAATGGAGAAAACAGCAGGAAGGGAAGTAGGAACAAGGAAGGGAGGGAGAGGGAGGAGGGAGAAGCCAGGAGAAGGGAGAGGAGAGAGGCTGGGGTGGGGCTGACGCTCCTCTGTCCAGACACCTCATCCTCCATCTCCCATCAGGAAACTAGGTAGAGGGTCCTGGCCTTTTCTGCCTCCAAGAATGCTGGCTCCCTCTCCCCTTGAAGGGTGGTGGGGAGAGAACGGCTCACGGTGCTGAGCTGGCCGTCATGATGTTACACAACCCAACGTGCTGCCAATGTTTTTATATAATCCTCCAGTTCTCCCCATAAAACAGACCATAACACCCTGGCAAATACACTTCAATAAAGCTGTGCGCTATTACCAGGGCACACCGCCTTCCGGGAGATGAATCACCGCCGGAATGGTCAAGTGGCAGTTGAACTAAACTTTTCTGCCCTCGTGTCTTTGGCTGAATAGGGCAGATCAGAAATGCCACGAAACCCACCAGGAGTTTCTGGGGGAAAACCAGGAGTTCAGGGGTGGAGAAGGTGCTTGGGAAGTCAGAGCAGGGCGGGCAAACTGCAAACAACTCCTGCATCCTGGGCGGGCGTCACCAAGCCTCAGGTTCAGAGCTGCTGCTCAGAGGCCAGCTGGGCTTCCAGAAGGAAACCCCCAGGTGCCCCCCCACACAGGGCCAGGCGACATGCAGAACAAGCCCCTCCTGTGCCAGCCGCCGGCTTCCAGAGACCTCCTGCCAGAGCCTGTTACTGACGCTTCCTGGGGAGTGTTGCTGAGGCTGCCAATGCAGAACCCAGAATAGCACAGGACAGAAGGGAAAAGCCCACTAATGAGGTAAACACAAACTTTCTTCCTTCCTCTTTGTACCTCGGCACAGAGTGAGCTGAGGGAGCAGCAGTCGCTTTATTCTGCTCTGCTGTACCCCAGAGTGGAAGAGTGCTCCCCCCCACCCCCACCCCACCAGCTGCGCATTGGCCCTGAGCCCCCTTGACTTTGACGCTGACTCTAGGGGTGATCCACACCTGCTGGGGAAGAAACAAGGAGCCCACCAAGGAGCTGGGCTTCCCGTAGAAGCCTCCAAGGACTCCAGGCTCCCAGGCACCATGGCCCAGGGCTCATCTAAGTAATTGATACCTGCCAAGCCCCTGCTGGGCCCTTGACTCTATTTGTCCCCGAGTCACAGGTTCGCTGCTCATGCCTGGCCCACAACACTTTACAGGGGAGCCTTGAGCATCCCCGGGACGGGAGGCTGAACGGCCCAGTGGCTGAGGGTGCCTTTCTCATTTAAAGAACATGTAAAGAACACTTCTCAGGGGCAGCACACCACCCCACCTCTCTCCACTTTTTCACAAAGGGAGGGGCTGAGTCCAGGCTAAGCCCTGATGCCCCACAGCCCCTGGGGCAGCACAGCAGGTCCCCTCCCTCTTGGACCTGGTGCTGCCTGCACCTAAGACAATCTCTAGAAGTTCTCTCATGTCCCCTGGGGGAACAAGGTGCAGTCCCCTCATGTGATTGGTGGATGTCCAGCGTCCGCTGGATGAGTGAATGAGGAAGAGCTCATCCAGGGCAGCGCCCTCCACCACGGGGAACCCTGATTCCTACTTGCCTCTTACCGGATTCCCTCCCAGGAGTGCAATCCCAGCCCTGATTGGCCATCAGACCCCTGGGGTCCGCGCAGGTTCCAGTGGCTGGGACAGAGCGCAGCGTCCCAAGCAAGAGACAATTCCCTTCCTGCCACCCCCTCGGCCCAGCCCCTTTGTCCCAAGTGGAGCGATGGCTCTGCTCACCATTCAGCTGGTTGTAGACCACCTCCTCCAGGTGGTCGAGGCGCTGCAGGATGGCTTCGCGCTCCACCAGCGCTCCCACCTTGGCGTGCCGGCTGCGCACCCGGCGATCCGCGCTGCGCACGATCTGCACCAGCCCCTCTGAGCGGTCCTGCAGGCGGCAGTACACGGAGAAGAGGATGATGCCCACGAACACCAGGATGTTGACGGTCAGCAAAGTTTTGATCTTCCTGGCCACCGCCATGAACGCGGTTGGAAGCTGGGGGCTGCCTCACCCGCGGGGCATCCCCGTGGGCCCGGCGGCCACAGGAGCCTCCTCCTGGCCCGCTGCTTCGGGGACCATGAGCCAGCCCAGCTAGCCGCGGGCTGGGGGCTGCTGGCCGGGGGTGCTAAGGGTGGGGAAGCTGCGAGCGGGGGGGCCTGCGGACCGGGGGCTACAGGCTGGGGCTGCAAGCGGGTGCTGCGGGCGGGCTGCGCGCTCTGCAGCCCGCGCCCAGGAGCTATCCCTTCAGCACCACCCGCGCCCGCTCAGCGCGCCCCTCCGCCTCCCGGGCTCCCCACTCTCAGGGGCTGCCCGGGGCCGCTGGCGCAGGGGGCACCCGGCATCCTCCGCAGAGGGGCGCGGCCCCTTCTCCGTCTCGGGGGCGGCGGGGCGGGCCTGGGCGTCCGGAGAAGCGAGGGAGGCGCGGGCCGGCGGGCGCTCGGCTGGCGTGCGGATCCTGCCCGCCCCGCAGCCACGGCGCCGGTGCGGAGTGACGCGGCCACCCAGCTCATCAGCATGCACGCGGGGCCCCGCGCCTGCCCCAGCAGGCCCGCCCCTCCGGGACCGCCCCCTCCGGACCACCTTCACCTCACCCCACCCCTCTGGGTGCCTGGTCCCGCGCGCGCTCCCCGCGCCCGGGCGGGGCGGGGCGGGGCCTCGCGCTCTGGGGACCCAGACCAAGGGCATCCCGGCGGGCACGCGGGGGCGGGGCGGGCGAACAGTCTCTCTCCACGCCCCCTCCCCAGACTCAGACACACCCCAAACTTGACTAACGGAAGCATGGTCTTGGGGAGTGCCTGGTCAAGGCGGTGTAGTCTGCTTGGATAGGCGGGGGTGGAGAGTCTTTGTGAGGAGAGGAGGAAGCGGTAGGGTCAAAGCCACCTTGTTGGTCTGTCTCCCACTTCCCTAGGTCAAAGTGAGTCAGCTCCCGGCCTCCCTTCCCTTCCCCCTCTCTGGGGCTGAGGGCTGGGAAGGGCTGAGTTCAGGGGTCGGCGGCGGACAGGGCTTTGGAATCAATGCTCCCTGGGGGCATCTCCAGGCAGAACTGCAAAACGCACTGGGAGGGAAAAGGCGCAGACCCCTGGGCTTCAGGTACTCCAGACCTCAGGGGAGACCTGGCTGACCCCGCCTCCACTCCCATCTCTAATCTAGCCCCAAACCCTCATTTTTTATAGATGAGACAGCTGGGGTCCAAAAGGGGAAGACCTACCACCGGGTTGGAACCTGAGCTCGCAGAAGGCGGAGGCTTCCACTTCACGCTGTATCCCCAGTGCCTGACACTTGGTGCTCAGTAAATCTTTGTTGAATGAATAAATGCGGGAACATTCATTAAGAGCTGGCTTTGTGCTGCTCCCTCACTGTACAGAGATGAAGAAGATAAGCACCCTCAGGCTTCAGGGAGCTTTGGTGTGTGTGTGCATGTGTGCACTTATGTAAGCCTATATGCATGTGTGTCTCTGCATGTGCATTTGTGCATCCAATGTGTGCACGTGTGTGCTTGCCCATGAGCGCATGCATGTGTGTGTCCACGTAGGCATTTGTGTGCATGTGTCTATGTGTGTGTGTATGCACATGTGTGACTGTTTAGGAGGACTTTCGGGACTTCTGGCTCTTAGTCCAGTACTCTTTGCACAAACACACATTTCTTGACCTCGGGCATACCAGCCTATACAGACTGGAGGTTTTGCGCCTCTTAGTAGATTCTCTTGGGAGCTGAAGAGCCCATTTCTCCTTCTCCCTCATCAAAACTTTCTTTATCAGAACATTTGTCTGAAATTCAGAGGACCACCACCAGGAAGGACCCAAACATTGGGACTTGAGGCCAGCTGTCTATAGGGTATTCCGCCATATAAATCACTTGTTCTGAGAGGAAGCTGGGATTCAGTTTTTAATCATCATTCGGGAAGAGCTTTGCAATGCACCAAGTTTGATAAGCACTGGTCTGTCTTTGACAAATAGCTGTTCCCATGTCCCTCCTTAAGAAATACTCTGTTTTTCTGTTTACCAAATGCCAAGTTGTAAGATGTTTCCCAATTTTACGAGGATGGCATTTGGAACAATAATACAAACAGCTAACATTTACGCGGTGGTAAGCTTTTGCCAGGCCATGTTCTAGGTCCTTTATGGCCATTAACCGATTAAGACAAGCAGCAACCACATTACAGTACAAGCTGGCATTATCTAATTTAATCTGTGAGGAAACTGAGGCAGCCAGCGGGAGAATGCCTTGCTCAAGGTCACGTCAAGGGCAAAGCATGGATCTGGGATTCAAGCCCAGACAATTTGGCTCCAGAATCAAATTTATTAGCCACTGCTGCTCAAGGGGAAAAAAAAAATCAAGCACTTTTCATTATATGTTTATTGAACGTGATGTTAAAGCAGTTTTGTAAGAGAAAATGTTATTTTGTTCATGTAAATACATTGTGCTGAATTCTAAAGTTTAATAGAAATGATACATCCTAACTAGGCATCACTATTTGTTTACATTTCATTTGGAATCCAAGCACATTTACTGGGTAAAATTGGGGTGGGGGGTACTTTGCAGGGAGGGAAAGGCATCTCATAGTCTAACAAACTGGTATTGTTTTGATTTTTCTTTTTCTGTCTGCTGCATGCAGAAATTCAAATCAGAGCTGTAGCTGCCGGCCACAGCCACAGCCATAGCAATGCAGGTCTGAGCCTAGTCTGCAACCTATGCCACAGCTCAGCCAGACCTAAACCCAGTGAGTGAGGCCAAGCATTGGACCCACAACCTCATGGATACTTGTCTCACTTATTACCACTGAGCCACAACGGGAACTCCTCATTTGATTTTTTTTTTTAGAAAATATACTGAATGCTCAACTGTGAGTTGTGAGACGTGCTACAATAGTGTGGATGTGAGGCCGGGCAGTGGAAGGAGAAGCACCCACCCCCTCCCAGCTCCGTCTTCCCTCTGACAAAGCTCTGGCCTCCCTCACCTCCCTTAGATGCCAGCCTGAACCCCAGAGTGCTGATTTTCTGGGCTGGGAGAACCTCTCTGCTCTCACGAATATCACACGGGAAGGCACTGAAAGATCCTCAGGGGCTCCTGTGGTCACAGTCCTGAGGAGGGCAGGCATCCGGGCGATGCAGGACACAGGAAGGCAGAGCAGGGCAAACAAAGCAGCCCCAGGGAAGGGACGTGCCAGGTGCTCCCATTTCACTGAGGTCAGCCTCCGTTGGGAGGTTCGCCTTTAGACAATACTCAGGTCTGAGCAGAATTCACTCTGGGTCCACACAAACCGAAACGCAAGATTCACTACATGGGAGTTCCCATTGTGGCTCAGCGGTAACGAACCTGACTAGTATCCATAGGATGCAGGTTCGGTCCCTAGCCTTGCTCAGTGGGTTAAGGAGCCGGCATTGCCATGAGCTGTGGTGTAGGTAGCAGAGGCGGCTCAGCTCTGGTGTGGCTGTGGTGAAGGCCATCAGCTGTAGCTCTGATTCAACCTCTAGCCTGGCAACTTCCATATGCTGCAGGTTCAGCCCTAAAAAGACAAAAAATAAAAGATTCACTAGATGTTTCTTTCCTGTCTCAAGGAGAAAAGGGCATTTCTTTTCTTTTTACTTTTTTTTGTGTTTTGTTGTTGTTGTTTTTAGGGCCGCACCTGCAGCATAAGGAATTTCCCAGGCCAGGGGCTGAATAAGAACTGCAGCTGCCAGCCTACAGCACAGCCACAGCAACACCAGATCCAGGTCGCATCTGCAGACTACACCACATCTCACGGCAACACCGGATCTTTAATCCACTGAGCAAGGCCAGGGACTGAACCCACAACCTCATGGATACTAGTGGGTTTCGTTGCCGCTGAACCACAATGGATGGATACTCCAAAGCGGCTTTAAAGAGTCAACAGAGACGTTGGCAGAGTCGATTCATTAGTCCTGGATCCCCTCTTGGCCGCTCCCCATATGCCAGCTGGTGGGCCCACAGCCCATTACGTCCACAGATGGGCACCCAGTCCTCAAACAGGTGGTGCGGGTTCGCCGTGAGCTGAAGAGCAGGAGAGGCGAGGAGACCGGGGGTCTGCAGGCCAAGCTACCACCTGCCTTCTTTAGTGCAGAAAAGGCAAATTCCAGGGAGTCAAGAGAGGGAAGTAGCGCCAGGATGATGAGAAGGTGCACATAAGGGGTGGGGAGGGAGAAGCAGGCGGATGGGGGAGAGAGAGGGAGAGGAAGGGGGGAGGGGAAGAGAAGTCGGTGTGAGTGGGGTGGAAGGGAGCCTTAATCCCCATGGAAGACGTTGGGTGCTGTTTTCTACTCTCTTTTCTCTCCAAAACAGTCTAAAACGGTGATAGAATTTGCCAGTGTCCTCACTGTCTGAATTGCATCTATCGCTCCGGTCCTGAAGCTGAACCAGCTTCACAGTTGCTGGGGCACATCAGTGTCATCTGTCTCCTGACAGCAATTGTCAGCAGGTTCAGATGTCCATGCCTCGCTGGTCTCATGTAGCGTAAAAGCCTCAACTAAGGACCTAGAGACACTCTTACGCAGTGAAGTAAGGCAGAAAGAGAGAGACAAGAACCATATGATATCACCTATATCTGGAATCTAATATCTGCATAAATGAATCTGTCTACAGAAAAGAAACAAACTCATGGACTTGGAGAACAGACTTGTGGTTGCCAAGCGGGAGGGGGAGGGAGTGGGATGGACTGGGAGCTTGGGGTGAGTCGATGGAAACTATTGCATTTCTAAGCAATGAGGTCCTGCTGTATAGTGCAGTGAACTATATCTAGTTACTTGTGATGGAACTTGATGGAGGATAATGTGAGAAAAAGAATGTTAATATATACATATGTATGACTGGGTCACTTCGCTGTGCAGCAGAAATTGACAGAACATTGTAAATCAACCAGAACAGAAAAATAAAAATCTTTTTAAAATAATGCCTCATCTAGGATGGCTTCAGTGCCTATTTATCAAAACACTTAAACAGTGCTTATCACGTGCCAGACGTGGGTCCAAGTACTTTACAAATGCATTCACTTAATCCTTTAAACACCCTCAATGGGAAGGCACCAAATGATGCCCATTTTGTAGATGAGGAAATAGAGACACAGAACTGCTTAGAGTTGCAGAGATATCAGAGATGGAGCTAGGATTCAACCCAGGTTCCAGATTTTTTTTTTGTCTTTTCAGGGCCTTTCGGGCGACATATGGAGGTTCCCAGGCTAGGGGTCAAATCGGAGCTGCAGCTGCCGGCCTTCGCCACAGCCACAGTGATGCCAGATCCCACCCGCATCTGAGACATGAACCACAGCTCATGGCAATGCTGGATCCTTAACCCACTGAGTGAGAGCAGGGCTCAAACCTGCATCCTCATGGACACTAGGTTTGTTACCTCTTAGCCAAAACGGGAACTCCTGACTCCAGCTTTTAAAATCTACTCTCAGCTGCCTCTGCTGCCAGTAAACTATCCTAAAATATATACTTTCTTTTTACCATGTTGAAGATTAATCTCTCCTGGTTACTACTGGCCCGTCATGCTAACCTGTCCCTTCATCACAGTTGGTGGACTGGTGAATTATTAATCCATCAGAGTATTTATTCAAAGTGCCACCAAACGGCAGCATCAAATAGTAGCATTAACTTGTTTAGCAGATGGGCCTACGACTGAGGCAGGACCCACAGGGTAGGCTCCTCTCTGTTCCATGATGTCTGGAGCCCCAGTTTGCATCACGGAGTGAAGATGACTCAAAAACTGGGAGCAGGGTTCATCTGAAGGTTCGTTCATTCGCGTGTCTGTGGTTGCGTCCTGTGATTGCCTGAGACCTGGCCTGGACTGCTGGAACACCCTCATGGCCCCTCCACCCACACTGGTCCCTCCGCCCACTCTGGCCCCTCCAGGCACAATGGCCCCTCCACCTGCAACGGCCCCTCCATCCACACTGGTCCCTCCACCCACAAAAGCCCCTCCACCTGCAATGTCCCCTCCATGTGGCCTGGGCTTCCTCACAACATGGCTGCCAGTTCCGAGCCCAAGCCTTCTGAGAGAGCCAGCAACACGGCCTTTTGTGACCCAGCCTCGGAAGTCACATAGTATTACTTCTGCCACCAAGATCCAGGGGAGGGACAACATCTCTTTGTGGACATGTTTTGGTGTCACTTCACCTGGGGACCTCTTCCCTAACCAGTCTGAAGAAATGTCTCTTGCTGCACACCTTCCAGCTCTTGGATGGAAGTGGATGTTCTGAGTTAGGGTTAGCCCAAGTGTGACCTCTGGTGTGGGCATGACTTTGATTGCATTAAGGTTTCAGCAACTATACCACCTAAGCAAGTGAGTCTAACTTTGTACATCCTGGACTGGAGTCCCAGTGGGGCAGAAGCTGTCAGTTGTTTATCCAACCTCCTTCCCTTCCCTGATACAAGAGCAAGAACAAATGCTTCTTGGTCGCCAGTATCTATTTCAGACAAAGAAGTAAATCTTGATTAGCTGAAACCAACCCACGACAGGTCTATGGAGGGTACTGTGGTCTGAACGTTTGTGTCCCTCACAAAAGTTCATACGGTGAGATCCCAACCACTAAATGTTAGTGTATTAGAAAGTGGCAGGAGTTCCCTTCATGGCTCAGTGGTTAACGAACCTGACTAGGATCCATGAGGTTGTGGGTTCAATCCCTGACCTTGCTCAGTGGCTTAAGGATCTGGCATTGCCATGAGCTGTGGTGTAGGTGGCAGACATGGCTCAGATCCTGTGTTGCTGTAGCTGTGGGGTATGCCAGTGGCTACAGCTCCAATTCAACCCCTAGCCTGGGAGATTCCATATGCCATGGGCGTGGCCCTAAAAAGCAAAAAAAAAAAAAAAAAAAAAAAGACGAAGTTGTTCCCCCTGTGGCCCAGCAGGTTCAGGATCCAGTGCTGTCTCTGTGGCTGCGCTGGTTCAGTCCCCGCCTGGCACAGTGGGTTAAAGGATCCCATGTGGCCACAGCTGCAGTTCAGATTTGATCCCTAGCCTGAGATCTTCCATATGCTGCAGGTGCGGCCAAAAAAGGAAATAAGTTACTAAAATCACAAAAATATGACTAAAATCATGAGGTTACTAAAAGCCTACATATAACGGCAATTTCCATGCTGCTTGTACAGAGGGAAATGGTGGTAACTATTCCTAGTGCCTTGTAATTTGGTAATTTTTTTTCTTTTTTGACTGCCCTAAGGCATATGGAGTTTCTGGGCCAGGGATCAGATCCAAGCCGGAGTTAAGCTGCAGCTACAGCAATGCCAGATCCTAACACACTGTGCGGGGCCGGGGATTGAACATGCATTCCAGTGCACCCAAGATGCCGCCAATCCTGTTGCACCACAGCAGGAACTCCTATTTGGTGAATTTTATGTCAAACTGCCTCTTGATTCTTCATGTCATTTGATGTTATTATTTATATGATAAAATTGATCAACTATAGAGTGACGGATGAAAAGCTAAAATTCGGTGGCGAGTATGCTACAGTGTATGCCGAAGTCAAAATATAACATTGTGCACATGAAACAATACTATAAACTGATGTTACTTCAATTAAAAAAAATTCCCTTACAGGAATTTTTTAATAATAAAGCAGGATATAATGATGCAAAAAATAAATAAATAAAAAAGGCACTGATTCTACTGGTCTGACTAATTTTCCTTTGCCTCTCCCCTTGGTCTTCTTTGAAACTCCTATGTGATGTCTGGAGGGGCAGCAGCCATTTGGTGTCTGGCTTGGTGGCAGCAGATTTCCTTGGATTCCCCGTCCTGCCCCTGTGGCCTCGTCTTCTCATCTCTCCTGGGGAACCGGTCTTTCCCACTCGGCCCTGAAGTGCAGCTCCCCCTTGGGTCCCCGCTCTCAGATCTTTCTTCAACACACTCCACCTGACTAGATCCACACCTGCTTCAGTTTCTGTCTGAATGTCCCAGAGCAGATCACCATCTCCTTCCCTTAGCGTGGAGCCTGCGAGAGAGGCCTGTGGATACGAGATCAGAGCAGCAGAGACTTCAGGAGATGCAGATGCTGGCCCCAGGTCCCGGGTCCTTCTGGAGAGTTTTCCCATCCTGCTCTCCGCTGCCCTGCATGCGGGTGGGTGGTCTGCGGGTGGGTGGTCTGCGCTTTGTGATTCCTCAGCCGCACCCACACCTTGCCTTCCTTCCCAACCAGACCACACAGTGCGGGTTGCCATCACCTCTTTGGCTGGTCCCTTTGACCCGGTCCTTCTTGCCACCTGTCGTGGCATGTGAATTCCTGCCAGGAATTCCTTTTGTGGCTCAGCGGGTTAGAAACCCAACTGGTTTCCATGAGGATGAAGGGTAGGATCCTGGCCTCCCTCAGTGGGTTAAGGATCTAGCACTGCTGTGAGCTGTGGTGTAGTTGGAAGACAATGGCTCGGATCTGGCATTGCTGTGGCTGTGGAGTAGGCTGGCAGCTGCAGCTCTGATTCAGTCCCTAGCCTAGGAACCTCCATATGCTGCGGGCGTGGCTCTAAAAAAAAAATCTCCTTTCAAAGCACACTGTAACCTGGGTGCTATGCTTCCTCCCACACCTCCGGGGCTCCCTCTTGCCTCCAGGATAAAGCACACTCCTCCCCCCAACCCAGCCTCAGACTCCGCACACTCGCTCCCCCCTCCATCCCCAGCATCATCTCTTGCTCCTCTGAGTCACCCCTCACCACCTGTCCATAAAACAGAAACATGGTGTTTCCTAAACAGCCCGTCTTGGATGTTTCCTAAACAGCCCGTTCTCCCATGCTGGAGCTCACACTGTCCTTCCCGGGAATTCCCAGACGCCGCCAGGCTGGTCACAGTGTCATCACTCTCAGTTTATAAACAAGGAGCCAAACTCAGAGACATGAAGCGGGGAGTTCCTGTTGTGACTCAGCGGTAACGAACCCGACTAGCATCCATGAGGTTGCGGGTTCAATCCCTGGCCTCGCTCAGTGGGTTAAGGATCCAGTGTTGCCATGAGCTGTGGGGTAGTTTGAAGATGTGGCTCAGATCCCTCGTTGCTGTGGCAGTGGTGTAGACCGGCAGCTACAGCTCCGAATCCACCCCTAGCCTGGGAACTTCCTTATGCCTCAGCCCTTAAAAGAAAAAAAAAAAAGAGAGAGAGAGAGAGAGAGAGATGAAGCAGTTTAGCCAGGCCACACGGTGGGGGAACTGACAGTCAGGACGGGACAAGGGCCGCTGCAGCCCAGGTCCAGCCTCCCGCCAGAAGGCTCTGCCTCATTGGAAGCAGACTTGGACCTCAAGACTTGCCACCCCCAGCTGCCACCACTGCGGGGCCTCAATTATGTGGGCTGGGGGGGGGGGGCTGTCCTCTCTCCCTTACCTGGAGAGCACGTTTCCAGGTACCAGGACAGGATCAGGAAGGCCCAGGGAGCATCAGGACGAGGGGCCTTTGTCCAGGGTTCCTGCTGCTGTCAGCCCGGGAAGTGATGTGACCTGGGTCTGCCCGTTATCAAAGCAAACCAGCCGTCTCCGCATTAGGAACATGAAATTACCATCATCCGCACCGGGAGATCTTTGATTTTGCTTTCTGCTGCAGGAAGAATTCGCTCTAAGTTCACAGAGAACATTTCAGCTGGAAAAGGCCCTTTCCTGGACACTCTGCCTTCTGCCAGAGAGAAAAAAAAAATATATTCCTCAAAACAGTTTTCATTTCCATTGACTCTCCGGCCTGAAGTAGACCTATAAGCTGGCTAGTTTGCCCTTATGTGTCCCTTGAAAGGTTTCTTTTCTTTCCTCTTTTTCTTTTTTCTTTTTTGGCTACACCCACAGCATATGGAAGTTCCCAGGCCAGGGATAGAATCCGAGGTGCAGCTGTGACTTACACCACAGCTGCAGCAACACCAGATCCTTAACCCACTGTGCCACAGCGGGAGCTCCTCCAGGGTCCTTTGAAAGGTTTCTAATAACCCAGGCTGACCTGAAAATACAGCCCATATGCAATGAGACACCGACATCAAATGCTATCACTTACATGTGGAATCTGAAAAAAGGACACAATGAACTTCTTTGCAGAACAGAGACTGACTCACAGACTTTGAAAAACTTAGGGTTTCCAAATGAGACAGGTTGGGGGGTGAGGGGAATGCACTGGGGGTTTGGGATGGAAATGTTATAAAATTGGGTTGTGATGATCACTGTACACCTATAAATGTAATAAAATTCACTGAGTAATTAAAAAAACAAAAGAAAATACACCATCTATGGTTTCCAGGGACCTGTAGCTCCTTGGGGATCCCCTGACCAGCCTTCAAGAGGTCCTGTTACAGCAGAGGGAGGCTCAGAGCCTTTGAGGAGCAGCCCCAGTGCTGAGCATCAAGCCACCCATGACCGGGTGTGTTACCCTCGCGAGTGCCAAGGCCAGTCAGAGTCAGATTGTGGGGGGGCTGAGGCTCCCAGAACGGCTTGGGGTGTAGGTGAGTGAGGGATGGTGGCCCCATGCCACCTGCAGCCCCAAGGGGTTGGAAGGGTTCAGCCCGGACTTTTCAGAGTTGACAGCATAGACTGGGGACAGCAAGAAGCTCTGGGACACACACTGGCCACGCCCTGGGGACACGCTTAGCACCTCCAACCTGGTGCAGGAAGATATCAATACCAGGTAGAGGTGAAGGGGAGAGACGCGAGACAGGCACACAGTGGTTATCCAGCTTCGCGGGGGTAGAATTGGCAAATGAAAATTATAGATCTTTAAGGTGTACGGTGCGATGATTTGATACACACGTACGCGGTGAACCGATCACAATTAGGCTAATTATCACATCCATCACCCAACACCGTTACTGTTCCGTGTGTGCAGTGAGAATAATTAGCATTACCCTCAGTCGATTTCAAGTACACAGTTCAGCGTCGGAAACTACCATCTCCACGTTGTACGTCAAACCCCAGAAGTTACTCATCCAGCAGCCGGAACTTTGTAACCTTTGCCCAACATCTCCCCGTCTCCATCAGCCCCTGGCAACCACCATCCTAGTCTCTGATTCTAGGATTTTGGCTTTTTACAGATTCCACACGTAAGTGAGATTATACAGTGTTTGTCTTTCTGTGTCTGGCTTATCTCACTCAGCATAATGGCCTTGAGGTCCATCCACGTTGTCACAAAGGCAGATTTCCCTCTTTTTAGAGGTTGAAACATGTTCCATTGCACATGCGTGCAAACGCAGGCACACCACAGTTTCTGAACATGGTCTAATTTTTAAACTACACGGAGGGAGCTTCAGGTGTGGCTCAGGGGGTTAAGAACCTGACTAGTGTCCATGAGGATGCAGGTTCGATCCCTGGCCTCACTCAGTGAGTTAAGGATCTGGCATTGCTGTGAGCTGCAGTGTAGGTCACAGACATGGTTTGGATCCTGCGTTGCTGTAGCTGTGGTGTAAGCAGGCAGCTACAGCTCTGAAACAACCCCAGGAAATTCCATATGCCACAGGTGTGACCCTAAGAAGAAAAAAAAGAAAAATTAAAAATAAACTATGTGGAAAAAAGCAGAAATTGTCTGAAAGGCCCCTCCGGCTGCTCAGCATGGCAGCCTCAGGTGATGGGGGCTGGGAGACTGATGAGCCCCGTCGAGGACTTCTGTCCTTTCACCACTCACCAGTCCACTTCTTCTGGAAATCCTTTCTGGCAGACTACCCCTCATCCAGCCTCCATCTGGGGCTCACATGGCTCTACCCCGACACCAGGCAGGCATCAGGTGGGCAGATCATATGCTGCACTGTGCTCACAACTGTGATCAGCTCAGAGCTGGGCAGAGCTGACCAGAGACTTCTGCTTGAGTGACCAGGAAGATGGGTTTAGGGGCTGTGAGCTGTGACCCCAGAGCAGCCAGTGGCCACTGTAGGGAAATAACCCAAAGGACAATGTGGCCAACCCCTGGGGAAACCAGAAGCTTGGGATGAGAAGAGCTAAGACCTTGAGGCAGAGATTGAGCCCCTGGGTCAATCTATGCCTGAAGCTGATTCACGACTGCATCAGTTCAGTGCCAAGACCAGCTTAGAGGTACTGGAAATCTGCTGGAAGGAATGCCCGCAGAAGGTGAGAGGGAGGAAGCAAGAGTGGGCCAGTATGGCTTCAGACCAGGTAGGCCTGGCACCTGCAGGACGACGGGAGGAAGGAACCCTAGGTCCCATGAGCCCGGACTGACTGCAACACAGCAGGAAAATCTCAGCCAGGCAGATGGCAT
The DNA here is from genome assembly GCA_004024745.2 of Catagonus wagneri. Lineage (NCBI taxonomy): Eukaryota > Metazoa > Chordata > Mammalia > Artiodactyla > Tayassuidae > Catagonus > Catagonus wagneri. Next base: position 28,712,903 of record PVHT021183555.1, read on the forward strand.
CCTCAAGCCATCATTGCCCTGCCTCCTGCAGGAAAGGCTGCACCCGTCCCAGAAACAGAGTTCACAAAGGAAGAAAAACAAAAAGACAAATGGCCAATAAATACATTTATGGGGAAACATTGACCTCGCTGGTAACCAAAGAAATCCCAGAATGTCATCATCAAAAAATCTGCAAACAATAAATGCTGGAGAGGGTGTGGAGAAAACAGAACTCTCTTATACTGTTGCTGGAGATGTAAACTGGTGCAACCACTGTGGAAAACAGTATGGAGATTCCTCAGAAAACTAAAAACAGAATTACCATTTGATCCAGCAATCCCTCTCCTGAGCATCTATCCAGAGAAAACCATGACTCGAAAAGATACTTGTACTCCAATGTTCATTGCAGCGCTCTATGCAACAGCCGAGACATGGAAGCAACGTAAATGCCCATTGACAGAGGCATGGATAAAGATGTGGTACATATATGCAATGGAATATTACTCAGCTGTAAAAAGGAAAGAAATAATGGCATTTGCAGCAACATGGATGGATCTAGAAATTATCATGCTAAGTGAAGGCAGTCAGCCAGTGAGACACCAACATCATATGCTACCACTTTCATGTGGAACCTAAAAAAAGGATACAGTGAATTTATTTGCAGAACAGAAACTGACACTCAGACTTTGACAAACTTATGGTTTCCAAAGGAGACAGGTTGGGGGGTAGGATGGGCTGGGGGTTTGGGATGGAAATGTAAAATTGAGCTGTGATGATCATTGTCTAACTATAAATATAATAAAATTAATTGAGTTAAAAGCAAAAAGAAAAAAAAATGGCCAATAGAGTTATGGGGAAACATCGGCCTTTCTGGTAACCAAAAAAAATCCAAATTAAAACACCCATAAAATATCACCGCAACCCTTTGACTAGCTGGGGCTAAAAGAACAGCATTGGGTTGCAGGGAAGGCTGGGGTGGGACTGCATCTTACGCTATGCGGAGAGCGAAAGGGCACTTTCTGAGGGCGACCCAAGTCCCCACAGTTACCTCCCGTCTTTGACTGCAAAGTCACGTCTAGTCACATGTCCTTACAAAACAGAGACATGAACACAGACAGTTGTACCAGGAGACGTAAGCGGGTTTCGCCCCAGGGGGAGAATGGAGGCAAAGGCAGGTGCGGGCAGGGTTGGGGCTTGGTGGCAGGAGCTCTGGTGGCTTGTGGCTTCAGGTTTCTCCCTGGAAGAGGTGCACAGGGCTCTCCAAGAGGAGGCAGGGAAGGGGGACCTGTCCTGTTCCTGGGAAAGCAGGTGACCCCGAGCCCGGACCAAGAGCTGGCGGTTGCAGACCTGACTGGCCTGAAGTCTCTGTGTTGCCGCCCAGGGGCCTCAGGGGAGCTGTGAGCAGTTACCTGAGGAAGAACAGGTGGGGGCGGCAGTGGGGCAGCTTGGAGCTCAAGGGCCTCTGATGGTTGCAGTCTGAATGGTGAGACCACAATCACGTGTCCGCATGCCAGCCCTGGTGCCTGTGAACGTGACCTCGTTCGGAGACGGGGTCCTTGCAGGTGGAATTAAGGTGAGGGTTCTGCTGGGATCATCTCGGCTTAGGGCCTTCCATCCGGCAGCTGGTGTCCCCAAGAGGGACAGAAAGGGGAGATTGGAAGCCATAGGAGGGAGGCCAGGTGACGCCGGAGCGGAGACCGGACCGTGTTGGCCACAGGCCTGGGGTCGCCGCAGCTCCAGGAGAGACAGGGGCAGATGAGCCCGTAGAGCCCTCGGGAGGAACCAGCCCTGCACACCCCATGCCACCCCCAGATCTTGGGCTTCTGGCCCCCAGGCTTCTGGAGGATAAATTCCCACAGTTTTCAGCCCCCAGGAAACTCATACTCAAACTTTGAAACAAGATGCAAAGTCAGTGCCGTCCAGGAGCTGAGCAGCGGGAATCAGGGTAGGATGCAGGCCACCCCTGGGACACTCTCCTCTCCCCTCCTTTTCAGTCTGGGTTTCCAGCTGAGCCTCCCCCCACCCCTCCCCGGCCCAGAAGACAGGCCACGAGTCAGAGCCATCACCGGGAAGATTTACTGGAGCCATTTGCGTATACACGTGCGCTCCCTTCCATTTTATTTAGTGTGAAGGAGCAAAGCTGTTCCCAGAGCGCATTTACACGTTCTTCATAAATCAGACATTTCTCAGCTCTCCGGTCCAGGCAGGTGCTGTCACTTCCCCACTCCTGGCCTTCTTCCCCCCAACAGGAACAGTCAGGGCCCAAGAACCGGTGGGTGGGGAGACCCCTTCCAGATGGCAGGGGTGAGTGTCCATGTACCCTCTGTGGTTCATCCTGGACCCAGCCCCGTGGCCCCCAGGGAGCATGTGATGGAAGGAAGTGGGGGAGAGGGAGGGGGAGAGGGAGGGGGAGAGGGAAAGGGAGGGGGAGGGAGGGGGAGGGAGGGAGGAGGCAGGCAGGGGCCTCTGAGTTCCTCCAGGGCTGAGACTGCATCTGTTCATCTCCATGCCTAACCCAGAAAACATTTGCCAAGTGGCCGTTTGGAAGAAAGAATGAGTGTGTGGGCGTCCGTGTCTCTTCCTTCTCATCTCAGAATCCCAGACACAGGCACCCTTGATCTGCCGAGCACGGTACCCGGGGCTTTATCAGACTCTCCTCCTCACCTCTCGGGCCCCAGCTCCACTGCCATCATCCCCCAGGGCCCTGATCCCCATCTGAGCCACCGTCATTGCTCTTCATGATCCTCATCGCCGAGGCATCTCAGGGGTCCCGGGTTTGCCCATCTGTGCTTTGTCTCCGGCCCAGTCTCTGAGCCTCCTGAGGGCGGACACAGGGACCCTGGAGGGGAGCCCCATAAACACTTGCCTCCCATTCCTGGAGGCAGAGGGGAGGTCTTCCTCGGAGAGGCCACTGGACACAGACACGTGGAGTGGGTGTCGGAGGAGACCGGGGGTCCCCAGACCTGCACCCCTGCCGGAGAACCAGCCTGCCGGGGGACCTTAACAAGGTCCTGAGAGGAGGGACTTAGTTCCAAGGCTGGGGGCCCAGATCCATTTCCCAGGTGGAGTTTCGGAGTGTCTCCAAACAGGTCCAGAAAGGGGGAGCAGGTGCCAGCTGGTGGTGCAGGCTGGCTGTGAGCTTTAAGCAAAACGCAATTACTCACCGAGTTAACGGAGAAGGGAGCGGAGAGGCCAGCAGAGAGGGCGTGTGGGTGCCCAGTTGTCCCAAGCCTTGGAGGGCTTCCTGCCCTGCCGGAACTCCAGGAGTTCATTTTTAGAGGAAATCAATGCTCTTTTGTGCTGGGGAAGAAAACATCTCTGCAGCTTTTCCCATCCTCCACCCAACAGGATCTGATTTGGCCAAAGTGGCGCCTGGGAGAGTGGCCGACCGTCTCACCAGCCGCCACCGCCCCCATACCTCACCTGCCCTCTGCCCATGGCAGTGACCGCGACTGCAGACACAACGGCTCTCACGTGTCCCCAACAGTCACTGGGACCCGCCTACACAGGTCTGAGGCTCTGCTGAAGGAGGTCACAGCCAGCCCTGCCCCTGACAAGGCCAGTACCCGGGGATGTCTGTATACAAATTCCTGGTCAGTAAATAAAAACATCAGAGAGCTTCCTGCCAGTGTTGCCCAGGGCCGTCTCTAGCTCTTTAGGGGCAAGCCACCTGCAAAGGTGTCCTGAGAAAGTGGGAAGACAGGAAGACAGCCAGGGCCAGTGGGGGCACCACCAGGACACCTTCTGCCTCACAGAGCAACAGCCATCGCTGTGGCTTCAGCACACACACAAGCCACGGGTGAGCTCCATCATTTGTGTCCCCTGGGTCGCTGTGAGGCCATTCAGGCACAGGAACGTCACCGGCACGCCATTCTCAACAAACCATTAAGAATAACCTGTAACATCCTCATTGGAAAAGAAAAAGTCGTGCTACTTCGAGGCTTCCGGGGCCAGGAGTGTGGGCTTCTCAATCCTGTGAGCTCTGGCCTGGGCCTTTGCCAGCTCTCTACTATATAATTTAATCTAATTGATCAATTAAATCCAAATAATTTTTAAACAAGCTGTAATAACAGTTATATAATTTCAGCACTACATATAATTTTCTTAACGACTTTAGCAAAGGAAATTGCTCACTGAGACTTTCGGTCTGCGTGTGGAAACCGTCACCTCCATAACTTTTAGATCCACGCAGCTTTGGGGAACAGCCAGGGCTCAGGGCTCACTGACTCAGGTGGGGTCACAAACCCACCACCAGAGGAGGCAACTTCCTGTCTGTCCTTCCGTGGCCCTTCAGGATGGAGTATTCAGATGGTTAGGTCATCAGATCTTGTGGAGACACTGTGGTTCTTTCGATCTCATCTGTTCAATCATATGTCAGTTGCGTACTGCCTCAGTTGTGCTGAGTAACAAACAGCCCTTCAGAACATCAGAGGTCTGCAGGGAACGTTTATATTTGCTCGTGGGCAGGCCGGTTGGTTGTCCTAGGCTGCAGTCAGCTGTGGTGGGCTGGCGGCTCTGCTCCTCAGCATTCGTCAGCTGATATGACTCGGCTCCTCCCGCAGGCTGGCCTCAGGAATGTTCTGGGCACACTCACAGGGAGGGAAGAGAAAGCATGAAAATGCACAAGGGCTGTTTCAAGCTTCTGTCTGCATCTAGGCTGCTCTGCCTTTGGTCAAAGGAGGTCATGCGTCAGAATGAGGGACTTACAAGTCGTGGGGCAAAGGGCTGCACCTGGGGTCCCAGAAGCCATCAATCTGCCCAAGGCGCTTCGGTTGAGGGGCACAGACACCGATCCAGAATAAAACAGTCAGGGAGTTCTCTTGTGGTGCAATGGGTTAAGGATACAGCATTGTCACTGCAGCAGCTTGGGTCATTGCTGTGGCACTGGTTCAGTCCCTGGCCCTGGAACTTACGTATGCTGTGGGTGTGGCCAAAAGACAGCAACAATAACAAACAGAATCACAGGCAGGAATGGGATTTATTGGGAAATATGAGCAAGATAAGAGGCAAAGGAAAAAGCCAAGTTTGGAGAAAGGACAGCACAACCCAGACATGAGTGGACGGCTGCCATTGGGGGCAGAACTCCGTGAGGCCTCTGGTTGGACAAGCATCACCCCTTCTGAGCCAGATGCTAAGGTGACAGAGGCCAGCTGCCTTCTCTTGGGAGGGCAGTAAATGGTGTCTGGCTGGTCCCTCCCAGACTTCACACAGTGGGGAAGCAGTGACCCCAAAAGAGAGGTTTGACGCAGTTTTCAGAAATAGGAGTGGGCTTCGGCTGCAGAAAAAACCAAAGTCCCCTTTGCGAAGCCCCTTGGCACCAGCTTCTGGGACTCCCCACACACACCCTCGGCTGTTTCTGTGCTGCTTTTCCCAGAGAATTCACCCCTGGGGCCACCCCCTGGTGTCCGAAATGCAGCTTCTTGCTCGGGGCCAAGCTGGCCCTCACCAGGCTCTGGAGGCTCAGGCTTTGTAGTGTCAAATCACTTCACCAGCCAGTCAAGGTCACAGCCAACTCCAGTCCTTCCCCCAAAGATGTCCAGCTCACAGCCGTGTCGGATCCTTAACCCTCTGAGCTAGGCCAGGGATAGAACCTGCATCCTCGTGGATGCTAGTCAGGTTCTTAACCTGCTGAGCCACGACAGGAACTCCCAGTACAAATGTTCTTTACTCCTACTTTATGGGGGTTGAATGGGTCCCTCAACTGCATATGTGGGAGACCTGACCCCTGGAACCTCCGGATGGAGTCTAATTTGGAAGTGAGGTCATTGTAGGTAGAATCAGTTATACTGGAGTAGGTGGACCCTAAACCAATCTAACTGGTGTATAGGTAAGAAGGGACGATCAGGAGAGACACACGGAGGGGAGATCGCGGAAGGACGTGGGGACACCAAGGCTGTCTGCATGCCTGGGCGAGAGGCTGCTGAGGGAACCAGCCGACAGACCCCCAGACCTTGGACTTGCAGCCCCCAGGACTGAGACAGCAAGTGGCCGTTGCTAAAGCCGCCCCACGCGTGTTATCTGCTACCCCAGGGCGCTGACACGGCAGATGAGGCATCTGAGTTGCCGAGGGTCCACGAGCCAAGGTGGAGGAGCCACAGCTGGAAGAAAGGGCCCAGCCCACAGGCTGGCCTTGCAGACGGGAGCTGAGTGCCATCCAGGGGGCCCAGGTGGGTTGTCGGCTGGCAGGGACCTGGGAGAGGCCTGGTCTGAGTGCAAAGCAAGCCTGGAGACACTGGGGAGAGGAACGCTGAGCAGCCTGGCGGTCTGTTCCAGGCCCAGGGACACCTAGAGGGGGAGCTGGCACCCAGAACAGGCACCAGACGAGGCCAGGGGAAGCTGCAGGCCAAATAGAGTGACCCATGTGCTGGGGTGTCTGGGCAAGTCCGGGCCATGGGCCTGGCTTCTGGCTGCATGTGCGCACATGTCTATGTGCCAGCATGTGTGTGTGTGTGTGTGCATACATGTGTGTGCACATATGTGCATGGTGCACGTATGTGCATGGTGTTTGTGCCTGTATGTGGATGCATGTTTTTGTATCTACACATGCATGGTGTGTGCATGAATGTGCATTGTGTGCTCATGCATGTATGTGTTGTGATGTATGTGTATGTGTGTACACCTGTGTGTTGTGTGCCTCCAAATGTGTAGGTGTTGTGTGCCGTGGTGTGCAGGCATAGCACGTACACGTGTATGTGTGCAGTTATGTCTATGTGTGTGTGCATGTGTATAGGTATGTAAGTGTGAATTGTGTGCATACATTGTGTATATGTGTGCGGTGTATTGCACATGTGTTTGTATGAGTGTATGCATGTGTTTGCTTGTGCACACGTGCAGTGTGTATGCACCTGTGTGTGTGTGTGCACACATGTGTATGGGTTGCGTTCTGTGTGCCCATGTGTGTGCATGTGATGTGTACTCGTGTGTGTTGCGGGGGGGAATTCCTGGGCCTCTGCCTTTCTTCCAACGTTGGGGATCAGAGGGATCCTGGGGTGGCCTAGTGGTGCTGGGGAGGCCTCTGGTGTGTCCTTTGAGATGGGGACATTTAGAGACTTCTGTGTCCTGGAGACCCCACATCAAGAGCTAGTCAGGGGACACTCCTGAGTTCCACGGGCGAGTCACCTCACTTATCCATGTCTCAGCCTTTACCTGTTTTGCCTGCTGGACACAGGAATCAGGGCACCTGGAAGGTCACATGGGTGCATACGCTCAGGGCCGACCCTACAGTGAAGCCCAGTCAATGCAGGCTCTGCCGGCCCCCAGCCCCCCGGTGAGAGCCCCCATTGTGGGGGCTGGGGATGGGAGGAGCCAGCTGGAGCTGGGCTGCCTGGTTCAAGTTCTGGACATGCCACTGCGATCATCTGCCAGGCCGACCCACCAAGCACCCTTTTTGGCTGCACCTGTGGCATGTGGAAGTTCCTGGACCAGGGATCAAACCTGTGACGCAGCAGTGACAGTGCTGGATCCTTAACCTGCCAGCCACCAGGGAGTTCCAGGCTGGTCCTTCTGAGGCTCCCCCAGCGGCTGTTAGCGGTCCTCGGTGTCCTCGCCTTGGTGCCTCACTCCCCCTGCGCCTGTCTTCACGAGACTTCCCTGTGTGCCCGTCATTGTCCAAATCTCCCCTTTCCACGTGGACGCCGGTCCTCTGGACCTGGGACCACCCCGCTTCAGCACCAACTTACCTTTCTCTTTTTAGGGCCACAGGTGTGGCATATGGAAGGTCCCAGGCTGGGTGTTGAATTGGAGCTGCAGCTGCCAGCCAACACCACAGCCAAAGCAATGCAGGATCCTTAACCCACTGAGTGAGATCAGGGATCAAACCCACATCGTCATGGATACTAGCTGGATTCTTAACCTTCTGAGCCACCACGGGAACTCTAGCACCATCTCCTCTTAACCCAACTAAGTGCACCTTCAAGGACCTTATTTCCTAGGAAGGTCACATTCTGAGGCACTGGGGGGCTAGCCATCAATACGTGCCTTTGTGGGGAACACATTCTGACCTGCAGCAACCAAGGAGGAACACTTGGCCTTGGGCAGAGCATGTCAGTCCTCTTGACTCTCTTTCTGGTATGAGAAATGGGGCTTGCTTTCCACCTAAGGTTGTGAGGATTTAAAGGAAAAACACATGTTAACAATAAATAATAGGGAGGAGTTCCCACTGTGGCTCAGTGGTTAACGAACCCAACTGGTATCCATGAGGACACAGGTTCGATCCCTGGCCTCGCCCAGTGGGTTAAGAACCCAGCTTTGCCGTGAGCTGTGGTGTAGGTCGCAGATGTGGCTTGGATCCCGTGTTGCTGTGGCTGTGGCGTCAGCCAGAAACTGCAGCTCCGATTGGACCTCTAGCCTGGGAACTTCCATATGCTGCCAGTGCAGCTCTTAAAAAAAAAAAAAGGAGTTCCCTTTGTTGCACAGTGGAAACAAATCTGACTAGGAAACATGAGATTGCAGGTTCAATCCTTAGCCTCACTCAGTGTGTTGAGGATCTGGCATTGTGGTGAGCTGTGGTGTAGGTCACAGATGCAGCTCGAATCTGGCATTGCTGTGGCTGTGGTGTAGGCCAGCAGCTGTAGCTCCGATTAGACCCCTAGCCGGGGAACCTCCATATGCCGCTGGTTCGGCCCTAAAAACACAAAAAGACAAAGAAAAAAAAAAGTAAATAACAGGGCCTGGACCATTGCAGGAAACAAGTAAATATCAGCCATCACTGTTATTGACCAGGATGATTGCGTAGTCCCCAGCTCCCCGCCTGTTTCATCAGCCACCTCCAGATAAACTCCAGCCGCTGGGACTCCCGGCGCCGGGCCCCACCTCCCTGACCCAGATTTCCTGGAGGGGCCCAGGTGGAGAAGAGCATCTGTTCAGGGCATTGTCCCCTCGAGGGGCTGGGGTCAGGGGCGGAATCTCAGAGATCCTCATGGTAAAATTCCCAAGACTTCTCCTGAAACCAGCAACAGAACTTGCTATTATTTCTCCCTAAGTGTAAATGTTCCCACAGACTCCAATTACAGGCTTCCGTAGAACTAAGTTTTCCCAAACAAGCTGCATCCCAATTTAAATATCAAACTCTTTACACAGCAGGCTGCGGCGATTCCCACCCAGCGGGGAGAACAGGGTGCCCTGGGAATCCTGGGATTTGGACCCCCAGGCCTTGAACATGGAGCAGAGATGGATTTGGAAGGAGATGGAGCCCTGGAGGCTGGCGCTCTGGGACAGAACTTGGCCCCTCCCTGGGCTGGTGCCCTGAGGGTTAGGGTATTGCCCCAAAGCCCCTCTCCTTTGCCTCTCCTGTGCCTCCTTCACTGTAGTTTCATTTCAGAGAAAGCTTTGAACATCAGTGTTCCCAGGAGATCTGTTTTCTTTCGTCTACCAACACTTTCTCAAAAATTCTAGTTACGGAGCTCCCGTCGTGGCCCAGCAGAAACGAATCTGACTAGGAACCATGAGGTTGTGAGTTCGATCCCTGGCCTCGCTCAGTGGGTTAAGGATCTGGTGTTGCTGTGGCTGTGGTGTAGGCCAGCAGCTGCGGCTCTGATTGGACCCCTAGTCTGGGAGCCTCCACATGCCACAGGTACAGCCATAAAAAAACAAAAAGACAAAAAAAATTTTTTCAACTTATTTGCCAGTTTTGCAAATCAGAATATTTCACATTTAAAAGGATTTCTGGTGTGTTAAGAGTGCCCATCTTGGGAGTTCCCATTGTGGCTCAGTGGTAATGAACCCAACTAGTATCCAAGAGGATGTGGGTTTGATTCCTGGCCCCACTCACTTGGTTAAGGATCCCGCGTTGCCGTGGCTGTGGAGTAGGCTGGCAGCTACAGCTCTGATTGGACCCCTAGCCTTGTAGCTTCCATATGCCGCAGGTGGGGCCCTAAAAATTTTTTTTGAATAAAAGAAAATAAACAGTGCCCATCTTGCACAGAGCTAAGGAAGATCTGTTGGTGGAACTCGCACATCCAGTGCAGCCGGCTCTGGCTTCCTGTCTGGCTGCAGAAGGATCTTCATGCCGGTACTTTCCATCATAGAGGTCTGCTATTTCATTGGGCATCCAAGACTTCTTCAAGGACCCACCAGTTCTAAATCCATTGGCTGAGGTGAGATAGACTCTGCTTCCAGCTCCAGAAACAGTCCAGGGCCTCTCAGGTCGATTGGCATATTCTGCACAGGGGCCCGAGGGCTGGTTTGGAGGCGGCTACGTGACCCAGGACCGGTCAGCACAACTCGGCTCTTGGACTTTTTCGTGGAAGCCTGGTGAGTGGAGCTCTTTTCCCATGGGCGTGCTCTTCTGGGGGTGAGAGATACGGGAGATGATCTTCACAGCGACGAGGGAGCCTGGCTGAGAGCGAAGAGCTGGGCGGGGAGGTAGGGGAGGGGCAGAGCACGAAGCTCTGGGGGCACTTGAACCCCTGCACACAGTAGTGCCTGAATCCGCTTTTATGAACAATGAATCTGCTCTTTGGCCTTTTTGAGTTGGGTTTCTGTCACTTACAATCAACACAACCTTGGAATGTTTGGACTCTTTCCTCGAAGGTGTTTCTAGAAATGTCCCAGCCCATTCCTGGCCTCTGCAGGGCTCAAAAGCCCCCTTTATCTTCTCAGCTTCAATTTCCTTTCCTGAGAAATGGGTTGGGGGTATCTACCTCGATGAAATAACATACAAGGAGTGCCCATTGTGGCTCAGCAGGTTAAGAACCTGACACAGTCTCCGTGAAGATGCAGGTTCGATCCCTGGCCTCGCTCAGTGGGTTAAGCATCGGGCGTTGCCACAAGCTGTGACGTAGGTCGCAGATGCGGCTCCAATTCGACCCCTAGCCCAGGAACTTCCATATGCCGCAGGTGCTGTCTTAAAAAGGACTGCACCTCACTTAACCCACTGAGTGAGGCCAGGGCTTGAATCCAAGTCCTCATGGATCCTAGCTGGGTTTGTTTCGACTAAACCACAGCGGCAACTCCCCTGAATACTGTTTTTCTCGTCGTTTCAGAAGTACTGGTCCCGGAGGCAAGTGTCAGATTTTCTCATCTCTAGAATGGGCATGAAAAGCTGAAGGTGAAGAATGAGAGAGTGTTTGGACCCGCATCCCGCACACAGTCCACACACACTGGCCATAGCAGCAAGCGTGCCGACACGTGTGTGCTGGGCAAGATGCTTTACGGGGGCTTTCACTGCAGGGCTTTCCCCTTCTGAGGCTCTCAGTTGCCCGGGTAGATAAATAAAGTGAGATTCCAGTAATTTCAGAGATGAAACTGGCACCAAGAGCCTGACCAACCTACAGACACCACAAATTATTAGAAGTGACAAAAGCCCAGATGCGCTGACCCTCTTGCTGCATCGTAAGTCAGATCCCCCAGACCCCCAAATGCCATGGCCCGAATCCCCAAGCCAAGAACTGAGAGTCCTCGTCCTTACCCCCACCAGGTCAAATGTCCAGGAACATCCACAGGGACCCCTCTCCTTCCCCACGTGCCTCCCATGCCCCTCCCCCTCGTCCCGACCCCATATTAGACTCGGGGTCCTGGTGGGAGAGGCTGGAGGCGATCAGGGGAGCGACCAAACAAGGACCATATATTCCTTCCCAAAGAAACCACTTCTCATTCGGAAGTTCCCAGGCCAGGGATTGAACATGCAGCACAGCAGCAAACTATAGAGAAAATGCCAGATCCTTAAACCACCTCACTGCAAGGGAACTCTCCACGGTGAGCATTTCTAATTCTGCAGATCCAAATGCTTCCTTCTTTGCCTTTCCCTGAGTGAGCATGAGAAGCTGAGGAGGTGAGGCAGGAATAGAAATATATGAATAGGAGTTCTCATTGTGGCTCAGCGGGTAAAGAACCCAACATGGTGTCCATGAGGACGCGTGTTCGATCCTTGGCCTTGCTCAGCGGGTTAAGGATTCAGCATTGCAGTGAGCTATGGCGTAGGTCACAGACGCGGCTCAAACCTGGCATTGCCTTGGCTGTGGCGTAGGCCAGCGGCTAAAGGTCCAATTAGACTCCTAGCCTGGGAACCTCCATATGTCGCAGGTGCGGCCTTAAAAAGATAAATAAATACATGAATAAATAAACAAATGAATAATTTTTAAAAGGAAAAGAAAAGAAATACATGAATAGATAAACATGAGAAGCGGCTTGGGCCTCATTTAGCGTCCTGTGTCATTTTTATTATTCTTCTTTCACATTTTCCAGACCAGCCCAGCGAAAGAGACCAGGTTGCTGCAAAGTGGCTTCTAGAGCTAGCTCCCCCAGAGGGAGTCAGTGCCCCCCTAGACAAGTAATGATTAAAATAGGACTCCTGCGTGGTCATCAGGTAGCAGCCTAGGCTCTGAAATGACTTTCTGCTAAACCTCTCTGTCTTCTCCGGACAGCCATGAATGTCCCCAATAATGCAAACAGGGCTGCTCCTGCAGCTCCATTTAGAAATGTTTGACCTGTTGGTTTATCAGTGGGAACAGCTTCCCTTGGATACATGTCTCAAAAGTTTCCACGAAAGCAGGACCAGATTTTCTCAGAACCTACCACTTGCTTCTGTCAATCTGATGAGGTCCCAGGTGTGGAATGTTGCATAATAAGGGCTGTAAGGTGAGGAAGTTGGGGCCAGCCAGTTCGACACCCAGAGTACTGAGGGGCCAGACGGGTAGCCCAGCTCTGAGCATCATTTCAGCATTTGGCAAGGAGCAAAAGCGCTAGGATGAGCAGATCAGAGCTGGGACCTGGACACACAGTTGGACTACGATTCCCAGATTCCCCTGCTGTCAGATAAAGCCATATGACCAAGTTCTGATCAATGGTGTGAGAGCAGAGATGATGGGCTTCCTTTCCAGGCCTGGACCTGATCCTGGCTCTGTCCCCACTGCTGGCTGAACAGAGAAAATTCAGAGGGTCAGAGAAGGACAGGAAGAGACTAGCTTACTCCATGAACACGCAGGGTTGAGCCTGCACCAGCCCCTGGTGACCTATGCTGACTAATGACATGAGTTTTTTAATGCAGAAAGTAAATATTTTCATATTAAGCTCTGAGAGGTCATAGTGTAACTTTCCTAGCAGCTAGCATATTTTACATCTGCTGAGATAATGCTCTGAGGCAATATTTGGTTGATTCGTCAGGACTTTGTGGCAAATAACAGAGAACCCAACTTGAAGGGGTTTCAGTAGAGTAAATGAAATTTATGAACTCCTGTAACTGGGAAGTGAGAGGTATGTGGGGTTCAGGCATGGCTTGATCAGGAATCCAAAATCAGCATCAGAAATGTGGTGTCCCCTGGCACAGCCCCTCTGTGCTGGCTCCAGGTAAGGCAAACTCACCTCTGTGAGATAGAAGGAAGTACCTGGCCAAGCCCGGTGGGGGGGCGTCACCCCAGAGTCCTTGTCTCTGGAGGCATTGCACATGCAGGGGTACATGAGCACTAATAGTCCAGGCTGAGGTACACCAACCCTTCAGCTCAATCAGAGTCACAGAGTGGAGGAGGTGGACCTGTACATAGACGGGGTGGCTCTTGTTGGAGAATCCCGGGGGCCGCTCTTGACTGACTCCAGGGAAGACCACGGATGCAGGTGCAGTGGGAGAGTTGTGTGGCAGACCGGATGTTGGATACAAGCTTAGCTCACCTACCTGCTTCCCTTGGGGGCCTCGCTCCACTCCACCAAATGGCTCCAGGGCCTCCTGGGCTTCCACTTGGCACACGTAACCCATGCAGGTTGACCTGGTTTGGCCAAGTCCTGCCTTGAGGTCTTTATTGCACATGGGGGCCTAGAGCGAGGCTCTCTCCAGTGACAGACCCTGAGGTGCTGAGACTGGGGCTGTCGACCCCTCCCACCTGGGAGGGCGCCCCCTGTATTGAATGAACAGAGCAGAAAGCTGGACACACAGGCATGGGGAAAGCCAGAGGCCCACTGGATGCGATCCAGGACCCCCCGCAGCTCTGCCATCCATCCCTGCCTCAGGTCACCAAGATGGCCTCCAGCACCAAGATGGCTCCTCTTCTTTGCCAAACTTAGTCCACACTGTTTTCCATCAACAAAGGGAACGTGAAAACGCCAAGCTCTTCCTTCTCTGTTGTGATGAAACTTTAGCTTTATCCTAAGTTATCTCAGTTCATGTGTGACCCGACGTGAGAACCACACATTCTTGGGGACCAGCCCCCTCATGCCAACTGAGGCCAAGCGCACCCTCAAGAACGGCCAGGGTCTGGCCTCACGCTGCTGCCAAGGAGTCCTCAGATCCCTCCCACTGCCCCCCTCAGTTCCCTGAACCTGCTCCCAGGAGAAACAATAGTGGGAACGATCCTTGACAGGCACATTGACATTTTGTCAGTCTTAAATGTTCTCAATCTTGTGTAAAGGTAGCTTTAGGGAGTTCCCCCCATTGTGTCTCGGTGGTAACGAACCCGACTAGAGGATGTGGGTTCGAACCCTGGCCTCACTTGGTGGGTTAAGGATCTAGCGTGGCTGTGGCTGTGGTGTAGACTGGCATCTGCACTCCGATTCGAACCCTAGCCTAGAAACTTCCATATGCCACAAGTACCACCCTAAAAAAGATTTAAAAAAAGGGTAACTTTAGAAAACGTAACTAGTTCCATTGGTCTCTGACATGCAATTACGATGTGATCTCCCCACTTATTTATTTATTTATTGTCTTTTTTTGCCTTTTCTAGGGCCACACTCGCGCGGCTAGCGGTCTAATCGGAGCTGTAGCTGCCAGCCTACGCCACAGCCACAGCAATGCTAGATCCAAGTTGGGTCTGCAACCTACACCACAGCTCATGGCAACTTCGGATCCTTAACTCACTGAGCAAGGCCAGGAATCAAACCCGCAACCTCATGGTTCCGAGTCAGATTCATTAACCACTGAGCCACAACAGGAATTCCCTCCCCACATATTTAAAAACAGATGGCAGAGTTCCCTGGCGGCCTAAGGGGTTAAGGCTCTGGCACTGTGCCCGCTGTGGCTCAGGTCACTGTTGTGGCACAGGTTCAGTCCCTGGCCAGGGAATTTCCACATGCTGTGGGAGCAGCCCCTCCAAAAAGCAGACGGAGACTGCATACCCTTTGGGTGCCCTGGAGCCACCACTGCCCTTGCTCGTTAGGGCTCCATAACCCAGGCCCCAGAACTCCGAGAACTCCAGAACCATTCCAGCGATGGTCGCAAGGAAACCAAATGGGCTGGAAGAAGTTAGTGAGTCCACGGGGCCCTCCCACAGAGCAGCCCCTGGGGGTGGGAGTTGGGAAACTTGGTCTGTCCCTGATGGTCGCGCGTGAGCCTGGCTGGTGGGAATCCAGACAGGAGCCCTCCACGGCTCACGGGCTCCCAACCACACTTCCCCCTGGGAAGAACCGCCCCGCCCCCAGCCCCACATTTCATGCCCCTACCCCGCCCGCAGGAGACAGAAATGCCGGCGTCTAGATTGAGCCTCATGGTCCTTTCCTGCTTTTGCTGGACGGCTGGGGAGACGTTTGGAGCCGAGGAAGGAGAAGCGAGGCAAGAGCATCCCAGCCACCGTGGAGCGTGACTCTGGCAGCTTCTGTTCAGCGGGGAATGTTCCAACTTCCGAGGGAGCCGGTTTCACAATTCCAGCCCCACCATCTGGAACATTCCGTCTCAGATCCGTTGGTGTTTACTTTCTAAAACTCTGCATTCCTGGGGCCTGAGATTGGGAGCAACTGTGTGTGGAAAATACGTGCTTCCTTTCATATGTTCCAGTGACACAAAACAGCTTGCTTTTAATCCTTTAAAACACAAACCAAAAAAGGAAGGAATGAAGGAAAGAAAAGCCTTTGCCAAACACTCTCCCCACAGAGGAGAAATCTTGCAGATTGTAGAACAGAGAGTGCTCTGAAAGGCAGGGATGCCGCCGGCAGGTGTGGCTCTGAGGGCCCCAGTGGGTGTGGAGGAAGGTAACAGATGAGGGCCTCCGGGGAGGGCTTTCTGAGGGCGATGAGCAGGGCCCAGGCCGGGATCCCCCCAGCACGGCTGGGTGGAGCCCGAGGATTCCCTGAGACTCGGGCAGGGGGAGATGGGAAGGCGGTTGCAGAACCCATGGGAATCTTCAGGGGAGAGTGTGGGGTCTCAGCTCCAGGCGACCCTCTGGCCCCACGTGCCTTCCAGGCTCTTGCTGGTGGAAACCCAACTTGAACTCACTTAACTGAAAGCCCTATGCATTACCTCATGAAATCGCAGCTGGAAAGAGTAGACGGAAATTCCGGTGATGGGAATCTGAGCTTTGGGACTTGCCGAGTCCTCTGGCTTCCTCTGTCAGCTTTCTCCTCTCTCTGGCTTCCTCCATGCCAAGCCCCCCAGACCCACACGCCATAAGGCTGGGTCTTTGTGGGAAGTCTGAGAGCTGTTCCTCCTCCAAATCTCCTCTCTCCGTTCCCCTGGAGAAGAGAACCCAGACAGACTACATTTCCCAGCCTCCCTTGCAGCAAGGTGTGGTCATGTGACTCGTCCTGGCCAATCAGCTGTGAAAACAGTGATGCCAGACTCGCCCAGGAATATGTCCAGCGCTATGTCCTCCCTTCCCAGGTGGGAGGTGCCCCTGGTGGAGATCCATCGCTAGAAGAACACAGGTGAAGTGTGAGAAGACACGTCTAATGAAGAATGGTGCTGGGAGACATGCCCGGGCTTCAGAGATCTTGGACAAGCCATGGCTGGCCTGAGAAATGGCTCATTGGACACATGTAAGCCAGAGGACAGTCATTTTAGCATCATCAGTCGCCCCCTAGGTCTGTGACAGCCGGGGGCTCAGATCCCTCAAAGACTCAGCATGGAACACAGGTCCCACTTAGCCATTCCCTTGGCCCGAGCCCTGTCCAGCTGCCTTCTTCTCTCCAGACCAAACCATCCCTTCCCAGGCTGCCCTCTCTGGGACCCTGCTTCCCACTAGGTGATGATTTGGGTTCATGAGAACCTGCCAAGCTCTGTCTCCCTCCTTTCAGGTAACCAAGTGACCCGCCTCATGAGAAAGTACCTGTGTTTATTTAGCAGGTGCTGAGGCAGCGAGGCAACGCTGAATGTTCCAGGCAGGTGGGCCGCCCAGGTGTGGCCACTGGGTGGGGAGTCTTTCCAAGCTCGTGCCTCCGCTTCCCTCCTGGCCAGCAGAATCGCTCCAGGACAGCGGTTTCTGCTGTCACAGCTTCAGGAGCTCAGTCTCTGTGGCTGGAAAAGCAGCTGTGCTCGGGAGTTCCCACTGGCTCCTGTTAGGAGATACAGGATGGGAGAAAATATTTAAGTTATATATCTCGTAAGTGATTAGTATCCAGAAAGAACTCCTAAAACTTAACCAAAAAACCAAATGGATTCAAAAGTGAACAAAGGACTGTAAAAGATATTTCTCTCCCATTTACCATCGCATCAAAAAGAATCAAATACTTAGGAATAAACCTGCCTAAAGAGACAAAAGACTTGTACTCTGAAAATTATAAGGTGCTGATGAAAGAAATCAAGGATGACTTAAACAGGTGGAAAGACATACCATGCTCTTGGATTGGAAGAGTCAATATCATCAAAATGACTATACTACCCAAGGCAATCTA
>PVHT021183555.1:28731407-28758298 GCA_004024745.2 Catagonus wagneri
TTACATGTGGAAACTAAAAGACACAATGAACCTTCTTACAGAACAGACAATGACTCACAGACTTTGAAAAACCTTGGTTTTTCAAATAAGACAATCTGGGGGGGTGGGGGGATGCACTGGGGGTTTGGGATACAAAATCTATAAAATTGACTTGTGATGATTTATGCACACCATAATTGAAATAAAATCCATTAAGAGAGAGAAAAAAAAAAGATATTTCTCTAAAGAAGATGACCAAATCGGAGTTCCCGTCGAGGTGCAGCGGAAACGAATCCGACTAGGAACCATGAGGTTGCTGGTTCAATCCCTGGCCTCGCTCAGTGGGTTACAGATCCGGCGTTGCATGAGCTGCAGTGTAGGTCGCAAATGCGGCTCAGATCTGTCGTTACTATGGCTGTGGCGTAGGCTGGCAGCTGTAGCTCTGATTCGACCCCTAGCCTGGGAACTTCCATATGCTGCTGGAGTGGCCCTGAAATGTTGGGAAAAAAAGAAAAAAAGAAGATGACCAAATGCCCATAAACACATGAAAAGATGCTCGATATCACTAACCACAGTTAGATACCATCACATTTTGTTGAGAAGCCTACTCTCAAAGAGAAAATAAATGTTGGAGAGGATGTGAAGAAATTCTAACCCTTGAGTGGTGCTGCTAGGAATGTAAAACGGTGCAGTCACTATGGAAAACAATAGGGTGGTTTCCCAAAAATTAAACACAGAACTACCATGTGATCTAGCACTTCCACTTCTAGGCGTGTACCTGAAAGAATTGAAAGCAGGGCTGAAGAATTATTTGCACGTCCGTATTCACAGCAGCATCATTCATAATAGCCCAAATGTGGAAGCAACCCAGTGTCCGTGGGTGGATGGATAAATAAAAGCAACCTATACACACAATTTAATATTATTCAGCCTTAAAAGGCAAGGAAGCTCTGATGCATGGATGAACCTTGAGGGCAGGATGCTCGGTGAAATAATCCAGTCACAAAAGGACAAATCCTGTCAGATTCCACTTATATGAGATTCCTAGTGCAGATGAATCTGTAGAGACAGAAAGCAGGGTGATGGGGGCCAAGGGCTGGAGGAGCGGGATGGGGAGTTGGTGTCTGATCGGGGACAGAGTTTCAGTCTGGGAAGATGAAAAAGTTCTGAAGATGAATGGTAGCAATGATTGCAGAACAAAATGAATGTACTTAAAGCCCCTAAACTGTACACTTAAAAATGGTTAAAATGGTAAAAAAAAATTTTGTCTTTTGTCTATTTAGGGCCACGCCCATGGCATATGGAGGTTCCCAGGCTAGGGGTGGAACCAGAGCTACAGCTGCCGGCCTACACCACAGCTCACGGCAACGCCGGATCCTTAACCCACTGAGCGAGGCCAGGGATCGAACTTGCGTCCTCATGGATGCCAGTCAGGTTCGTTAACCACTGAGTCATGAGGGGAACTCCAAAATGGTAAATTTTATATTATGTGTATTTTACCCCAATTAAAAAAAAAACACATTAATCACCTCTAAAAAAATTCCTCATAGCAACATTTAGACAGATATTGACCCCAAACTCAGTAACCATGGCTGAATCAGGCTGCTGCATAAAATTAACCACACAGAGAGATGGATAATGGAGGAAGGACAGGTTACAGGAAGGGAAATCACGTTCAGGTACCCAAACTGGAGAGGTAGGGGCTGAGCAGCCAAACTCAAGAGCAGAAGAGCAGGTAAATGTCCTCTGTCCCCCAAGACCTGCCCTTTGCTTCTTGGGCCAGTGGGTGACATTGAAAAGCTGGACACTGGTGGCCATGGCTGTGCCCAGAAACGTGTCCCTACCACTGCTCAACTGTGGATCTGGAGCCACAGGCTGGACCCTTAGAGCCCCGTGTCTGTGCCACGTTCCTGATGCCAACCCCTTCCATCCTCAAAGATTTCTCCGTGCCAAGCCCTGAGCCTCTGTCCTCACCATCCCTCCACTGGGCAACCTCTGTGCCTGTGCCTGCGGCGGGGGTGGGGGGGGGTTGGGGGACGTGGGGAAGTTCCACTAAGAACAATGGCTTCTCTTTTAAATGAGTGTGGAAATGTGTTCCATCCAAGAAGCGCTGTTATTATTTGGTGTTGAATTTCAAGTAAAATAAAAATGAAAATTCCCAGCGCTGGCTCATCTGCAATCACGAATCTCATCTCTGCCACACGGCGAGTCATGCGTTCGTGGAATAGTCATGCTAATGGATTCGGAAATGTAATTATATTTATAATTGGAAACATAAATTAGCTGCCGCTTTTGTGGGGCTGGAGCCAAACGTCGGGCAGTGTGTACACTGTGGGTGTGTGCCTGAACGTGTGCGTTCACGTGTGTGCATGTCATGTGCATGTATGTGTGTGTTTGTATTTACATGTTCACATGTTTATGTGTGTGTGTGTGTGTGTCCCCATCTAGCAGGTTTTTGTTTTGGGGTTTTTATTTGTTTGTTTCTGGTCCTGACAAGTGGTAGCTGGATGTGGGAACCTCAGTTCCCAGACCAGGGATTGAACCCAGGCTGCTAAGGTGAAAGCACTGGATCTTAACCATTAGAGCACCAGGGAACTCTCTAGCAGGTATTTACTGCTTGAAACTCTCCTCTCGGTTCAACTTGAGTTGTTTCCAGGCAGAACAGAGTAAACAGTGTAAACAAGCAGGACGCCCCTCTCTGTTTGGATGGGGCCCTGGGCCCGGCCTCACTCTTCCTGGCTGCAGAAATGGGTACGCTGGCTTTCAGGGAAGAAGAAGCCATCTCTAGGGACCCACCTCTGGCGGGATCTTGTGCAGATTCTGCCTTTTGGGACAGAAAGTGTGCGTGGTAACGATGCGAGGCCAGCTGCACTTGGGCCCTGGGTGCCCAGAACGGCTTCCTTGAGAGCGGCCACCCGCCCTCCTGGTGCGGCCACCATGCTGCCCTGGGCCTGGCCTTGTACCTTTGAAGTGGCATCTAGCCAAGAGGACAGTAGTTGGTGAAAAGGTGGCTGACACTGTAGGTTGCCAGGCAACCTTCCCCCTGGCTAAGCAAGCCCTCATTTCCCTCCGGCTTCAGGCAGCAGCAGCCACTCTGGGGGAGGCGTTGCCCCGCCCAAGCCTGACCTCAATAGGATGCAGCCAGCCCTGTGATTCAATTGGCCGTGACGGTACCCGAGAGCCCTGAAGCGAACTTGCAGGCCACCCTGCCCTGGGACATAGGGAGAGTCTGCCAGCAGTTGTTGGAAATTGTCTCTTCAAGAGGGACACAGGGAAAGGACTGGCCCCTGGAGGATTTGGGATCCGACACATGAAGGTGGGCTGCCTGAACCCACCTTGTAATCCCAGGAGAAATCTTCACTAAGCCGCAGATGCACCCGCCCTCAACCAGCCTGCTTGGACAGTCCTCGGATAAGAGATAATTAAGCCCTCATTCTCTGGGGACATTTCAGTCGGTTTTCTGTTCCAGCCAAGAACGTTCAGATGGGTCCAGGGATAGAAAGCCTCTCACGTGTAATTTTTACACTCGGCCCGGAGTTAAGGCTTGTCATATTTTTTTTTAAATAAGAAAGGCAAATTATTTATTTATTTCCTTTTTGGGCCGATCCGTGGCAACATATGGCATGTAAAGTTCCTGGACCAAGGGGGGTCAGATTCTAACCGCAGTTGTGACCTACACCACAGCTGGGGCAACACCAGGTCCTTAACCCACTGTGCTGGGTTGGGTATCAAACCTGCATCCCAGCGCTCCAGAGACGCCTCCAATCCTGTTGCACCACATCGGGCTCTCCAAGGCTTATCATCTTAGAAGCATGTTACAGAGTTCCCCTTGAGGTTCAGCAGTAGTGGACCCGATTAATATCCATGAGGACGGGTTCAATCTGTGGCCTCGCTCAGTGGGTTAAGGATCTGGCGTCGCTGTGAGCTGCAGTGGAGGTCGCAGACGTGGCTCAGATCCCGTGTTGCTGTGCCTATGGTGTAGGCTGGCAGCTGAAGCTCCGATTCGACCCCTAGCCTGGGAACTTCCATATGCTGCAGCTGTGGCCCTAAAAAGAAAAAAGAAATGAAAAGACTTTAAGATCAAGAAACTTTCCCATCGAAACCAGGTTTTCAGGTTTTCTTTAAAAGCCAGTATTCGGGCAATGTCAAGTTTGTACGGCGAGAGCAAGCTGCAGCTAAACGTGGCCTCTACCTTCTGTCAGAGCAAGCCTCCACTTTGCCACAGTCCCCACCACTCCACATTGTCCCTGCCACCAGTCTAGGCATCAGCTGGCAATGGTAATACCTGGGCTGGCTTTCTCCCCCACCCCTGTCAGCTTTTTCTACTCACTCATGCAGTCACCCAACAACTATTTATTGAGCACCGGCTGCATGCAGGCCTGGTAAACACATTGAGCAAAGACCTCAGCCCCCTGCCTGGCCAATTCTGGTTTATGGCCCTCACACCCAACTTTTTCAAGAGCTCCTGAGGTTTAATGACCTGTGGCCCCACCCTTCCCTTTCCTGTGGTCACTGCACAGGTATCCAAAACCTGCAGCCTGCAGGGGGCTGCTCAGACCAGCCTCACTCCCCCGGGCAGGCATTTGTGCCCATCATGCCCTGGGGTGCTGCCACGTGTGGTCTTCAGGGTTGATGACATCATGCTGACCCAGTCACAAAGGGTCAGGGATGAGACCAATAACCAGTCTTTCCGCTTCCAATCACAGCACACTGAATCTCCTCTGAGAACCCCATCTCTCCTTCCTCTAGTCTGATATTTCAGGCGACATCACCCCTGAACCCACGGGTGAGCCTGTGATCAGCCCTGCCCAATCAGAGTGCCGCCTTCCCCTGCCCATCCATTTGGTTCAGGGAAAGCCCTGTGACCCAGGATGAGCCAGTCAGATGTGCCCAGGGCTCTGCCACAGTACTGGGAAAGAGGCTTGTTCTGTCCCCAAGTCCTTGGCCACTCTGCTGGTGGCATCTTGTCACCAGGAGGGGAGAGCTGGGATAGAAATGGAGTCCATGCCACTTCAGGGTGGGGCAGTTGAGAGAGAGACGTGGTCTCCAGGACATTGGTGCAGCGCCTGGATCAAGACTTACCTGAAGTTCATGGTATTCCTGAGCCTTTCGGCCACATATACTAAGAAACACCTTTTCTGATTTAAGCCACTTTCAGTTGGTGGGGGGGGGGGGGTCTGACATTTTCCCCAACAGGTACCTGTATCATTTTAATAGGAGAAACTGAAATTCAGGGAAGAAAAATCGGTTGCCCAGAGTCTCGTGGTGGGCTACATAGTAGAACTGGGGGCAGAACCCCACCTCCCTGAGCCCCTGTTCTGTGCCCTGCTGGCCCACAGAAGCAGGTGCTTCTACCCACATCTGTGCTGCCCTGGAGCTGTGTACCGCTACTATGCACTGCACCACAGCTGTGCACCCCTGCTAGGCCTAGCCTCTCCTCACAGCTGATGTGAGGCCAACCTCCTGCCGCACCCCCCACTCCCCCGCCTCATGGTGAGTGAGGAGCATTCTGCTGCCACTTACCAATGACCTTGGACAGACCCTCCTCCCCTCCCCACCTGCCACGGGAAGGACACAGGAGTCCACACTCCTCTACTGGTAGCACAATCCAAAGAACTGGCCTCAAAGCCTCAAGGTCAGGGTTCCGCCACCCACCTCCTTCCCTGTGAACCATTTTGAAATAGGAGGTTTCATCTGAGGGAGAAAGTGAGAAGGCTGTGCTGAGAACTCATGATGCTGCTGGGCTTCCAGGCTCAGCCTGGGAGGCTGAGATGCACAAATGTTCAGAGAAAATGTGAAAGTTCCTTTTGTTTGAAGTAAGTCAATTAAGAGGAAGTGGGGCCGGATGCCCATCTGCTGGCACCATTTGCATGTGCTTGGTGCCCATGGCATCTCCCTCTTCACTGTACTACCCAAGGCAAGGCCGTGTCCTGCGGTACCTGGGCTGCCAGCATCCTTGCTGCTCTCTGATAAAGGCCCCCTCCCCAGTTCTGCCTCACACCTTCTCAGATGACCTGGAGGTGTTGGCCCAGCACCTCAGCTCTGTTGGCCCTGAGCTAAACAGAGGAGTTTCTAGGTCACACTGAAATGGGTAGCTCCTTCCTTTCCCCTGATGGCTGAGGCCCATCCTGGGCCAGCTTGATACTCCCTTGTGCCCAGCTCTCCAGAGATCCCCCGCCAGAGAAAGCCTTTCTCTTCTCTTGAGTCCTGATCACTTGTCATTTCTCATTATTGGATTGGAAGCCTGTGACATCAGGGTTCCTTGGCACTGACCTCGCCAGTGGTCAGAAGCTGGGATGCTGAGGCCAAGACAT
This sequence comes from Catagonus wagneri, assembly GCA_004024745.2. Lineage (NCBI taxonomy): Eukaryota > Metazoa > Chordata > Mammalia > Artiodactyla > Tayassuidae > Catagonus > Catagonus wagneri. The sequence continues at coordinate 28,737,701 of PVHT021183555.1, forward strand.
GGGTACAGGGTCACCTTGCCTATGTGCCATGCTAGGTAGACTGAGTGGGGTAATCTCAAAGGCAGCACTTACCATTTGGGGAGCTGCACCTAACAGACACTCGATGAAGCAAACAGGAACATAGAAGCAGTGTAGGGCTCAAATAACTGCTTGAGAATGTCACTGAGAACTCAGATTCACTTCATTTTCTGCAGTCCTTAGTGTATGGCTTTTTTAACCTCATGGCTACAAAACGGCTGCTGTATCTCCAAGCATTACATCTATGTTCAAAACAGGAAGGAGGAAAAGGGAGCAGTGCCCAAGTCAGGGAAAAAAATAAAGCTTTCCCAGAAATCCCCAAGCGGTCTCTACTATTACCTCTTTGGCCCAGACTCTACCACATGGCCGCTCCTCACTGCAAGGGTATCTGGGAAATGTAGTTTTCTAAAGTTGTCCTACAGCCATCCAAACAAAATTGGGGTTCTGTTAGGAAGGAGAGAGTAGATCTAGATAGACAGCTGTCTCTGCTGCTGCCACACACTGGGGAAAAACCATTCCAGGGTGGGACAGACCATGGAACCAAGCTATCCATCAAAAGAGGCCAGGCAGAAGGAGGCATGAAGCATAAAGCCGGGAGACTAGCACTAGAGGAACAGTAGTGAATAAGTGAAAATTGACATTTGGGGGTTCGTTTTAAAATATTAATAGACTTTATTTTTAGAGCACCTTCAGGTTTACAGAATATTGAGCAGAAAGTACAAAGAGTTCCCATGTAGCCCCTCCCCCCTTTCCCCACAATTTCTCCTCTTATTAATATCTTATGTTAGTGGCTACGCTTTTACAATTGATGAACCAGTAAGTACAAAATTGTTAACTAAAGAGCATAGTTCACACTAGGGTTCACACTGTCCTGTATATTCTGTGGATTTTGACAAATGAATGATGTTGAGACAGGCTGGGACCTGGGAACCTTGGCTTCAGTGCTTGAGCGACAAAACACAAAGAAACTGTAAGGGACTAAAAATACCCGTGTGGGCAAATTATGGACACATTCAAAAAGACCAAAACTCCAACTGCCACTTCTTAGAAACCAGAGGCAAAAAACAGGGTGCAGGGAGAAAAGCAGGGTACCACACATGCACCCTGCACGCAGCACCTCCAAGACGGTGGGCAGACCATCTAAGCCACCCCCGGTCCTTTTCCTACTCTCACTCTATATAAGGAACCAGCTCGCATCCTCCTAGCTGGTGGGGGGAGGTGAGCAAGGGAAGCTGTTACTTGGTTTTGCTCTCCCTGCTGCAGTAGAAGCCCCAAATAAAGCCTTGCCTAAATTTCTTGTCTGGTCCCTTGTCAATTTCTGTGGTTTAAGGGAAGCCAAGAACTCTGGTCCCTAAGAGTGTCATGCCTGCTCCATTATAGCATCATGCAAAAGAGTTTTACTGCCCGGCCTGTACTGTTTATTTAGTACTCATATAATCCCACAAGAAAGGTTGCATTATTGCACTCATTTTACAGAAGAAGAAATTGAGGCACTGAAATGGGGACTGCATTACCCCAGGGCCAACCAGCTGCCCAGGAACTAGATTGCAGTCTGGCTGATCCAAGTCTGAACTTGGAACCAGTGCCCCGTGCAGAACCAAAGGCATGAGACTTGTGGTGGGGGAAGCAGGGATGGGGGAGGCCTCCTGAGCCTGAATGGCTGGAGAATCACTGTCTGAGGAGTTGAAAGTGCTGCCAGCTTGGGACCCAAGTCAGCCCCTCCCAGCACGACTCTGCTGCTCCTCTGTGCCCATCCCATAGCAGGCCCACCAGGTGGGAAGCGATCGCCGGGCAGAGCGAGCCAGCCCCTCTGAATACAGAAATGTCAGAGCCTGTTATCTCTCTTGCAGAGGTAGAGAACGGAAATATTTCAAGTGCAGTTTTATTCTTCCTTTCTGCTGCTCCAACATGCCTATTCATTCTCTGAGGCAGGGCAGGCTTTGCTGAGTAAACATCGCACCTGACAGTTGCATCAACAGCTCTTTGTCTGTAATTATTACACTTAGTCCAGGTGTAATTACCCATAATTTGAGGAGGGAAGTAATCACGGATTTGCCTTGCAATTTGCGATAGCGACTTAGATGGATGCACTGACATTGTGGCTCAGCACATTATGAACCTGACTGGAATCCACGAAGATTCGAGTTTGATCCCCAGCCTTGCTCAGTGGAAGAGCTTGCGAAAAGCTGGGGGAAGCACGTGCAGGTGCCGTGCTGGGCTGAGGAGGGGGAATGGAGCACCAAGTCCTGTGGGACCTTCGGGGGGTGGGGGGGTTGTGGTGCCCAGGTCTGGACTCTGTGACATGCCAGACGTTCTCCCATGGAGCTGGCCGAGACCGCTGTGCTCATCCCGTGGGCTGCCTCCATCTTCACATCGTGCGGCCACCTGCCCGAGCGGCACATCCCATTGGCTGAAGGGGCCCCTTCTAGCTCATCCTTTTGCAGGTGGACAGAAATGTCACCCTGGAGCAGGCCCTCTGGGTGTGAGAAGGGTTCGCTTCGGTGGCCTCTGCTTGTGATGGACTGTTATTACACCAGCCCGCAGGGTGCGGGGGTGGGTGGGACAGCGCCAGCTCCCAGGAAGTGGCCACAGATGCACGGAGTCTAGGGTCTCTAAGGAGGGGTGCGTGTGGGAGTGAAGAGAGATGTTCGGGGAGAACACTCGCCTCTGGGCTTATTTTTCAGACTTTTTTCTTTTTTTGTTTTAGGGCCATACCCACGGCATACGGAAGTTCCCAGGCTAGGGGTCAAATCAGAGTTGCAGCTGCCGGCCTACACCACAGCCACAGCAACACCAGATCAGAGCCATGTCTGCAACTTATGCTGCAGCTTGTGGCAACACCGGATCCTTAATCCACTGAGCAAGGCTGGGGATCAAACTCGAATCTTCGTGGATTCCAGTCAGGTTCGTAATGTGCTGAGCCACAATGGGAACTCCAGACCTTCCCTGGCCGGGTATTGAACCTACGAAGCAGCAGTGACCTGAGCCAAGAGAAGTGACAGTGCCAGATCCCTAACCACTAGGCCACCAGGGAATTACGTTTCTCTCTTTCTATTTTTTTTTTTTGTTTTTTTTTTTGCTTTTTAGGACCACACCCGCAGCATATGGAGGTTCCCAGGCTAGGGGTCAAATCAGAGCTGCAGCTACTGACCTACGCCACAGCCACAGCAAGGCAGGAGCTAAGCCGAGTCTGCAACCTACACCACAGCTCATGGCAACACTGGATCCTTAACCCACTGAACAAGGCCAAGGATCAAACCTGCATCCTCATGGATGCTAGTCAGATTCATTTCCGCTGCGTCATGGTGGGAACTCCTCTCTTTTTTTATGGAGCCATCTTGAAAGAGCCTCCCAGTCCCCAGTCCAGAGGCCCCAGCTTTGTGGGGAAGAGACAGCCCTCTCTAGCAATCTATGACCAAATGCATGCTTGTGAACAAAATACATGGCGGTCATTATTATTTTATGCCATTAAGTGGTTTGTCACATAGAAATAATTATGCAGCAACAGATGCAACCCTGAGTAAGTGGTGCTGGACCCTCAAGGAGGCTTCAGTGGGGGAGTGTGGGTGTGGAGCTGGAGCTGGGGTAACAGGGGACAGGGGTCTTTCTGGCATACAGGAAGCTGAAGTGGGCGCTTCCTCCCGAAGTAGCATGGCACTGTGGCTTAGGACCAACTAGCTGGAGCTGAGTGTGAATGAAGGGCCGTGGTACTGAGCCCAGGCTCCCTGTAAGAGCCTCTGCTGGTCTGGACCAGTAGCCAGTGTCTGTGGGACAGTGCAGGACCGGCGTTCAACAGCGACACCTCGTGGCACCAGGCACCCATCCCACTCAGACCTCTGTCTGGCCAGCATTTGGAAACAGGGCTTGCTCCTTGGAACCGACTGTTCCCTGTGGTTTCAGGTGGCAGAGAAGCCTCCGGGGAGATGCACCAGACTTACCGTGGCCGCAGTGAATCATGTGTCAATCACGACAGACAGAAATGCAGTTCAACCTGGATCCAGCCCCAAAGGGCTCATGTAACTGAAGATTCAAAAACAGACAGAGCTTCAGGCACAGCTTTATCCAGGCGCTTGAACCCATGTGGTCAGGAGTCTCCTCTCTGCCTCTTCCAGCTCTGTCCTCTCTTGGGCTGGCTTCATTCTCAGGCGGGTTTTCTCCATGAGGCAGCCTCTGGAAGTCCCTTTCCCGGCAGCTGCGGCCAAGATCCTAGGAGTGCATCTGACCTTGCCTGGCTGGGTTATGTCTTCTTTCCTGAATCAGTCCCTGGGCCCGGGGGTGGAATGTGCCGACCGGCCAGGAGCCAATCCTGGAAGCAGATTATAGGTCAAATTCACCCAAAGCTTGGGCACTGAGGTTGTGGGGTGACTCCCACAAGAAAAACTGTGCTGGTGCCTCCCACCCCCTACCCCCCGCAGAAGGGACACTGGATTCTAAGCAGGCAAAACACAATGCCTATTACACAGGGAATGAGGTCCGGTGCATGACTGGTTACCTGGAAACAAAGGGAAGACGTGGAATTTTCTGTTTCCCGTGCTGATCAATGGTCATCGTTGTCACCTGTGTCTGGAAATAGGACTTCCTGCCTCCACTCGCCAGATGCCAGGGGTGGGAAGAGCCTGCCTGACAGCTCTGCCCCCTGGCTCTTCTCCTTCCTCATACCTTGGACCCACTGGGTGGCACCAGGCCCTCCTGTGCACCTGCCAGGGCCTCCCCCTTGTACCACTGATGACAGTGTCCCCAGAGAAGTCCTTGGGGCCCCCTGCACCTTTGCCCTTCATGCCAGCCTGGGAGCAGAAGAGGTCAGGGGACGGGAGGAGATGGCGATTCTCTTTCACCACCACAGGGGCTCCTTGGCCGAGCTGTGCCTGACGGCGTATTCATTAAGGCCCGGCATAGCCTCCTAGTTGCTTAATTATGGGCTTCATTAAAAGGGAAGATCAATAACCAGGATAATAAAAGCTCAAAGATAATGGAAACAATTAAACTGCTTTGTCCTAGGTGACATAAAAGGATTCATCCATCTGATGAATCCTGCCTTGAAGCCAAGCTTCCTGGCTCCTCCATTTGGGCAATTTAGGTTGAATTAAAAATGACTGTATTGAAAAGCTTATGGTTTCCAAATGAGACAGGTTGGGGGGTGAGGGGATGCACAGAGGGTTTGGAATGGAAATGCTATAAAATTCTGTTGTGATGATCATTGTATAACTATAAATGTAGTAAAATTCATTGAGTAATTTTTTTTAAAAGCGTAATAGAAAAGAAAAATAAAATAAAATAAAATAAACTGCTCCTTGAAAAAAAAAAAAAAGATTGTATATCCAGAATGGTGTCAAGACCACAGATAGAAGCTCCAGGAAGGATAACATGGCCACTCTGACAATTGCTCTGATTTGGGTGTGAATCCCTTGTTTGGGAACCAGTCCCCACAGAGGGAACTACAGAGAGGATGCTGGTGTCACCTCTGCCTGTGTGGCCTGTGTCTGCCTCCTTATCACTCATTCATTCATTCAACAAACATTTGTGTTCTGAAAATACAGTGGTGGATGTACATACAATGTAAGGGTGTACATTTTGGTTCTGGGGGGACCTCCAGTCTGGCAGGAGAGACGGCGCTCATTTACATCTCTATAAACTTTGGTAAATGCTCTGAGAGAAAGAATACGGGACTACAAAGAGAAGAGCAGGAGAATAAGATCTGAACGGTGAGCAGCAGTTAACTTGCTGGAAGGGAAACATGAGGCAGAGGGACCAGCAAATGCAAAGGCCCTGAGGCAGGAGAGGGCCTGGCACAGTCGAGGAATCTCACACAGCGAGAAGGGAGAAGAGACAAGAGATGAGATGGGGGGGCGTGCGCAGCAGGCCTGGACCCCCGAGGGCTTGGGGACAACAGCAAGGACTTGGCTATGATTCTAAAGGCAGTGCGTGCAAGTGGGACTGTTGGAGCCAGAAGCAAACACACTGACAAGCGGTCCTGTGAGGACAGAGAAGCGGGGGAATGTGTGAGAAACATTCATTTAAGACTCAAGGTAAAGTCTGACATAAGCACGGCTGCTTTTCTCTTCTTTTTCCTTCTTTCTTTTTTTCGCTTTTTAGGACCATACCCGTGGCATATGGAAGTTCGGAGGCTAAGGGTCAAATCAGAGATGCAGCGGCCAGCCAATACCACAGCCACAGCAACGCAAGATCTGCAACCTACATCACAGCTCACAGGAACAGCAGGTCCTGAACTCACTGAGCGAGGCTGGGAATTACACCTGCTTCCTCATGGAGACTAATCAGGTTCTTAACCTGCTGAGCCACAACGGGAACTCCTTCTCCTGAATGTCTGATGCAAAAAAATATATATAGGAGTTCCCGATGTGGCGCAGCGGCTAAAGAATTCGACTAGGAACCATGAGGTTGTGGGTTCGATCCCTGGCCTTGCTCAGTGGGTTAACGATCTGGCGTTACCGTGAGCTGTGGTGTAGGTCACAGACGAGGCTTGGATCTGAAGTTGCTGTGGCTGTGGTGTAGGCCGGCGGCTACAGCTCTGATTAGACCCCTAGCCTGGGAACCTCCATATGCCGCGGGTGCGGCCCTAAAAAGCAAAAATAAATAAATAAACAAAATAATATATATGTATATGCAATATATATGTATATGCAAGATAGTTATTGTTCATTGTTGTTTAGGCTACTAGTTTAGGGATAATTTGTTGCATTCAATTGTGATCATTTCCAAGCATTCACTTTCTAAGAGGAAATACCTTTTTTTTTTAATGCCTTGTCAACTAGTAAACATTTATTGATTGTTTCCTAGATGTTAGAACCACCACAACACAGAACTGGAGTAAAATTTTATGATCATCTATGTCATTTTTTCTTTTTTTTAAATGATTTTTATTTTTTCCATCATAGCTAGTTTACAGTGTTCTGTCAATTTTCCATTGTACAGCAAGGTGACCCAGTCACACATATACATTTTATTTCTCACGTTATCATGCTCCAGCATAAGTGACTAGATATAGTTCCCAGTGCTAGATAGTGAAATATTTTCTTTTATATGCTTCTGAGTTACTTTTGGTCAGAGTAGCCTCAAGGTAGAATGGCTTGTGTCGTTTCACAGTCTGGGTGAGGAGCAGAAAACTTTCCTCTTTTTTTCTTCTTTTTTGTTTTTCTAGGGCCGCACTGGGAGCAGATGGAAGTTCCTAGTCTAGGGGTCAGATCAGAGCTATAGCTGCCAGCCTGCGCCACAGTCACAGCAACGCAGGATCCTCCCTGCGTCCGTGACTTATACCACAGCTCACAGCAACACCAGATCCTTAACCCACTGAGCGAGGTCAGGGATCAAACCTGCGTCCTCGCGGACACTGTATCAGGTTCTTAACCCACTGAGCCACAACAGGAATGCCTCCTTCTTTTAATCTATAGCCTTTTTTGTTTGTTTGTTTCTTAGGGCTGCACCCATGGCATAAGGAGGTTCCCAGGCTAGGGGTCTAATCAGAACTACAACTGGTGGCCTACACCACAGGCACAGCAATATGGCATCAGATCCATGCCTGCAACTTACCCTACAGTGGCAACACCGGATCCTTAACCCACTGAGAGAGGCCAGGGACTGAACCTGAGTCCTCATGGATGCTAGTCAGGTTCCTTAACCGCTGAGCCACGACGGGAACTCCTATCTATAGTCTTTTGTGAGTTGAATTGTGTTCTGTCAAAATCCACATTCTGAGATCCTAACCCTAGTACTGGGTTAGAAGCTGACCTTGTTGGGAAAGAGGGTCATTGCTGGTGTAATCGATTAAGATGAGGTCCTCCTTGGAGTAGGATGGGCCCCTAATCTAATACGACGGTGTCCTTATTAAAACGGAAACTTGGGCATAGAGACACCCATGGGGAAAAGCCGCATGACCGCAGATGCTGAGGCTGGAGGGATGCGACCACAAGACAAGGGATGCCGAGGCGTGCGGCCGCCTCCCAAGGCCAGGGACGGCGGGAAGCGCCCTCCCCCTGAGCACGGCCCTGCAGGCACTATGATTTCAGGCTTCCCGCCTCCGGAACCGTGGGAGAACAAATGTCTGTTCATTTAAGCCCCACTCTAGTGCTGTTTACAGCCGCCCCAGGACACTAAGTCAGGGGCACAGTTCTGATGTGGTGGACGTATCATTGTCCCTGGGTACCTGCTGGCTCTCCGTGCGAGGAGTTACGCATCTGCCCCTTGATGACAGGCTCCTGGCAGCTTCCAACATGGTCTTACCTGGGACAAAGAGGTATGGACAGAAGCTTCTGGAACCCTTGAGTGGCAAAGCCTAGCCCCACCCCCACCCCCCGTCAGGCCTTGCTGCTCAGTGTGCTGGGCCAGGAGGTGAGTGTGGAAGAGCCCTTTTCATGGTAAGGTGCTGAGCTCTAGGCTGCTCCCCGCAGCGAGGCCTGACCTAGGCGGACTCCAGCACTAAAACCATCGGGGAGAGAATGTCGAATCGGAGCCACATCTGTGACCTACACTTTAACCCACTGAGCTCAGAGCAACACCTTAACCCACTGAGCGAGGCCAGGGATCGAACCTGCACACTCATGGATACTGGTCGGATTCGTTACCGCTGAGCCATGACAGGAACTCCCCATCTATTGCATTTTTAAGAGAAAGTTAAAAATGTCGTGTGGAATCCAGACTAGATTTTGTAAACTCGAGGAGTCTGGCCACAGTGAAATGCAAATGGGATCTTCACTGGGTTATAGCTTTACAGGCAACCTTTATTCTCTTACTCATGCTTCTATTAATTTTATAAACTATCAATAATAAATATAAACTTTATTTATTTATTTATTTATTTTTGTCTTTTTTTGGCCTCATCCGTGGCATATGGAAGTTTCCAGGCTAGGGGTCTGATCAGAGCTGCCGCTGCTGGCCTACACCACAGCCGCAGCAACGCAGGCTCCGAGTCTCATCTGCAACCGACACCAACAGCTTACAGCAATGCTGGATCCTTCACCCACTGAGCGAGGCCAGAGATCGAACTTGAGTCCCCACGGATGCTAGTTGGGTTCATTACCGCTGAGCCATGACGGGAACTCCAACAATAAATATAAATTTATTCTAACATGATCTGGGGGAAATATGCTTTACCACTATATATGTTAAAATGCAAAGAATGATATAATTGAAATAAAATCCATTAAAGTTAAAAATAAAAATAAAAAAAATAAAATGCAAAGAATGATCAAAGTGTCACCAGTAAGATACCTTCGCACACCACATCATTACAGAGTAGACCCTCCAGGCTTTCTGTGGCGCCAGCTTGCCTCCTGAGCCCAGAAGTTCAGTCCTTCCCAGGGCGCACGTCTCAGCAAATGTTTCAGTCAGGACAGATTAAGTTTTGCTGTAAACCAAGACGCGCATCTTTATTGCTAGGCAATTTATTTAAGAGCCTCCGAAAATCTACTGGTTTCCAGGATGGAAATCATTCAAAAGCAAATGAGTTTTCCCACTGAGAAAACCTGCGATCATCTCTCAGCCCTGCAAAGGACAGAACCGAGTGGTAATTTTCGCTCCTGCGGGGCGATGGGCGGTGGGGGGGGCTGGCACCGTCTCTAGACTGTTCTCTGAAGGAAAGCAGGTGCAGCCAGCCTGGTGGCTACTCCGGGGCTGGGCGGCGGGTGGAGGAGGCTCAGAGGAAGCTGCTCCCGGATGCGCATCCTCGGTCACCAAGCAGCAGGTGCCTGAGTCCCTTCTGGCAGATCCTCACGTCCGCTGTTTCCCCCACTTACGTGCAGTTGGACCACCTTCTATGGATCAGAGTCCCCAGAATCCATCCTCACCGCCAAGAGATTTTTCAGAACTACCTACAGGGCGCGAAGGGTCCGGGCAAAGCCAAACGGGCCACGTGGCCCCGGCCCGGACTTCTCAGCCCCTCCCCACCCTCAGGATGCATCGCCCACGGGCCTTGCGAGGTCACGGCCTTCCACTCCGCGGAGGAGTCAGCGTCTGCCACAATCATGCTTCTTAACCAATCAGCGCAACTCAGTGTATTCATTTAGCTCACTAATTGGCAGGTCAGTGAGTAAACTGGGCTCTGGACGATGGTTCCCCTGGCCTAGGCTGGGCCCCCTTCCTTTGTCAGGGGGTAAGATGGCTGTGGGTTGGGCTCAGCTGATCTAGGCTGGTCTAGGTTGGCCTCGGCTCAGATGACCAGGCTCTGTTTCATTCTCCCATCCCTGAACCAAAGCCGATGTTGTCATGGTGACAGTGGGAGGAGGAAGGAAAGCAGAGATGTGGGCACAGCCTCTGCGGTGTCACATCTGCTGTCATCCTACTGGCCAAAGCAAGTCACACCTCTTGGTGGGATGGGCCGTCCGGTCAATAGCAAAGGAGGGTGGGGACCTGGGGCCACGACACATTCAGTCCACCTCTGACCTTTGTGCTCTTTGACCTGACCGAGGCTGTCCCTTGGTCGCAGCCTCCTCCAGTCACACTTGACCCTCAGGTCAGGCCTCACTTCCTCAGAGAAGCATTTGTGAACACCCTGGACCAAGCTGGGCCCCTCTGCTGCACCCCCACATCTCTCTGACACTGTCCCTCCAGCTCTTCCACAAGGTAGAACAGCAAAGAATTTCTTTTTTTCTTTTTTTTTGTCTTTTTGCCTTTTACCTAGAGCCGCACCCGCGGCATATGGAGGTTCCCAGGCTAGGGGTCTAACAGGAGCTGTAGCCACCGGCCTTCGCCACAGCCACAGCAACGTGGGATCCGAGCTGCATCTGCAACCTACACCACAGCTCACGGCAACGCCGGATCCTTAACCCACTGAGCGAAGCCAGGGATTGAACCTGCAACCTCATGGTTCTTAGTCAGATTCATTAACCACTGAGCCACGAAGGGAACTCTGCAAAGAATTTCTTGATGTGCCACCCTCAGCCGGATACCCCAGGAAGATGAATCCCTCCTCATCCGCGGGGCTTTCACATGTTCACTCCCAGCGCCGGGAGCCGAGTGGCCAGTGCTCAGGGAATGGTGGGTGACCAAATGAATGAGCAAGAGAGCTAAGGACAATTTGGCCTGAAAGGGTCAAAGAGACAAATGGATCACAGTTCCCACTGTGGCACAATGGGATCGGCAGAGTCTCTGCAGCACCAGGATGCTTGTTTGATGCCCTGCCTGGCACAGTGGGTTAAAGGGTCTGGCGTTTCTGCAGCTGCAGCATAGGTTGCAACTGCAGCTTGGATCTGATCCCCGACCCAGGAAATCCATATGCCAAGGGGCAGCCAAAAAAGAAATTAAAAAAAAAAGGTGGGATATCAGGATGGTTTGCCTATATGTAGTATAAGCCTCACCAAAGTGGTCCAATGACACCCCTGCCCCTTCTTTCCTTCTTCCCTGGGGAGGAGACTGTCCAGAGCATGAGAGGTGACCCCCTCTGACTCCACCACCCTCTACCCTGGTTCACCCCAGTCCGTGTCTGATGGATTTGACCCATAACCCGGTCGCCGAGACTCAATCCACAGCCCCACCCCTCTCTCCATCCAGCTCCAGTTGTGTATTTCTGCAAATTTGCTCCTCATCCAGTCTGAGAGTAGCAGCTGGTTCTTCCAGGCACATGGGCTCACCACCAAGACAAATGCACCGAGGAAGCGGGATGATGGGGACAAATTACATGTGCTCAGAAAGATAAATGGATGATAATTACTCACTGTGGCAGCTTCAGAGCAATACCCTCCAAATTACAATTGTCATTTTGATGCTGTGATAAATTATTTTAAAGAGGAAGACTGGTGAGTTAGCAAAATCTCGATCATTCTCATGAACATTCCCAGTCTTGACAGCAGTGAATACTGGGTAGCTTTCTGTTTCTTTCGTCTTCTGGCTGAGACCTGGGGAAGTGACTGCAGGGACACAGGTGAGACCAGGGTGTGGCAATGAGATAGAAATGAAGTGCCAGGACCCCACACAGAGCCTACGGCCCTAGTGAAACACAACCTGCAGGGCACTGACCCTACAGCAGGAGGCCACAGAGCCCACACAACAGGCAGGGGTTGCCTTCAGCTGTAAGAGCTGGAAATCTGGTGGAACCATGTCTAAACACCAGCTACTCAGAGTGGGACCCAAGCCAGCAGCACCAGCAGCGCCGGTGAGCTTGGTGATACAGACACTCAGCCCATCCCACTCCAGAGTTGCTGAACCAGAATCTGTGTTTCAGCACAGCCCCCAGGGAGTTCCTACACACAGTAAGGAATCCTGAAGTGGGCAGTCACTTGGCCTTGTTTTGACGGCCTAAGGATGTCATAATTGAAATTTCTGCCAGAGAATGTCTTTGACCTCCATGTGGTTGCAAGATGGATGCTGCAGCTCCGGCCATCAAACTACATTTCAGGAAAAAAGGAGGAAGAGAAAGGGGTAGAGGGAGAGACAGCACTGAGATCTAGAGAGAAATTTTCCCCATAAATCCCCAGAGACCAGAACCATGTCACATGGCTACACCTACCTGCAAAGGAAGTTGTGAATAACAGATCTGAGGTTTAGCTGGGCATATTGCTTCCCTGAACAAAATCAAGGTTTTGTAAGAAAAGAGGAAGAGGAGGGTAGCTACATGGTAAGCCAGTAGCAGCATCTGCTTTTATACCATATATGCTGTCAAAGAATGCACATATTTGTCCCAAAACACAGCTCCATCCCCCAAGAAAGGGCAAATCTCCAGACTGAAGCTGGAGACCAAAGGACAGGAGTCAAAGAATCACCCACATGGCATCACATCAGAGAAGACTGAGTGTCTGGGGAGTTCCCGTCATGGCTCAGTGGGAACAAATCTAACTAGGAACCATGAGGTTGTGGGTTCGATCCCTGGCCTTGCTCAGAGGGTTAAGGATCTGGTGTTGCGGTGCGCTGTTGTGTAGGTTGTAGACGCAGCTCAAATCCCGCGTTGCTGTGGCTGTGGCGTAGGTCAGTGGCTACAGCTCCGATTAGACCCCTAGCCTGGGAACCTCCACATGCCGCGGGCATGGCCCTAAAATGACAAAATTAATTAATTAATTAATTAATTAAAAAATAAAAAGAAAAGGAAGGAAGGAGGGAGGGGAAAGATGGAAGGAAGGGAGAGAGAAAGAAAGAAAGGGAGAAAGAGGAAGGAAGGAAGGGGGGGGTAGAAGAAATGGAGTTCCCATTGTGGCTCAGCAGTGGTGTAGGTTGCAGACAGATCAGATCTTGCGTTGCTGTGGCTGTGGTGTATGTCAGAAGCTGTAGCTGTGATTCAACCCGCTAGCCTGGGAACCTCCATATGCCGTGAGTGTGGCCCTAAAAAGACAGAAGGACAAAAAAAAAATCATACTTCTCAGGTTTCTTTTGTTGTGGTGCAGCAGGTTAAGGATCCAGCATTGTCACTGAAGCAGCTTAGGTCATTTCTCTGGTGGTGGTTTAATCCCTGGCCAAGAATTTCCACATGCTGCGGGTGCACCCAAAAAAAAAAAAAATTAAACTTCACATTTCCACCATCCAGATACCTCTACTGTTTACATGTACTGCCTTTCTTTTTTTCCTTCTTTTTGGGGCCTTACCCACGGCACATGGAGGTTCCCAGGCTAGAGGTTGAATTGGAGCTGTTGCTGCCAGCCGATGCCACAGTCACAGCAATGCAGGATCAGATCCGTATCTGCGACCTACACCACAGCTCTCGGCAATGCAGGATCCTTAACACACTGAGCAAGGCCAGAGATCGAACCCACAACCTCATGGTTACTAGTCAGATTCGTTTCCACTGCACCACAGCAGGAACTCCTGCTGCCTCTTTTTCTTTCTACAAAATAACAAAATAAGGCTATGCTCTACATTCTTCTCTGTGACCTGCATTTATCAACCAGTGTTTTCATCTTTCCATTTCACTAGCCCATATTTTAATCTCATTTAATACCCAGATCTTTTTTAAACTTCCTGAGCTGACCTGAAATTGTCCCACTCAGCTGGTCTAGTGAAACCAGGAGCAAGAGCCACACATCACCCTGGGCTGCTATGCCCTTGAGTTTCTTTTAACTGAGCAGAGACCCTTGTTGAAGAGATTTAGGACATTTGTTCTGCAGAATGTCTCAAATTCTAGCCTTTCTAGTCGCTTCCTGGTGGTGTCACTTATCTTGTTCCTCTATCTCTGGCGTTATCTGTAAGCTGGAAGTTGCATCTAGAGGCTCACAGTGTGAATGAAGAGTATCTGTCACCTGCCATATTAGCAAATCAAAGATGTGGCAGCCATCAAGCCATCAGCCACTGTAGCCCCTCACTGCCCCTCCACCCCCAGACTGTGCACCTTAAGAGGACTTAAAATAGAAAAAAACAGGATACTGGCCCTAGACAGCTGAAGTGTGTATCAAAGGAATCATTTCAGTGAGCCCAGACTCTTGCATTTTCCCATATATAGAAAAGGGATAAATTCATTAAATTGAGATGCCTGGTTTTCATTAGTTAATAATCTTTTGATGTTCTGGCTACCCGGAGTTTTGTAGGGTTTTTCGGGTTTTTTTGTCTTTACAAAAACCCCTATATATCCTGGCTCTTTCGTTACCCCTTGAGAGCAGCCCCTCAGAGTGATCTGAGAGGTTACTTCCCAGGCTTAAGTCCTCAGTGTGTCCACTGAATAAACACAATTCTCAATTTTTTAATTTTTTATTTGTTTATTTATTTATTTATTTTGCCTTTTAGGGCCTCACCAGCAGCATATGGAAGTTCCCAGACTAGGGATCGAATTTGAGCTACAGTCATAGCCACAGCAGTGTGGGATCCGAGCTGTATCTATGACTTACACCACAGCCCACAGCAATACCAGATCCTTAACCCACTGTGTGAGACCAAGGATCAAACCCGCATCCTCATGGATACTAATTGGATTCATTTCCGCTGTGCCCCAATGGGAACTCCCTAGGATGTGCATTTTTTTCTCAATCAGCAATGCATTCAGGGGAGTTCCCATTGAGGCGCAGTGGAAACGAATCCAACTAGTAACTGATAGGTTCCTAGGAGGATAGAGACAGACCCCCAACCCCCAAATGTGGGTGTTCACCTTGGAGACCTGCTGTGGACACCCTCTCCCAGAATCTGGACGCTCAAAGTGGGTAGCAAGAAACAATGGCCTGTGAAAAACAACTGCCTGCATAGATTAACCTCCTGCGGGGATGAACTGCCCTCTGTCATGGGACTCGGCCCCCCCACCCCTCCCTTGACCTTCCACCTCCTTCTTCACCGTTTCTGCCTCAAGTTCCCGCCATGAACTCCAACCACAGATTCCCGCAGCAGATCCTTTACAAGCCTAGCGCCTCCTCACAGTCAGGGCTGGCAGCCATCTCTCGCTTTACCAACTAGGCTTTGCGAGTTCCTCCCTCAGCAAACGTAACAGTCAGTAACCATGAGGTTGTGGGTTCAATCCCTGGCCTCGCTCGGTGGTTTAAGGATCCAGCGTTGCCATGAGCTGTGGTGTAGGTTGCAGACACGGCTCGGATCCTGCTTTGCTGTGGCTGTGGCGAAGGCTGGCGGCTATAACTCCAATCAGACCCCTAGCCTGGGAACCTCCATATGCCGCAGGTACAGCCATAAAACAACAAAAGACAAAAAAAAAAAAAATGCATTCAAGTGATAAGTCTTCATAAAGTATTTCATGTTGAATTACATCATACTGTCCTACCATTAATGATATGGACATTAGCCCTTGACTTCAGACAATGACAATCTGATTCTTCCCTTTTCACTTATCTCTTCAAGCTTGCATCTGGAAAGCAATCTCTATGGTGTTACTTAGCACTTTACGAATACACCTGGTCCTCACCAGTCATTCACTGCATTATGTTAATGCCACTTTATAATCCTTGCCTGGAGCCATAATTTCACTAGAGTTTGCTAAAGAAATGGAGGACGCTGTGCGAACAAATCTCTTCTGTGTCCCCCCCTTCCTGTTTGTAGGAAATAGGCTTCCTTCAGCCACCTTGACCTTTGCTCTTCGCTGAATTCTGAAGGGCAGATTCAAACTGTTGCTTATCAAGGAGGGAGGGAATGGAGAAAGGGAGGAGAAGCCAAGAAACAATAGTGCAGCCTTGGGGCAGGGTCTGGCTCCCCCTTGAGGAACAGAGCAACAACTGGATTGAGCTCTCCTGCGGGAACCAAAGCCCCCACCCAGGTGGAGCCTTGTAACTTCAGGCTGAGCCCAAGATTCCCCGAGTCCCTCCTGTTACCTTCCATCAACCAGTCAGAAGAAAGTCTGCCCACAGTGGAAAATGACAAAGACTCTGACCCTCTCCTGAATAAACAGACGTTTCCTGTTCCAACCGATGCTTGTCCCTTGAATATTGGCTTTCGAGTGGTGAGCAGCCAAACCTGAGCCTGATAACACTAACTTAAATTTTTCTAACTTGGTTTAATCACTTCTGTATGTATTATTATTTTTTCTAACTTGGTTTATCACTTCTGTATGTATTATTGGAGAACAAATTATTGCCATCAAAGAAAGGCTTGAGTCGGCATAGATGAAAAAGATAATTAAGAGAGAAGCTAATCCGTGTGGAAGACGTACAGAGAAAATTCAACTTGAAGTTCCTGTTGTGGCTCAGCGGAAAAAAATCCAACTAGTATCCACGAGGATGCAGGTTTCATCCCTGGCTTTGCTCAGTGGGTCAGGGATGAAGCCTTGTCATGAGCTGTGGTGTAGGTCACAGACAAAGCTTGGATTCCATGTTGCTGTGGTGTAGGCCAGCAGCTGTTGCTCTGATTCCACCCCCTAGCCTGGGAACTTCCATATAAAGCGGGTGTGTCCCTAAAAAGAAAAAAAAAAAAAAGGGAAATTCAACATAAGGAAAGTTGATTTCCCAGAAGGCAAGAACACAACAAATGGAAGATAAAATGTCTTCAAAGTGTAAGAAATTGGTTTAGCACGGAAAGAGGGGAGAAAGAAACAAGCAGGAGATACATGCAAAAGGCGGCGATCATGATTTATTGGAGAATTTGGCTCCCGGGCGAGGTTCCGTGACTCTCGGGCATGGAGTCAGGGAAGTCGCGCCCGGGTTGGGAGCGCGGGGGTTTTTAAGCCTTGTTGGCTCCGGGTCTGGATCTGGGTAGTGCCTTTGCCAAATTAGGCAAGGGACCACCGTGTCCCTAGGTGATTGGTCGGGGATAGGCATTTGGGGGCTTTCCGGGTAGGTGTGGCTTCGATCATCCGCTGGCACGGGTGGGGCTGGCGGCCTATCTTCCCCGCGCACTCTTGTCCGTTCCTCATGGGGTCTGTTTGATATGAGGGGTCTCTTTGCCATTTGGGGGGACGCTACCGATCCCCGCCGGCCTAACACAAAGATAGAACACAAGAAATTTCCCTGAAATAATAATAATGAACAACGGTGAAACAGGAGGGAAGGGGGCAGGGCACAACCTTTAAAGAGACCTAGTCCTTGAGGACCTGACAAACCGGTTAGAACCAACTAGGTCCAAGATGGTGGGTGATTTGACTTCCAGGGGACCTTGAGCATCATCATACACTCACTGTCACACAGTAGCTGAATGACACTCCCGCAGGCACCAGGACAGTTCTGTGACCAACCATAAAAGGCCAAAAGTGGGTGGTGGCCCAGTTCCTGGAAACCCCCATCCTTTCCTGGAAATAGTTGGACAAATCCTCCCACTCATGAGCCGATGAAACTGCCCCGTCCATAAAAACTCGCGACACACACACACCCCCTATTTGGGGGCCCACCCTCTGTCTGGAGTGTTTCTGCCAGGACCATCCTCTCACCTTTTGAGATGGCCCACACTTTGTCTCTCAATAAATCTACTTCGTACCTCTCTCTGAATTCCTTCTGCGCTGAGACATAAGGAACCTGAACTTCAGTAAGTCCTGGGATCAGATGTGTGATTTTAATTTAAAAAAAAAAAAAAACAGGGTGGGGTTCCTGTTATGGCTCAGTGGTTAACGAACGTGACTAGCATCCATGAGGACTCAGGTTCGATCCCTGGCCTCGCTCAGTGGGTTAAGGATCCAGCGTTGCCGTGAGCTGTGTTGTGGGTCACAGACGCGGCTCGGATCCCGTGTTGCCATGACTGTGGAGTCGGCTGGCATCTGTAGCTGCCATTCAACCCCTAGCCTGAGAACCTCCATTTGCCTCGGGTGCAGCCCTAAAAAGACAAAAGCACAAAAAAGTGGGGAGGGAAGGGGTTCAAGTCCTAGTCTGAGTTTTGGCCAGGTTTGACTTCCAGCACAGGGGTTTGAGTCTCAGCCTGGGGTGCACCGTTTCAGCAGATCTAAAGAGGATATTGTTTTCCAGGAAATTTGATAGGAAATATTCATCACTGCAACATACCTGAGCTTATGCGATAAAACACCGAGGGTAAAGGAGAATCCTTGAGGCAACAAAAGCTAAATAATTTACAAAAAAATACAGAATGGCCTCAGTCCCATCAACCTTTAGTACCAGAAGACAGCAGGAAAACCATGACTGAGGCTGTAGGGTCCATAGAAGCCACCCCTGGATTCAAGTACAACCAAGTACACAGGCAGAGGTGCACCTTCTCCAACATGAAAGGATCCTTCCTGAAAACAGACTCTCCCCACTATTGGGAAAAATGACTCAGGCTTGGATCGTCAGCGTCAGAAAGTGAGACACATGAACACGGAAAGATCGCGACAAAGCTCTTTACTTCTGCAGAAGGGCATGAGTTCTCAAAAAGCAAAGATGCCCCTGTTTATCCCTAACGCAGGTGGTACACCTGTCCCCTTCTCATTGGTCAGGTCAGGGCGCACATTCTTCTCGGCTGGCTAATGTGAAACAAACCGTTACTGCAACAAGAGGGGAGGGTGGAGGAGGGTGTCTCAGACGAAGCGGGAACAAAGTGGAGTGACCAAGACTTCCTTCCATAGAAAAGGCATGTGTTAATTCTCATATCACCAGTGCAATCTAGAACTGAGTCAAGGGAGTTCCTGTCGTGGCTCAGTGGTTGATGAATCCGACTGGGAACCATGAGGTTGCGGGTTTGATCCCTGACCTTGCTCAGTGGGTTAAGGATCTGGCGTTGCTGTGGCATAGGCCAGTGGCTACAGCTCCAATTGGACCCCTAGCCTGGGAACCTCCATATGCCATGGGTGCAGCCCTAAAAAGCAAAAAAAAAAAAAAAAAAAAAAGGAACTGAGTCAAATTTCAGGGATAAAAGGGCTGTGGCAGTTTTGCTGGTGATGTGTCCTGGACCCGCTGCAAGACGTATCCAATTCAAAACCTCTCTGGGCATCATAACTGCAGGATCGAATAGCAATATTATAAAGCAGGATAATATAAAAATGAGGATATAAACAAAAAAAGTAGAAGGTGGGAAAAATTAAAATGTAAATTAAAAAAAATTTTTGAGTTCCTGTTTTGGCTCAGCAGTTACAAACCATGAGGACACAGGTTCGATCCTGGCCTCGCTCAGTGGGTTGATGATCCAGCGTTGCCCTGAGCTGTGGTGAAGTTTGCAGGCGCAGCTAGGATCTGGCATTGCTGTGGCTGTGGCGAAGGCCGGCAGCTGTAGCTCCGATTCAACCCCTGTCCTAGGAACTTCCACATACCATGGGTGCGGGCCTAAAAAGACCCCAAAAATTTTTTTAATTAAAAAAAATAAAGGAAGTCCCTGATGGCTCAGCAGGTTAAGAACCTAGTGTTGTCACTGCTGTGGTTCTGGTAACTGCCATGGCATTCCACACACTGCAGGAGAAGCCCAAAATAAAATTAAATTAAATTAAAAATTTTAAAAGGAGAAGGTGGAAGGGCAGAACACAGGCTGTCTTTATTAGATGAGTCATTATCTGACTGATTTCACTAAATAAAGAAAAACTGTTTCTCCCTTCCCTTGGCCTCTCCAGGCACCACCTCCAAGCACCTCCACTGTTTACCAACCAGAAAGTTCTCCAATGCACTCTCTCTCTCTCTTTTTTTTTTTCTTTGCTTTTTAGAGCCACACTGGTGGCATATGGAGTTTCCCAGGCTAGGGGTTGAATCAGAGATACAGCTGCCAGCCTACACCACAGCCACAGCAATGCAGGATCCGAGCCATGTCTGCGACCTATACCACAGCTCAAGGCAACGCCGGATCGTTAACCCACTGAGCGAGGCCAGGGATCGAACCCGCAACCTCATGGTTCCTAGTCGGATTTGTTAACCACTGCGCCACAACGGGAACTTCTCCAATGCTCTCTTTTGGGAATTTTTAGGGAGGCTTCATTATGCAGACCCGATTGATTAAATTATCAGCCATTGGTCGTGGGACTCAATCTCCAGCCCTCTGCCCTTCCCAGAGGCCAGGGGTGGGGCTGAGAGTTCCAGTCCCATAGTCACACAGTCATACGCTCCCAGGGTTGCTCCCCAGCCACCTGCACCCACCCAGCTCTCCAAGAGCCCCCAGCCACCGGTCATCCTATTAACATAGATTTCTCCTTCAAATCTGAATGAGAGCCTTGCTGGATAAAGTAATCTTGGTTGGAAGTTTTTCCCTTTCATCACATTTAGTATATCATGCCACTCCCTTCTGGCCTGTAGGGTTTCAGCTGAAAAATCTGCTGATAACCTTATTGGGGTTCCCTTGTATGTCATTTGTTTCTTTTCCCTAGCTGCTTTCAAAATTTTC
>PVHT021183555.1:28759298-28773741 GCA_004024745.2 Catagonus wagneri
CTTCAATGCCAGATGCTCCACGGGCTCTTTCTCCCTGTGCCCGATCCCCAGGCGTGGGGTTTTGACGTGAGGCTCAGAACTCTCAGTCCTGTAGCTGAGTCTCTGTGATGCAGTTACTTTCCAGTCTGTGGGGCTTCCCACCCGGGAGGTATGGGGTTGCTTCTATCGCGTAATCGCCCC
Source organism: Catagonus wagneri (assembly GCA_004024745.2). Taxonomy (NCBI): domain Eukaryota; kingdom Metazoa; phylum Chordata; class Mammalia; order Artiodactyla; family Tayassuidae; genus Catagonus; species Catagonus wagneri. The sequence goes on from PVHT021183555.1 coordinate 28,759,479, forward strand.
TCCTACCTCTTGATGTGGTATCGTCTTTGTCTTCTGGAGTAGAATATCTTTTTTGGAAGTTTACAGTCCATTTGGTTGAAGGCTGCTCGGCATTTGGCTGTATTTTTGCTGTTTTTCGGGAGAGAAGTTGAGCTCCAGTCCTTCTATTCCGCCATCTTAATCCAATCCCCGCTGGGACAGGAAAACGACGCCGCCGCTAGGCCTCCGGCACCTGACAGACAACCCGGCGCGTTCCAGGGGCACCACAAAGGACCGGGCGAGGCACGCCCGTGCACCCACGGGGATCCATCCTATTAACATAGAAATCATGTTCCCCACTTCAGAAGTGGGCCAGGAAACAGGGGCAGAGAGGAAAAAATGTATATATTTCTTAGTACGTCACACTAATGTTTCAGATATTACAGCCATATCTAAAACAAAGCCATGGTATATATACGCAATACTCAGCCATGAAAAAGAATAAGATAATGCAATTTGCAGCAACATGGATGGAGCTAGAGACTCTCATACTAAGTTAAGTCCAAAAGAGAAAGCCAAGTACCATATGATATCACTTATATCGGGAATCTAATATACGACACAAATGAATCTATCTACAGAAAAGAAACAAACTCATGGACTTGGAGAACAGACTTGCGGTTGCCAAGGGGGAGGGGGAGGGAGTGGGGTGAACTGGAAGTTTCGGGTTAATAGAAGCAAACTATTGCATTTAGAGTGGATAAGCAGTGAGATCCTGCTGTATAGCACAGGGGATTATATCTAGTCACTTGTAACGGAGCATGATGGAGGATAATGTCAGAAAAATAATGTATATATAGGAGTTCCTGTTGTTGCTCAATGGTTAATGAATCCAACTAGGAACCATGAGGTTGCAGGTTTGATCCCTGGCCTTGCTCAGTGGGTTAATGATTCGGTGCTGCCATGAGCTGTGGTGCAGGTGGCAGACACTGCTTGGATCTGGCGTTGCTATGGATGTGACATAGGATGGCAGCTACAGCTCCGATTAGACCGTAGCCTGGGAACCTCCATATGCCTGGGGAGCAGCCCTAAAAATACAAAAAAAAGAAAAAAAAAAGGAACGTTTATCTATCTATCTGTCTATCTATCTATCTATCTATATATGTGTATGACTGGGTCACTTTGCTGTACAGCAGAAATTGACAGAACATTGTAAATCAACTGTAATAGAAAAAATAAAAATCTTTAAAAAAACTAAAAAAAAATAAAGCTGTGTTTTTCTAAAAGAAGGTGGAAAGCTTTTACTGTTCTTCAGAAACTTTTTAAAAATACATTTAGAGAGATCTTTCAAGAAGTCACAGTTGACAGAGAAAGAAATATTTATTTGCATTTTAAAAATTCCTTAGTTTCCTTTTCTCACCTTAAATTCAAGCACATGAAATGTAACTTACTGAACAGAGTATCTGCAGTCAGGTCACATTTGTACAAGAGTGCTTCTGTTTATCTGTCTCTCCACGCTGTACTTACCTGGAGGAACCATCACCGAATATTAACAATATTAACAGCAGAATTTCCTTGGCCAAGGCTCTTGGAGTGAGTTTTTGCATTTTTATCTTTGTACTTTCTGCATTGATTAAATTCTTGTAATGTGCTGGGAGTTCCCATTGTGGCTCAGCAGATTAAGAACTTGACTTGTATCCATGAGGATGCAGGTTCAATCCCTGGCCTCACTCGGTGCGTTAAGAATCTGGCGTTGCCATGAGCTGTGGTGTAGGTCACAGACGAGGCTCAGATGTGGCATGGCTGTGACTGTGGTGTAGGCTGGCAGCTACAGCTCCAGTTAGACCCCTAGCCTGGGAACTTTCATGTGCTGCAGGTGCGCCCCTCCCAAAAAAAAGGGAAATTCTTTGTAATACGCATGCTTTCTTTCTTACAAAAATAATAGAGTACCTTCCTCCAAAAGACAAATACAGAAGGTCTAAGAAGCAAACGCCAGGCTTTGACAGTTGTTAATGCCAGGTCGTGGTACATGAATATTTTTATACAATTCTGTCTCCTTAAATTTTTTTAAAATGGGGGGGGCCTCAGGAGAGTGCATCCTGATCCCTCAGACTGTTGTTTTCCTTTGTTTCTCTCTCTCTGTATTTTTTTTTCTTTTTAGGGCCGCACCCATGGCATATGGAAGTTCCCAGGCTAGGAGTCAAATTGGAGCTACAGCTGACGGCCTACGCCACAGCCACAGCCACAGCCACAGCCATGTGGGATCCAAGCCATGTCTGTGACCTACACGGCAATGCCAGATCCCCGACCTACTGAGAGAGGGCAGGGATAGAACCCGCATCCTCATGGGTACAAGTTGGATTCGTTTCTGCTGTGCCACGACAGGAACTCCCCTTTGTTTCTCTTTTTGATGGATTTCACCCCAATCCAGGAGTCAGAGGCGACAGAGCAGGAGGCGTTGTGTCCCTTCTGCCTGGGCCCCTTCCCCCTCCACTTGAAGATGGGCACCAGCGGGAGGAGGCGGTGGGCGCTGCAGCACAGAAATGGATCCACGGACAAGCTTTCTAAAACTGTAAGAATGCAAGAGGCTCCGGCAGGGAGACAGCACAATGCCTCTAAAAGAGACTCCAGAAATCTGAGTTAGGGTTAGGATTAGGGTTAGGGTTAGGTCTGGGAAGGACAGAGAAGCTTTCAAATCCCCACATTAAAATCAGGCTCATGGAGTTCCCTGGTGGCTCAGTGGGTTAAGGACCTGGCGTCGTTGCTGCATGGCTTGGGTCGCTGCTATGGTGCAGGTTCAGTCCCTAGCCCGGGGAACTTCTGCCCGTCCGGGTGTGGCAAAAGAATAATAATAATAACAATAAAATGAAATCAGGCTGATAGCAGTTTCCCACAGGAAATCATTTTCACGTTGTGACTGCTCCCCTGGTGGCCCTGGCCCGGCGTTTGGAGGGGCCCCCAGGGGGGACCCTGCCCTGCGGTTCTGGAAAACCAGTCGCCACCCCAGTTAATTGCTTTATAACAGATGTGTGAGAACAATCGGCAATTCGGGCAAATGTTCTCTGCCTACAAGTTGAGATTTGATTACTTTTTTATCACTAAATTAAATTCATTCTCTTGCTTGTCTCGTTACATTAAATCTCTTTAAATCTTAATAGACTGAAGCTTCTCCCCGCCACTCAGGCCACTGATAACCACGTGGGGGACCCTGGGGGCCCCCAGAGCCAGTAGGCTGGGAGGGAGGGGACAGGTGTAGGAGGAAGTGGGGAGGTGATGATGAGGGGCCAAGAATGATGCTGGAACCGGGGGCCTCCGGAGGCAGGAAGGCTGCAGGGGCACAGAGCTCCTCAGGCCCAGACTATCTTGCTTCTCAGAATAACTACAGACAGACGAGGGACCAGCCCTGGCACTGGGCTCTCTGTGGCCAACGAGGAACAGCTGGCCCCGCACCCTCCTGCCTGACCGTACCCTTGCCCATGGGCCAGCACAGCCAGGCAGAGCCCACCTCTCTGCCTCTGCACTTGGGGCATCTTGAGAAGAGGTCCCGGAGAGCCAACTGGCTGCACAGAAACTTAGGCATCACCACCCCTCTCCCAGGGTGGCTTGGGGGAGGGTCTCAAGAACTTGCTGACAAGTGACAAGGCAGGGGCTTGATGAGTCAGGTGTGCTTCTGAGCGCAGTCCCCTTAACCTCTTTTTTTCCCCTCTTTTTTGGCCAGGGATGAAACCCACACTGCAGTTGTAATCTGAGCCACAGCTGCAGCAAGGCTGGATCCTTAACCTGCCGTGCTAAGCAGGGTACCTCCAAAGAAGCAATTTTAAAACACCCCAGCCCAATACCACTCCACAAAAAACACTTCAGACATGCAAGGACTCAGACATACGTCCATTCTTTTTTTCCTCTCTTTCTCTTTTTGCAGCTGCACCTGTGGCCTATGGAAGTTCTTAGGCTAGGGGTCAAATTAGAGCTACAGCTGCAGTTTACAGCACAGCCACAGAGGATCCGAGCCGCATCTGCGAACTAAGCTGTAGATGTGGGGTCTACATCAGATCCTCCTTAACCCAGTGAGCGAGGCCGGGGATCCTGTGTGGGATTCTTAACTCACTGAGCCACAACGGGAACTCCCGCTTAAGCTTCCCAGCACTAAGCCTGAAACTTCTACACCGTGTCTCATTAGCCATGCCTGCCCCGGTTTCCCGTGCATGAAGAGGCCTGTGAAATCGAGGGCCTTCACCTTCCTACCAAGGACTTCACTGCCCTGGAGCATTTGTGAGCCTCTTCAAGGCTTCAGGAGGTGCGTCAGCAGCAGGGGCTGAGCAGCTTTCGGGTGGCAGAAGACTCCCAGTTTCACAGAGTTCATACTGTAGCTCAGTGGTTAACGAATCCGACTAGGAAACACAAGGACGCGGGTTTGATCCCTGGCCTCGCGATCCCAGTGGGTTAAGGATCTGGCATTGCCGTGAGCTGTGGTGTAGGTTGCAGACTCAGCCTGGATCCTGAGTTGCTGTGGTGTAGACCGGCAGCTACGGCTCCAATTCGACCCCCAGCCTGGGAACTTCCGTATGCCACAGGTGTGGCCCTGAAAAGATGAAAGAGAGAGAGAGGAAGGAAGGAAACTCGGTGGGGAAACCGGGAGTGTGTGAGTGTCTCCGAGAGGCTGGCGAGATGGAGGAGGAGGCCGGCTGTGGGCTGTGAGGTGAGTGTTTAGGAGGTGATCAGATCATGAGGGTAGAGCCCCATGAACCGGATCAGTGTCCTTATAAAAGAGGCCCCGAGGGCTCCCTGACCCCCTCTCCTCCAGGAGAGAGTGCAGAGAAGATGCTGCTGACCCTCGAAGCTGGTCTTCACCGGGCTCCAAATCTGCAGGCACCTGACCTCCTGCGTCCTGCCTCCGGAGCTGCGAGAATGAAGGGCGTCACTCCGGCTGCCGCGACTGTGGCGTTTGTTAGGCAGCCAGAGCCAGCTAGCACAGAGCCCAGCCCGAACTAAGGTCCAGGGTGACAGGTGGGGACAGGAAACACGGGAGAGGTGGGAGGACCGTGGGGACAGTGAGGACGAGCCCCACACCCTTATCAGGCAGCAGGAGCAGATGAGGACAACAACAAAGGATGGTGCCCCTGTGCCGGGCTCGCAGGAACCCAGGAGACGTGGGGTCTACGACCAGAGCTTCTTCAGGGGAACTTGACTGCAGAACGACGGAGGTCACGACATCAATAGATGCTGGGAGCACACAGGGTCATGGGCACTAGTCTTTTTCTTTTTCCATTTTTTTTTTTTTTAGGTATACACCTGCAGCATATGGACGTTCCCAGGGGTCCAGCTGAAGTGACAGCTGTGGCAACACTGGATCCTTAACCCCCTGAACAAGGCCAGCGATTGAACCCGCATCCTCATGGATATTAGTTGGGCTCTTAACCCCTGGGCCACAATGGGAACTCCTCAGTCTTGAATCACAGAATGCTGCCCTCTCAAGGGACCCATCAGTGGCCTCTTCGAAGGCTGATCTGAGATGACAGACATGCCTCAGTGTGTCCAAAATGGAACAAATAGATAAATAAAGCACATAAATGTCTCATTGATAGTTCTTAGGATCTCCTGTAAAGGCAGGCATCACCTTGGGTACAAGCACATTGGTGCGTAGGCGTCTCTTTTGAATTAAAGTGCGTGTCTTTGGGGAAGGACTGTGAGTTATTTATTCCAGAGTCCAGCACCGCTACTCACATCTAGCAGCTCTGTGAAAGGTTTGGTGAAATAAAGCATCATGAAGACAGCAGCAGGGACTGGGTCACACACTGAAGGGACTTCTGAGCTGCATGCTGACCGGATTGCTGCAGAGCTCCAGCTGTATATGAAGGTGGGGCTGCGGCTGTTCACGGTAAGGCTGGGGCTGTTCATTTCCTGGAGGTGCTGCAAGAAAGGACCACACGCTGGGGACCTTAACGCAATGGGAGTGTGCCCTCTCACTTCTGGAGGCCAGGTGTCTGAAATCAGGCTCCCTCCGAGGCTCCAAGGGAGGGTCCTTCCTGCCTCGTGCAGCTCTGGTGGCTCCAGCAGCCCTGGGCCTGCGGCCACACCCATCCCATCTCTGCCTCCGTCTTCCCGTGGCTTCTCCCCTGTCTGTGAGTCTTTGTCTCCCTTTCTGTCTCTCAGAATGACACCTGTTGTTGGATCGAGGGTCCACTTGGACAATCCAGAATGTCCTCACCTCAAGATCCCTAACTCGATGACATCCGAAAAGACCCCATCTGGATCTGGTATCTGGAGTTGGGGCTTAGACATATCTTTTGGGGGAGCAGAGGGTATACAATTCAGCCCGCTACACTGACCCCCAGTTTGTCACGGCCTTCCTGAAACTGTGTCAAAGTCAAGGAAGCCATGAGGATGAAGAGGGCCACCGGGCCACCTCCAAGTAAGATCCTGGAGAGGCCCAGACCCACCTACAGGGACGATTTGCCCAGACTTATAGGGAGACCAGTTGGATCTGTCACTCCCCCAGTCCTGTGCAGCCAGGCTCAGTTAGAGATGCCTGCCTCAGTTAGAGACCCCGCAAGGCACGAAGCCTCTCTGGTCTCTGTCCAGGGTCACCTGCATAGCTCGGACCCTCGAATTGCCTCTTCTGGGGAAAAGGGAAGCCTCGTGGCCTTTCTTCCCAATGGGGCACTCCTCGTCCTCTGGGGAGCACCATGGGAGCTCCAGATACTGCATTCTCGCTGGCACTGAACGCCATGGCCAAGTGCAAAAGACAAAAAGACTACTTTCCTGCGGGGGGCGGGGGGGGGCGGTTCAGACCTCCATTGGAACTTCCACTTCCGGCCACCCTGGACTCCCTGGGACAGATGTGCCCGGGTCTGTATACACCCAGAGAACTGGACAGCATGCATGAGACAACTGTCCTTAGACCTCAAGCTGCAGGCTCTGAGCATCCTCTGCAGGGGATTCCCAGAGAGCCCAACTGTCTGGCTGAGCTGAGGAGACAGAGATTGGAGACTGGGAGGCAGGATTTGCAAAGGGAGGTGTCAGAGAAGAGCTATGCAGAAGAAGCGTTCCAGAAAATTGCATGGGGCTCCCCTTGAGTCTGTCTGAAAACTAAGACATGTGAGTATGGAGGGGGTGGGGGGGCCCCCATGGGGCTGGGCTAAGAAGAGAGCAGTCAAGGAACAGAAGCTGACAAATCCAGCTGCTCGACAGCACAAAACCACAATGTCCAGCATCTAATTGCAAATAAGTAGACATGCAGAGAGGAGGGAGCACATACTCCAAAACCTGGAGAGAAACCATTGAATAGGAGTTTGTTTCCAGGCAGCGGTGGTGCAGGAAGTACTCAAGGGACCTGGGGGGGGCATCTGCCTGTCGCTGCTCAGATGGAGTCTGAGCAGAATCGGTGGAATCCAGAGAGTCACATGGTCGCGCTGACATTAATAAAGCCTGGAGTTGGGATTACTGCTTCCCGGTAATTTTGAACTGCAGCATCAGTGGTCATTTTCCCACAGCAGCCGCTCTGGCCTCAGGAACTCAATCACTGAAAATTCAGCTAAACTAATGGAATAAGCAGCACGCCTGTCTAAAAATATTCTAAAAATATACGCGGGCCAGCTTCTTTCTGAGCTAAGATTCCAAGGCTTCCTCTCCCCCAGGGCTTCCTCTGCCTGGCTGGCTACTTGCACACTGTAGGTCGGAACAGAGCACACAGGCTGGACTTGGCACTGTGCCAGTGGGTCTATCAGCTGTGGGGTGCGCTTTGTGTCTTTGAGGACCTGTCTCAATGGCTGAAAGTAGGAAACAGACAGTCTTGAGACAAAGGCAAGCCGTAAGTTGTTTTGTCACTTGGAGGGTCTGGAGCCCAAAGCACTGAAGCCCAAGCCCAAGCTTAAGCCTCAAGCTGGACACAATAAAAGTTTACATCTTATTCATGCAAAGCCCTGTCTAGATGTTCCCAGTGACATATGCGTTTTCTGGGGCTACCGTAAAAATACCACTGTCTAGAGTTCCCGTCGTGGCTCGGTGGTTAACGAATCCGACTAGGAACCGTGAGGTTGCGGGTTCAGTCCCTGGCCTTGCTCAGTGGGTTAAGGATCTGGCATTGCCGTGAGCTGTGGTGTAGGTTGCAGACGCGGCTCGGATCCCACGTTGCTGTGGCTGTGGCATAAGCCAGTGGCTACAGCTCTGATTCTACCCCTCGTCTGGGAACCTCCATATGCCGTATGTGGGGCCCTAAAAAGACAAAAAGAAAAAAGAAAAATAAAGAGGAGACCAGGGGAGTTCCCTGGTGGCCTAGTGATTAGGACTTGGCACCTTGCTGTGGACCGGGTTCGATCACTGGTCTGGGAACGAAGGTTCCACATCAAGCCACTGCACGCTGTGGCCAAGAGAGAGAGAGAGAGAGAGAGAGAGAGAGAGAGAGAGAGAAAGTCAGTCAGGACACAGACACACACAGGGACCCCCACGTGAGGACAGAGGGAGGCGATGGCCGTCTACATGCTACAAAGAGAGGCCTCAGGAGAAACCAGCCCTGCTGATACCCTGACCTTGGACGTGAAGCCTGTGAGAAGATAAATATCTGCTGTTTGGGCCACCCCATCTGGGATGGCTCTTATGCAGCCCCAGGACGCTCTCAGGGCCCTCAGGGCCCCCAGGTGGTTCCCAGCTTGTGACGCCCTGTGCAGCCCAGGTGGCATTAGTCAGGACTCCCGTAGGGCCACCGGTGCCTGCCATCCTGGAGCCCGGAGCCCACCAGCTTCAGCCAGGAAGGCGAGGGAAACGGAGCATGCTTTCCTGCAGGCAGAGATGAGAGCTACTTTTGATAAATGCGTACTTTTTTTCTTTCCTTCTCTCTGGTGTTTTTACTCTGTGGGTAGAGTTTAGCCTCTTTTCCCAACAAAGTAGGTCAGGAAAAAAAAAAGCTATTCTTACGTGCGAGCCAGAAAAACCCTCACTGCCAGCAAATGTAAATGCCAGCTCTGGGAACACCGGTCCCCGAGGGGCATGGCCTGCGTGTGGGCGGGGAGACCCCATGTGCTGGACGCAGGTCCCTCTGGAAGGTCCCACCCCGGCTCCACTGCTGGTCACTGATGCACAAGCTGGGCCACCTGCAGGGACAGCGGCCACCAAGCCAGGGGAGGGTCATAGACGTGGACTCAAGGCTCTCATCAGTGACACCCTCTCGAGGAGTTCCTGTTGTGGCTTAGTGGTAATGAACTTGACTGGCATCCATGAGGACTTGGGTTCAATCCCTGGCCTCAGTGGCTTAAGGATCCGGTGTTGCCGTGAGCTGCTGTGTAGGTGACAGACTTGGCTCAGCTCCTGAGTTGCTTTGGGTGTGATGTAGGCCCACAGCCCCAGTTTCGATTCGACCCCTAGCCTGGGAACTTCCATACGCCGCAGGTCGGGCCTAAAAAGAAAAAGATTTCCTGCCATGTTGAAAGACTTCCTTGGTGGGGGTCTAGGTTTGGGAGTCCAGGCTTCATGGAGGAGCTGATGTTTGAGCTAGGAGCCTGGTGGCAAGTGGGGTTGGCTCTGAGACTCGGGATGGGGGAATGGAACATTCCAGTCAGGGGAGACACAGGCAAGGCTGTGTGCGATGGGAGTGGGCAGGGGCCTGGGTAGGGGCGGGGTGTAAGGTGTGATGAGAGGCCGGGAATGGAATCAGCCTCTTTGCAATGTGGGCTGTGTAGGCTGGGAGAAACGGCCTTTCTCCACGGGGTTGCTTGGTAAGGAATCGCTAAGGATGGGGCGGCTTGACACAGCCAGCTCCTGGGGGTACTGACGGAGCAGCAGAAGGAGGAAACCTAGGGGAGAAGGGCCCTGACAAGAGGGGAGCTGTGATCCAGGACCACGAGGATGGCTGTTGACAGGAGCGTTGCCCCTTCAATCAAAACAGGAGAGAATTGGAATTTCCTGTAGGCGTCGCACTCACAAATAGAACCCCAGTTTTGTCCAGGACAGCAAATGCCCAGCCCTCTGGATTAACTGTAGTTCATTTAAGCCAATCATTAAAACATGAATCTATTTCCAGTTGATGGACACGCACTATTTTAAACTTCCATTGCAACAAAATGTTGCTGGTTATGTTCAATTAAACCTAAAAGGAAGTCTGCTGGAGGATTCTAGAAGAACATTTACCCTGACAGAGGAAACTTCCTTTTCCACTTGGCCCCTTTCTCTTACCTTAAATAGCACTGTGTGCAAGAGGGTGACTTTCGGCGTTATGGCAGCCATTTTGTGCTCATGAGACAAACACACGGAGAATGAGGAAATGAAAACAAGTGGAAGAATAATTAGACTACTTCACCAGACTCAGAACTGCTTCCCTTTAGACTTTCGTGTGATGATATCAAAGTCTTCATTCTGTGGCATTTCAGGATGGGGAGCTGCCTGTCCTGCATGAAGGCAATGAGGGGTATATTTCCTTGAGGGAACTGAACGCCAATTATGAAGCCAAGTAAAAATCAGTCTGCTTATCATTCGCATGATGCACAATCCTATAAACTGCCAGTGATGAAGTACCCTCCCTTCAGACCACTCCCAACCCCTTCCCCTGATGTACCGCTAGTTTTATTGGGTATGTCACTATTAGCTGGGTTTTGTGCGGCTGAACTCACTCTCAAAAATGCCTTTTCCAGCTTAGGGTTTTCGGTAAAGTGGGTGGGGGAGGGTAGTCACCTGCTGAGAGTGAGCAGGAATGGAGAAGAATAGCGAGGGTTTCGAGGAGAGAAGAGGTTTAAAATCATCCCTGTGGGTTGGACTGAGGTCCATGATCAGTGCCCAGAGCCCTTCAGGTTGGCAGAATTTAGGTTGACTCTCCGGCAGCTCCTGGGTGCTGGAGCAGAGACAGTGCTGAGTAGAATGCATCAGTCCTGGGCTGTCGGTCATGAGGGCCGGGAGAAGGGACGGCGTCCCCAGACAGCTCGGGGCCGGGCGGGGCGCGGCCTTACACTGCAGACTGAGGTCACGGCCCAGCGGTAATAGGGGTGAAGAGCAGACAGGCTGCAGGAGGACATGGCACAGGGGACACACGGGAAGAGGCACAGCCGCCCTGGACCAGGTGGTAAGGCAGGGACAGAGCCAGCCTGAGACATGGTGAGATCAGGGTCAAAGCCAGCTTGGGGCACGGTGAGGGCAGGGGCAGAGCCAGCCCCCTTGCACGGCGAGCGCCCGCGCCAGTCAAGTCCCTGTCCCTCAGTCCCAGGATCACCCTCCCAAGTACGCGGGCAGCAAGACCAGGCTGATAGCGGAGCACTTTTCTCCAGAGGCGGCTGGATTTATTGTGCACGAGGTATTGATTGTAAGAAATACTTCTCCCTCTGGTGGAGTTCCTGGGGTACTTAGGCTGAAGAATGTGCGGTTTTTATAAGACTCGTTAAATTCTTACTCTTCACTTTCATGGACTCCGGGGACTTTCGTCTGTTTAGACAGTTTTCTCAGGCTCTTTTTTCAGGAAAGCGACTCCCTGTAGCCACTTAAACTTGTCCTACATCCAGCTTTGCACCCCACACGCCTCTCCCCGGGTTGCAGCGACCGTGACTGATTTGCAAACGAGGTAGTCAGAAGTTTGGGACTACTGGCCACAGTGTCCCCCGCACCCGCTCGGTGGACTGGGCGGGGGTGGGGTGGGGGCGGGGTGGCAGACGGCCCCGCCCCCTCCGCGGGGCAGAAAGATGCACTTGGATGGAAGGCAGCAAGGAGAAAGCCGCGTCTGCAGGGGGAAGACATGCAGATGCCTCTGTTGCACAAGCTATCTAATCGCAGAGGCTGTTTCTGGGGGCCGCCTGGCTACAGGCGGGCTGGCGAAGCTGGGGACCCCTGTCGGCATCCGCACCCCACAACAGTCCAGGGCTGCAGAGAGGATGGGGGGGGGTGTCCAGGCCATCTCCCAACCAGCTGCCCACTCTCACCACCACCTTCATCCCATACAAACTGGCCCCTAACCCAGTGCTCCCTCAGTCGCCCTTGTTGGGGGTGCAGGGCGGGTCCTGAGTGTCACCCGGAGGTCCTACTGGCTCTCACAGCATTCCTGGATGGAATCGAAACTTAGCCACAAATATCTCAAGTTCAGCTGTAATCATCAGAGGAATTTCCACCACCTTTCAAGCCCTTGTCTCCATACATCTTGATTCCCCCCTGTTGTGCTTAATCTTCCTCCCACATGGTCCCTGTGTCCCCAGGGACCCCAGCCTGCATTCAGCCCCTCATTGCCGGGAGCGGTGGGACACAGCCATGCAGAAGGAGGCCTCCCCAGAAAACATTTGCCCACAGGCTGCTTTCCACCCCCGTCCAACCTCGGCTGCATTTGGCACCTCGCAGCCGGGTGCTCACAGGTCAGACCCTGCAGAGCCCCCAGTCTCTTGCCGGCAGCCACCAGAAGGTGAGGTTTGTCACTGGATCCCGAGTGTCCTCCCCAGGCCAGGACACAGCATCTGCCCAGTGAGGGCCCAGGACCAAGGGCTCCCAGCGTAGAGGAATCACGCTGCCATCTGCAAACCTGCAGGGGCTCCTCATCTGAACGTTCCAACAGCCAAGGGGGCCAAGCAAAGTGAGTCTGAATCCATCACTCTTGTTTTGGGGGAGTTTTTTGGTTGCACTCACAGCATGCGGGAGTCCCCAGGCCAGGGATCAAACTCGTGTCACAGCAGTGACCCAAGCCACAGCAGCGACAACGCCGGATCCTTAACCCACTGCAGTACCAAGGAACTGAATCCATCGCTTAATCCTGCACTCTTAAACGAGTGCAGGTGGGGAAACTGAGGCAGGGTGGGCCCTTGTGGCCCTACACAGAGGCCATCTTCCTGAGACCAGCTGCCGCCACACCCCGGGGCGGGGAGCAGCGTGCCCATGGTGGTGGCATCCTTCACCCGGTCCCGCCCTGCCCTGCAGTGGGAGTCAGGTATTCCTTGCCCAGTCATCACACTTTCCTCCAGCCATGGTCCCCATTCCCATTCTCACCCTAGAGACTGGTCACATGACCCAGCCTGAAGCCACCCCTGGGACTTGGTGATTGGTTGGCTGGTCACGTGACCCACTGGACCACCGTGGACTGGTTCACAGCGGCCAGTGCCCTCAGCTGGTCCAAGGGGATTTCTCAGGAAACAGGAGGACAGAGCCTTACGTCTGAGGAGGAAACCCTACCGCTCCTGCAGCCGTGAGGTGGCCCCCTGGGATAGCCTGGCCTTGGATGGAGTGGCCTCGAGGATGCAGAGCTGAGAGGAGGTTTCAAGATACATTGGAAAGTTCTGGAGCACCCCTGCTCTCAAGAGGTGATGTCTGGTGCGTCCAGGAGACAGAGAGTGAGGACGGGGTGTTGTGGCTTCTAGTGGCCCCTCTGGGGACGGGCTTCAGGCCCTTGTCACAGCCGCAGGTTGGCACAGTCACCTTGAAGCTGCAGAGCCAGTCAGGGAATATCTGAGCAGGAACAGGGCATTTTTCAGCTGCCTCCCACGTGCCGTCCTCGAGAGGCACCCCGATCCCTGCTCACAGGCCCACCTGCCTCTGCCAAGGCCGCCTGAGCTGTCGGGAAACGGGGGGTGGGCAAGGACCAGGGAGCGAGGGCCCAGGAGCCATCTTCCTGCCCAGGCCACCTTTCTGCCTGATGGTCCCGCCTGTGATCTAGGGACGGGCGAGAAGAAAAGCTGTGAGGAAGGCCTCTGGCTTCTCTTTCTGGAGAGGCTGTTTCATTGAGTTAAAGGGAAAATAATTCAAAATAACAGCAGGGAGTTCCCGCTGTGGCACAGTGGGTTAAGAATCCAGCCGCATGGCTCATGTTCTATCCTTGGCCTGGGAACTTCCATAAGCCATGGGTACAACCACAAAAAAAATAAATAAATAAAAGGAGTTCCTGTTGTGGCTCAGCGGGTTAAGAACTCCACATAGAGTCTGTGAAGATGTGGGTTCGATCCCTGGCCTCGCTCACTGGGTTAAGGGTCCGTTGTTGCCATGAGCTGCGGTGCAGGTCACAGATGCAGCTTGGATCTGGCATTTCTGTGGCTGTGGCATAGGTCAACATCTGCAGCTCCAATTAGAGCCCTAGCCTGGGAATTTCCATATGCTGTGGATGTGGCTGTAAAAAGAAAAAAGGGAAACAAATAAATAAAACAAATCAAAAAACCCCAGTGGGGAGTTCCCGTCGTGGCGCAGTGGTTAACGAATCCGACTAGGAACCACGAGGTTGCGGGTTCGATCCCTGCCCTTGCTCAGTGGGTTAACGATCCGGCGTTGCCGTGAGCTGTGGTGTAGGTTGCAGACGCGGCTCGGATCCTGCGTTGCTGTGGCTGCGGCGAAGGCCGGTGGCCACAGCTCCGATTAGACCCCTAGC
>PVHT021183555.1:28774741-28813432 GCA_004024745.2 Catagonus wagneri
AAAAAAAAAAAAAAAAAAAAAAAACCAGTGGACTGAAAAAAAAGGAGGTCCATGGGCCTCTTTCCACGCTGCCCCCTCCCGTATCTGTAACCATGTCTCTCTGCACACAGAATCCCACACAGGAGCAGTCCCGCCCTGATGTACACTGAGAACAAAGGATGACCTGGGGGGAAATGCGTGACAAATTGCTTTCCCCTTAGAGAAGAGCTAGAGGACATTGTCAGGCTGGCAGCATCTGGATTTTGCTTTTGAGAAATTCTTCCTAAGGCTGCTCAGAAAGCTGGAACCATCGTTTCTATATTCCCTGATTTCCCCATTTTGGTATTTCAGAGTGAAATGCATTAGCCTAATAAGCGCCCTCTTCAATGAAAGAAAAAAGAAAGAGGCATCAATTTCAATGTTAAGGATGCAAATTCAGAGTGGAAAGAAAAATGCCAGGTGCTTCAAAAGATGAGCATTCCAGTGAGTGCAAGTACCTGCAGGCCACACCAACACTGCTCTCTGAGGTGACACAGGTGACTGGGACAGGGCACCCTGAGCACAGGGTGTGGGATGAAATGTCGTATGAGCGCTTTGCCGACTCGCCCATCGCTCCCACGGGGGGATCAGTTCTCCTGTTCACTAAGGCCCAGAGCTGGCTGAAATTAACAGAAACTCTGGGAGTTCCCATCATGGCTCAGTGGTTAACGAATCCGACTAGGAACCATGAGGTTGCGGGTTCGATCCCTGGCCTTGCTCAGTGGGTTAAGGATCCGGCGTTGCCGTGAACTATGGTATAGGTCGCAGACGCGGCTTGGATACTGCGTTGCTGTGACTGTGGTGTAGGCCGGCGGCTACAGCTCCGATTGGAGGCCTAGCCTGGGAACCTCCATACGCCACGGGTGCGGCCCTAGATAAGGCAAAAAGACAGAAAAAAAAAAAAAAAAACAGAAACCCTGGGTGACAGTGTCTCCTTTCCTTGCCATCCCCAGGGTATTGTCCTAGATCTCCAGCAGGGTCGCCGCCACACCTGCTTGAGGATGGGAGGGAGGAGAGGAGGGACCTGCCCGCACCTGAACTACTGGCTGGAACCAAGTCACTGGGCCCCACCTAGCTGCAGGGAAGAAGGCAGGCCCTGGGAGTCAGAGGGTTTGTGACTGTGGGAGAGGAAGGATGGAGAGCGGGGACCCTCCACCATGGCCGTCTTTCAAATGATTATGCACCAAGGAGAAAGCAAGCTGGGCCTGTGTCTTAGTCCGTTACAGCTGCTGTAACAAAATAGCTGCAGACTGAGTGGCATTTATTTCACACAGTTCAGGAGGATGACAGTCCAAGGTCGACACAGATTCAGTGTCCAGTGAGAACCAGATGCATAGCCGGCCATGCTCCGCTGTGCTCTCACAAGTGGAAGGGGCCAGGGTCTCTCCAGCAAGGGCACTGATCCCATTGATGAGGGCTCACGCTACTCACCTCATCATCTCCCAAAGTGCCCCCTTCCAACACCACCACATTAAGGGGTAAGGTTTTTTGCTTTTTTTTTTTTTTTTTTTTTTTGCTTTTTCGGGCCGCACCCACGGCATATGGAGGTTCCCAGGCTAGGCGTCCAATTGGAGCTATAGTCGCCAGCCTGCGCCACAGCCACAGCAATGCGGGATCCGAGCCGCGTCTGCGACCTACACCACAGCTCACGGCAACGCCGGATCCTAAACCCACTGAGTGAGGCCAGGGATTGAACCCGGAACCTCATGGTTCCTAGTCAGATTCGTTTCTGTTGCACCATGACGGGAACTCCTTTACTTTTCTTTTTAATTTAATTTTATTGGAGTATAGTTGTCTTACAATGTTGTATTAGTTTCAGATGTACAGCAAAATGAGTCAGTCATACATATAAATACATCTTTTTTTTTTGTCTTTTTAGGTCCACATCTGCGGCATATAGAAGTTTCCAGCCGAGGGGTCCAATCAGAGCTGCAGCTGCCGGCCTACGCCACAGCCGCAGAAATGAGGGATCCAACAGCATCTTCAACCCACACCACAGCTCACAGCAATGCCAGATCCTTAACCCAATGAGCGAGGCCATGGATCGAACCCACATCCTCATGGATACTAGTCGGATTCCTAACCCACTGAGCCTCAATGGGAACTCCCTAAACTTATTCTTTGCCTGAAGTTTTTCTACAGACAAAAGGCAAGTGGAGGACATGGGGCAGAGGGAAGGACCACATTTCATTCCTGCTCCATTTCACTGTCAGATAGAACCGTCCTCACTGCAAGTGCCAGGAAGCTTTCCGGTTTAAGTAAAACAAGGAGGATCACCGGCTTGGGCAGTTGAAAAGTCCACAGGTGCAGGGTCCCCATGCCTCACACCCAGCCAGCGGGAGGGTGTCCGGTGCCTCCACGCAGCCCACTCTGCTGGCTGCAGTTTCCCAGCTCTCCCCGCCCAGCCAGATCCTCTCTCCAGCTCGGTCCAGCCAAGGCCCTGCTCTCGGCTCTAACTGATCTATTGTCTGCCGTCCATCGACGCCTGTGTCCAGGATGATGGAACGGACTCGCCAGGTCAGGGCTGGAGCCTGGCAATTACTAGAGGTGCCACCCAAATACTGGCCTGGGGGGTGGGAGCTGGACAGGTCCTACCCATCCCTTGTGGCCGCAGGCGAGCTCCTCCAGGGGCCCTGCTCCACATGCATCAGTTCTACTGGCTGGGAACGGAGGCCCACTCATCACTGGCATCTCTGGTTTTGCGTGGCACCTGCCAGGCTCGTTTCCTCCCAACAAGTCTGCCAGCCCCCGCTGCTCCTGGTCATTTCTGCGGACCCTGGACCTCAGGGTCCAGGGACTCAGGACTCAGGGAAGGGGCTGAGGAGCAGTGGGGACATGTGAGGGGAACAGACCTCACTTCCCCCTTGGCAGGGGCGATTTCCAGAGCAGGGGGGTGCCCTTGACACGAGCAAGGCCAGCAGAGGGGAGGGGGTACAAGGCTTGAAGGGGTGGAGGGCACCTCAGACCCTCTCCCCTACCTCCAGGCTCTAGAGTTATCTCATGGCTCCCCCGTGGTCACCCCAAACACACACACATGCACGCACGCACACACATGTACACACACACACACAAGTCCACATATACACATATGAACATAGTTAGACAGGCATGCACACGAAGCCACACACAAACATACACACGCGTACACATAACCACACATACACACATGCACATAGGAAGACACACACACATACACAGGCACACAAACCCACACATACACACATACACGTAATTAGACAGACACACATGCGCACACAAACATGCATAGTTACACACACACACGTACGAATGCATACACACACGTATTGACCTACGCACACACACACACATACACACACAGCAAAGCAAAACAAATGACTTCCCGGAACACAGAAAATCCACTTGAAGATAATTTACTGCCTTCATGGCGAAGCAGCCAGCAATTTTCAGAAAGAAGCTTCCATTAATTACACACAAAACTAGAGTATTGCCAAGCCCTCTGCATGTGCAGATGGGTGTGGCCACCCAGCCCTCCCCAGGGTGGCACCCTGGCTTGTGGGAGGCAGTGTGGACGTGCCTCTCGGCCCAGCTGGGCCACCACCCACCCAAGAACTGGGCTTCACTTGGCAGCTCTGTCAGCCAGGGGGCAGAGTGCATTGGCCAGGGGTCAGGGGTGTCAGCCGTGGGTCTGGGGACGTCGCCTGGGAATCTGGGGGCGTTGGGCCAGTCTCACGTGGGCCTCCCACTAAGGCTCCTCAGTGAGACGAGTCAGAAGTGTCACAAAGGCACAGAGGTGACCCGGAGACCACAGCCTCGGGTCGGTGCTAAAGCCAACACAGCAGGGCCCTCCGCCTGAGGGAGCTTTCAGCTGAGTCCAGGAGACAACAGGAAGCGAGAGAAGGACCTGGGCAGCCGCCAGGTCTGCCTCCAGCCTCCAGCTGCCAGGGGTGGGGCCTCCCTTGCTTGGCCTGGTCTCCCATTGCACAAGGAGAACTTGACTTGAGAAGGGGGGGAAGCGAGGTCTAGACACGTCCTGCAGCTAAACTTGGAGACCCGGCGCCCGGGGTGGGGGTTGGGGGTGGCTCGCACATCACTTAACTACCCACGCGCTCAGCCCTGTCCTCCAGACCAGGTTCCAAGCAAACACTTTTCACCCAGTGGCTCATTCAGCCCTTACAAGAGCTCCATAGGGGCTGCTCCCGCTCCACTGTGGAGGCCTGGAAAGTGGGGCCCTGGGTCTGATCCAAGGTCTGGTGAAGGGGCCTGGAGGTCAGGAGAGAGACAGAGACGGAGTATGAGAGAGAGACAGAGAGACCGAGAGAACGGCCACTCGGGGCAAAGTTGGAGAACGCAGGTCTCTCAGTGAGAAGGCCCTGCTCTCTATAAATCAAGACTCTGCCCTTCTTAGCTGCCCACCGGCTGCTTCCTGCCTGGATGGGAAGGAAGGCCAGCCGCCAGCCATTGCGCCCTTCTCCAGGGTCTGGGGAGGTTGTCTAGGCTACAGGGCGCCACCGCCATCTAGTGGACACATGGGGTCCTGCATGCCCCGAGGCGCCCCTTCGCCCACCCCCTCCTAGCCCTCAGGAAGTGCCTAAGCCCAGCTCACCTGGCTGCCCTACCTGTCAGCAGGTGGCCTGAGCCTGTGGCAAAGTTCATACCTCACCTCCCACGGTTCACTGTCAAGATGAAGAGTGACAGTGACACACTGCCCTTACCTAGACTCCAGGCTGGTTTCCGCTCCCGCCTGAGGGCCAGGACCCAGCAGCATCCTCATCAATCTAGGCTGTCCCTCCCATGGTTTGTCCTGACCTTGACAGCTCTCGAAGAGGATTGGCTGGGCAGTTCCCGAATGTCCCCCATCGGAGTGCTCTGATGTTTCCCCATCAGGGGCTGTGGGTTGGCGATAATTGCCCAGAGGTGAAGTTCCTTCCCATCACGTCACCCTGGGGTGCTTGCTGTCAACGTGACATGCA
Source organism: Catagonus wagneri (assembly GCA_004024745.2). Taxonomy (NCBI): domain Eukaryota; kingdom Metazoa; phylum Chordata; class Mammalia; order Artiodactyla; family Tayassuidae; genus Catagonus; species Catagonus wagneri. Next base: position 28,779,712 of record PVHT021183555.1, read on the forward strand.
GCTGCTGACCTTTGGGACTCAGATGTCCACCTGGCTTTTCCTCTGTCCAGAAGGGAGTCACTCAGCCCACCTCGGGGGAGGGGGAGGGGACTGTGGGTTGTGGCCCCAGGGCCTTCACAGGCCTGTCTCATTACTCCTGCTGGACCTCCAGAAGGGCTGGGCCACTCGATGGGTCACAGAGCTACCTCACCAGCAGGTACATCACTGGAGAAGGCACACAGGTGGGGCCGAATGTGGCTCTGCGCATCCACTGGCCTTGAAGACCCAGGTGGGAATAGGAACACACCAGGTGGCAAAGGGAAGAGCAGGTGGCTGGTGTCTGGGGAGGGTCTGGGCAGAAGCTGGGCACACCCTGCCTGGGCGAGGTCATTGGACAGCTGCCAGAAGTCAGGGAGGAGGTCAAGCATCCCCGCCTGGGGACTCCACCCCTGCGGGCCCCGCCCACACCCAGCCAAGCCCACGGAGCACCCCCAGCATAGGCCAGGGTCCAGACCTCCCATCTCCAGGCTGGGCGTGCACAACCTTGGACGAAAGCACAGCCAGCCTGCGGGTCTGGCACCAGACCTGGGTCTCCAGGTGGTCTGGCTTCTGTGCTTTTTGCCTGAGGAATGAGAGTCCTGAGTGCTGCAGTGGTGCCTTCCAGCGGGGCACCCACCCTTTCCTCACCCCACCCCGACACAGAGAAGGCTCTGGGAAAGGCACCACCGCTGGGCGGGTAGGGCTGCTGGGGCACCTAGGGTGAGGGAGCCCTGGGAGCGATGTTCCCTCTGTCCACTAGGTGTCGCGCTTGGCCGTGCCCTGTGCCGACCCCCCGGAGCGGGAACCCGGCAGTGGGAGCCCCACACAGTGGGCAAGGTCTTACCGCTGGGAGTGGGGCGGGGGGGCGGCAGTCTACGGATCAAAGCTGCCGCCCCCCTGAGCTGCTTTCCCAGCCCCTGGTGAGGAGAGCGGTTCAGGCTGGAGCTCGCTGCCCCTTCCCCGACTCACACAGGGGCGAGGGTGTCCCCGCCCACTTCAGACCACGCCCACCCAGGCCAGGGGCGGGGCTGCGCTGCAGGCCTAACAGGCCGCCAGTGATGCTGCTGCTGCCCGGGTCGGGTCAGGCAGTGACCACCGTACAGAGCCACATCCGGTGTCCCCACCCTGGTGCCTCCCCCCGGACCCGTGTTTGAGTCGCCAAATGAGTGTGATGACATGAGGGGGACCCTCATTTCTGGTCCAGGTAGGACCTGGGAACTGGAACCCCCGCGATTCCCTGTGCCTCCATTAACCCATTCCGGACCAGGCGTGAAAACTCAGCCTCTGCCTCAAAGAGGATCGCGGGCCCACCGACCCTTTCACGACCCTTTCATCCCCACTCCCCACTGCAGAGTGCTGATGTCCTGAACCCCGCCCGCCCGGTCAGTTCACCAACTTGCCTAAAACCACCCTCCCTCAGAGGAGAGGGGACAGACCCGGGTAGGGGGAGGGACGCCACAGGGGAGGGCAGGCAGGATGCCCTGATCCCCACAACAGGGGGAGGGGGTGGGACCCCACAAGGCAGGCAGTGCTGCCATGTGGATGCCTTCAACTCCCACCTGCAAGGACACCTTAAGAGTCAAGGACCCCTTATCACCCTCTCCCATCTCCACTCAGAAAGTCCCCAGGGCGACTGTGCTGTGTGCGGTAGCCCAGCAGTCAGGAAACAGAGCTGTCTCCTGAGTGCTGGGCGACCCCAGTGGCTGGCTCAACCTCTCTGGGCCCTGTCCTCATCTGCGGTTAGGGAAGCAGCCATTCCTGCTCCTCAGAGTCCCCTTGCAAACCTTAGGGAATGATGCCACCTTCATCATTAATTTGAAAAAGTAATACATAGATTTGGTTTAAAAAATGTAATGTGGGGGAAAATGTAAGATGTTCCTGTCGTGGCTCAGAGGTTAACGAATCCGACTAGGAACCATGAGGTTGCAGGTTCGATCCCTGGCCTTGCTCAGTGGGTTAAGGATCCGGCGTTGCCGTGAGCTGTGGTGTAGGTTGCAGATGTGGCTCAGATCCTTCGTTGCTGTGGCTGTGGCGTAAGCCAGCTGCTACAGCTCCTATTCGACCCCTAGCCTGGGAACCTCCATATGCCGCTAGTACGGACCTGGAAAAGTCAAAAAGGAAAAAAAAAAGTAAGATGTGCGAGTTCCTATTGTGGCTCAGTGGATTAAGAACCTGGCAAATATCCATGAGGATGCAGGTTCGATCCCTGGCCTCACTCACTGGGTTAAGGATCCTGCATTGTGGTGGCTGTGGTGTAGGCCTGCAGCTGTCTTGACCCCTACCCTGGGAACTTCCATGTGCTACAGGTACAGACCTAAAAAGAAAAAAAATTTTTTTAATTTAAAAAAATAAATAGGGAGTTCCCGTCGTGGCACAGTGGAAGCAAATACGACTAGGAACCATGAGGTTGCTGGTTCAATCCCTGGCCTCGCTCAGGAGGTCAGGATGTGACATTGCTGTGAGCTGTGGTGTAGGTCACAGACATGGCTCAGATCTGGCATAGGCTGGCGACCACAGCTCTGATTGGACCCCTAGCCTGGGAATCTCCATATGCCGTGGGCCCTAAAAAGCAAATAAATAAATAAATAAATGGGCATCAAACCAGTCCCACAATCTAAGGGCAACATAATGCAGCTGGGATGCTCCCTATGATCAAAGGTGCCTCCTCACAACAGGCCCAGCACAGCTCCCAGATGTCAGCCAAGAGCAGCTGTTGACAACTGGGACAATCCACCACCACCTTATTCACAGGTTCATCCCCTGCCTCCTGCCTGAAATCTCCACAGCAGGGAGCTTGTGCCCCTGTTTCCAGCTGCTCCCCAGTACCTACAACATGGTAGGCGCTTAATAAATGCCAAGTACTATTCACAGTAGCCAAGATATGGAAACAACCTAAATGTCCACTGACAGAGGAATGGATAAAGAAGATGCAGTAAAATTTTAAAAAATAAAATAAAAATCAAACAAAAACAAAACAGTTTTTAAAAGATGTGGTACATATATGCAATGGAATACTACTCAGCCATAAAAAAAGACTAAAATAATGTCATTTGCAGCAATGTGAATGGACCTAGAGATTATAATACTAAGTGAAATAAGTTAGAGAAAGACAAATGCCATATGATATCACTTATATGTGGAAGATAAAATATGACACAAATGAACTTATTTACAATACAGAGTCTCACAGATTTCGAAATCAAACTTATGGTATGTATATGTATAACTGAATCGTTTTACTGTACACCTGAAACTGACACAACACTGTAAACTGACTATACTTAAATTTTTTTTTTTAGGGCCACACCCGCGGCATGTGGAGGTTCCCAGGCTAGGGGTCTAATCGGAGCTACAGCTGCCGGCCTTCGCCACAGCCACAGCCACGCGGGATATGAACCGCGTCTGCAACTTACACCACAGCTCAGGTCAACGCCGGATCCTTAACCCACTGAGCAAGGCCAGGGATCAAACCCACAACCTCGTGGTTCCTAGTCGGACTCGTTAACCACTGCGCCACGACAGGAACTCCAACTATACTTCAATTTTTTGTTTGTTTTGCGTTTTAGGGTTGCACTTGCCACATATGGAAGTTCCCAAGCTAGGGGTCAAATCGGAGCTGCAGCTCCCTACGTACACCACAGTCACAGCAACGTGGGATTCCAGCTGTGTCTGCAATGTACACCGCAGTTCACAGCAATACTGGATCCTATACCCACTGAGCGAGACCGGGGATCGAACCCACGTCCTCATACATACTAGTTTCATTCATTACCGCTAAGCTACACTGGCACAGCAGAAACAAATCTGAGGATGAACCTGCAGAGCAGGGTCTCCCAGCTTCAGGCAACCAAGCAGTGGACTCCTGTCCCCTCGGGCCCGGTGATCACTCTAGGACATTGCCCCCAACCCCTTGCCCCCACCCCAGTCTGCCCTGGGTTGGCGGGAAGGAGCGATGAGGGGACAGAATCCTAACAGGCCAAGAAGTACTGCCCGCCTGGGCCCCCTAGAGCCAGCTGTGACAGTTGGCTGGGACCGTGTCACGGTGAGTTATTCACTCAACCACAAAGTGCGCCTCAGCACAGCAACAGCTGGCGAAGCCTGATGCCGGCTGAGTGCCAGGGAATCTGCATCCCCAAAGCTGCTCTGCCTTTGGGATCTGCACCTGCCATTTCCCTGCACAGATGCTCTCGAGTGAATTACCTGGCGAGTGAGGTTCTGGTTGGACATGAAGGTGGGTGGTGGGGGGAACACACTAATCATCCTCCTACAGCACGTCTGCAAGAGAGAGCCTAGCCCTGTCCCCACAGGAGGCCTGCCATCAGCCCAAGCAGGGCACCCGCTCATGCCGGCGGTCACTAGAAGAGGGGGAAGGAGAGAAGACAACCATGGGGGCAGTACTGGAAGCCTGCCTGTAGGAGGCAAGACCACAGCTGGCCTTGCTGAGAGGAAGGGCAGTGTGCATAGGAGGAGAGGACCCTTCGCAACAGAGGACACCCAGGGGGTGGGGAAGGCAGGGAGCACTAGGATGGGCAGAAGTGGATGAGGCTGTGGGCATGGTGCAGGGACAGCTAAGGAAGACAGGCCTCCGGGAGCCCAGGCACTACCCCCAGGGCACGGAGGCAGCAAGTCAGCAAGCGTAGCCAGGGAGGGTGTAGCCCAAGAGGTCAGGCTTGTCTGCCCGCAGACCTCAGACCCTCGGGCCTTGCGACAAGGAAGCCAGGGCGAGCCTGGCTTTTCTGCCCCTCAGGTGGATGCCAGGTCCCCATTCCTGCTTGCTGCCCTCTGGCAGGCAGGTAGAGGTCCATTCCGGTGACCCTCGAGCCAGGAGAAGGACGCTTCCCACAGAAGGCGGGGGGACGTCGAGGCAACTCAGGCACAGGGACTCAGGCTGCCACTGCCCCCATGGGGCATGGAGCATGGTAATGTGGGAAAAAATAATGCATACATGTATGTGTGACTGGGTCACCTTGCTGTGCAGTAGAAAATTGGCAAAACACTGTAAACCAGCTATAATGGAAAAAATAAAAATCATTATAATAAAAAAAAACTGAAAAATGTGTCTGAATTTCAAAACTCTTACCCAGCTCAGCAAAGAAGCCACGCAGGCTGGGGCCTTTCTGCCTTCAGCTTTCCTGGCTCTGCTTTCCTCTTGCTCTCGAAGTATCAACGTGCACCTTCGAGCCGCAGCAGGTGGCAGAGGCAAGAATAGACTGACAGCAGGTGAGTCAGGAAGACCAGCCAGAGGTTTGCATGGGAAGCTACTGGCCACAGAGCTTAGGATGGGATCAACTGCAGACCTTACCAGTGGGCTGCATGCTACCCGCATCTCACAGCAGGATCATAACATGCGTGTATGTTTACATGGGCATGTTCTGGAGAGCCCGCTCTTAATGGCCTACCGGCACCACTATCCCAATCCCAGCAGGGAGAGCGAGCGGGAGGGGCCCGTAGCCCTTGGTCCAAGGCAAGGGGCAGCACGATCCTTGTACCCCATCGCCTCACCAGCCCCCTTCTTCCCTTCCTCTAAGCCGCCCCCTTAGCCTTCGGAAACCTCCGTCATTTATTAAAGGACCATCCATCATTTATTGGAGTAGGCAGGGACTGTTATTGTGTGTGTGGGGGGGGGGTCATTTTGTCACCATGGCAACCACTGTGGTCCGAAGGGTTTGGGGAGCCCTGATCAGGCTGCTGGGATGGGAAGTGACAAGGACAGCAGATCAAGGGGATCTTTATAGGGCTGTGCGTGAAGCCTCGCATCAGACATCATCTCTATGCCGCTGGGGAGTCTCCAGGCAGGGAGGCATGTAGCTCCCACTGGCAGCTGAGTTCAGAAGGAAAACTAATGAGGCAGCATGACGTGTGGGCCTTTGCCAGCCTCGTAACAAGCTTCCTTCAGGGGAGATGCTGCAGACCCCTCCCCAGCAGAGTGGGCGCCAGACAGCGGAGAGTGAGTCCACTTGGTCCAACTCCAGGCCGTGCCCTGGGCACCGGGGGAGTGTCTTCACACAGGGAGGCCTCCCCTTATGCCAGGACACTGTGGGGTCCAGGTAGGGTGGTCCTCAGGAGGACCCCACATCTCCCAGGGGCTCAGCCCCTACATTAAAACTGAGGAATGAAAGCAACACATATTGTAGGAGAGTTCCCACTGTAGTGCAGCGGGCTGAGGATCTAGTGTTGTTTCTGCAGCAGCTCAGGTTGCTTCAGAGGCACGGGTTCCATCCCCAGCCCAGTGCAGCGGGTTAAGGATCTGGCATTGCCGCAGCTGTGGCGTAGGTCGCATTTGTGTCTCGCATTCGCTCCCTGGCCCAGGATCTTCCATATGCCCTGGATGAAGCCAAAAAAATAAAAATTAAAAATAATGAAGTACTTCGGGTGGATGATCTCATTTAACCCTTTACAGTAACCCTACAAGGTGGGTGCAATTACTCTCCATTTTACAGCTGAGGGAACTGAGGCCCCAAAAATGGTCAATAATGTTTTTAAAGCTGAACAGTTAGCAAGGGCAGAGCATGGACTTGACCTCTGAAGCCTGGGTTCTGACAGAACCCAGGCCTGGACCCCATCCTCGCCTCCCTACCCCCACACCCTCACCCCAGCAGGCCACTGTCAACAATGAGACACAGCCTGGTCCTGCTTCCAGCCCCAAGGCACAGGCTGCCCTGGCTTCGAGTCTCTCACAAGTGAAGCAGGAGGTCCTCACAGGAGTTCCCATCATGGCTCAGCAGAAGCGAATCCAACTAGTATCCATGAGGGCGTAGGTTCGATCCCTGACCTCGCTCAGCGGGTTAAGGATCTGGCGTTGCTGTGGCTGTGGTGTAGGCTAGCAGCTGCAGCTCCAATTCGACCCCTAGTCTGGGAACTTCCATATGCTGTGGGTGCAGCCCTAAAAAGACAAAAAAATTTTTAAAAATTTAAAAATAGAGAGGTCCTCAAGGTGCTTCCCAGAGCAGTGTCCAGGGGCACAGGGAGAGCGAGCCCACCAAGCCCACCACGTCCCACCCAGGGGAGACCCTCGCCCCAGCTTCATTTCCAGTGTCTGAGGCACCTGTAGGCATGTCACCTGCAAAGTCTCAGCATCCCCTGCACAGATTAAGCGGTGAGCTCTGCCCAAATTCAGAGGGCCTTAGACTTACCTTCCTGTCTACCAGCTCTCCCACCACCTCCCCTGGCTGACATTCTGCTCTCAGTTTTCCTTACAGTGAATTAGGGTCCCAGACAGAGCAAGAGGGAGGAGGTCATTCCACGGGCTGGGTCAGGACGTCCTAGAGCAGATGCTGACATTCTGCCAGGGTTTGGGGTCATGGCTGGAAAAGGATCCGGAGGGCCCACTGAGGTGGAGGCGGAGGTTGGAGGGCTGCCCTGAAGTCCTGCAGTGTTTGGACCCACCTGGATGGGGGAAATGTCCCCAGCGAATCTGGGGAGGTGCCTTCACAGCCCCACAGGCAGGCTTTCAAGTCCTGATTGCAAATGCTCAGGCCGCTTCTGGTGGTCTGGGGATAACCCCTCCCCCCACCCCAACCCCCCTCCCCCGCATTTGCCCTAACGACTTCTCATCTTTTCATCAGGCACAGGCCGGGTCTCTTCTCTGTACTGCCTCCATCAGCAATGATCTTCATCATTTCCTCCTCCTGCCCAGACTCCCTACAAAGAGAGATAGTTTGGGACTGGGTTGTCAGAGTTCTTTTGCTTCGCTGCAAGATTTTTTTTTTTTTTTAATGTTATGGCTGCACCCACAGCACAGGGAAGTTCCCTGGGCCAGGGACTGAATCTGAGCCACAGCTACAACCAAGCTACAGCAAGGCCAGATCCCTTCACCCACTGTGCTGAGAAGCATATCAAACCTACACCTCTGCAGTGACCCAAGCCGCTGCCGTCGGATTCTTAACCCACTGCACCATAGCAGGAACTCCCCTTTTGGGCAAGACTGAGTGGTCTCTCCATGAGGTTTTTCCCACATGGCTTCTCCCCATGGCTTTGTTACCAAACCAAACTCCGGCCCGCTCACCTGACAGGCGGCAAAGCCAAACTACTGACACCAGATCACGGTGCAGGGAAATGCGGCATGTATTGCAGGCACCCAGAGTGGGGCCGAGCAAGGAGCATGGCTGGCTAGGGCTCAAGAGGCCCAAACTCCCCGAAGGCTTTCAGGGAAACGTTTTTTAAGTCAGGTGGTTGTGGGTGTATGATCAGCTGGTGGACTTTCTTCTGACTGGCTGGTGGGGTGGTCATCCAGAGTTAACATCAAGCAGAGTCAACGTCATCCAAAGTCAACATCATCCACCTTCTGGTTGCAGCCGGTCTCGGGTCTACGTGCTGGGGGGCAGCACACAGTTACCTTCCTCCACCTGGTGGGGGTTTCAGCATCTGCAAAACTGCTCAGGGATAAAGGGTCAGGATGCTATCTGTAGCCCTTGAGGAGGAACTAAAGGTCCTTATCTTTGTTTTAATGGCCAAGCCATTATTATTTGGTCTTGCTTGACTGTTTTTCTTTACTTCTGCCTTCTCTCACTCCTCTAATTACATGTGCTCTTTGGAACCTGGGGAAGTGCCTAGGAGGTTAAAGGGGTTTTGTTTTGTTTCGTTTTGTTTTGTTTTTTCACAAATAAGAGGCAGGCAGAGGACATGGGGGAGGTTGGGGGGGGTGTCTGTTCTGGAAGGCTCCCGCACGGTCCTGCTCAGTTACAATCCCCCTTTTCTTGGATACTCCTCAGTCTTGAGGGGAACAAGGGCAGGACAAGAAAGGGCACAAAGGTTGGGACAGAGAGGTTAATCATAAACTCGACAGAGAAAGTTGGTTTTAGGGGGCCTTGGTTTCTTTCCGCTTCCCCACGTGGCTTCTCCATGCGGACTGAGTAGCTGAATTTTTTGCATGGCAATTCAGGGCTCCCAAAGAGTGTCAGACTGTCATAACTGGCAGCGCGTCGCTTCCTCTGCCTTCTTTTGGTTAGAGGGGGGCCTGTAACCCAGCAGGAACCTAGGGGGCCTTCCCGGGACAGACGTGCTCCCCACATCCTCTGCTGCAGCCCCTCTCTCTAGTACACAGAAAACAGTATCTGATGAGCATTTCCTGAGTTGTTTTATAGATGCTAAAACCCTCAGCGAATGGAAGAAGTTAACTGCTTGATGACCATGATGAGCATGAAGCCCCCAGACCTGCTGGCTCCCAAGGATTGATGATGCTAACACCTGCGACACCGCCCTGTTACCTTGCATCAACCAATGAGGGTTGTGCATGGGTTGGTCACACATCCTCTGACCTCCCCCCCAACCTGGCCTTTAAAAATGCCTCCCTAGGACTTCCCGTCATGGCTCAGTGGAAACGAATCTGACTAGCATCCTTGAGGACACAGGTTTGACCCCTGGCCCTGCTCAGTGGGTTGGGGATCCTGCATTGCTGTGAACTGTGGTGCAGGTCGTAGACACTGCTCAGATCAGTATTGCTGTGGCTGTAGGGTAAGCTGCAGCTCCGATTCGACCCCTAGCCTGGGAAGCTCCATATGCCTTGGGCGCAGCCCTTAAAAAAAAGAAAAGAAAAAGAAAGACCCAAAAGGAAAAACACCTCCTTAGGAATTCCCACTGTGGCTTAGCAGAAACAAACCCAACTAGTATTCATGAGGACACGGGTTCAGTGGGTTAAGGATCCGGTGTTGACATGAGCTGTGGTGTAGGTTGCAGACGTGGCTCAGATCTGGCGTTGTTGTGGCTGTGGTGTAGGCCAGCGGCCGTAGCTCCAGTTCAGCCCCTAGCCTGGGACCCTCCATATGCCTCAGGTGTGGCCCTAAAAAGACAAAAGATTTTAAAGAAAGAAAACGTGGCTAGCTCCATTGGTCTCTGACGTACAATTTCAGTGTGATCTCTCCACGTATTTAAAAGAAGATGGGGGAGTTCCCTGTTGATCTAGCAGATTAAGGATCCGGCATTGTCTCTGCTGTGTCTCAGGTTACTGCTGTGGCACAGGTTCGATCCCTGACCCAGGGAACTTCTGCAGCACCCCCCAACCACCACAAAAAAAGATGTTTAAAATGCCTCCCAGAAACCCACCAGGCAGTTTGGGTGTTTTGAGCACTAGCTGCCTGGACTCCTTTCCTGGCTCCTGCAATAAACACTGTGGTTTCCTTCCCCACAACCCAAGGCCAGCTTTACTGTGCGCAGGTGAGTAGACCCAAGTGTGTTTCCATAACAAGTCCACCGATGGAACAGCCTGTGTCCTGGGAGGCTAAACATTCCAGGGCTCGGGGGCCCCCAGACCCACCTCAACCCCTCCTCACACCCCCTCCCCCAGACTCTTGGGTTTTCCAAACATGCCCAGGTCGAGGTTGCAGAACTAACAAGGTTTCAGCACGGACCGGACTTTCTTCTGAGTTGAGTGCACCCAGACACTTCCCTTCACCAGGGAGGTCAGGCCCTCGGGGCTCGGCTTTTCTCTAAGCATACACCAAGGAGGAAATGAATAGATCCAGCGAGGCGAGTGCAATCAGATCTCCTAAGCAACCACTCATCTGCTTGGCTCCACCAAATCCTAAGTGGTGAGGTTCATTAGACAATCTTGGGAGCTTGGGCCAGGCAATTAGGAAGTTGCAAATAAATGGCTGTGCTGGTCCTCCCTACCTGAGCCTCTCTATCAGGAGCTAATTAAGAGAAGGCAGGATGCTTCAGAGATGCACACAGGTAGCATCTTACTCTCCAGGGTCTGTGAAGCCTTGGTGACCCTGCAAATCCCACCAAAGAGTGTCCCACCCAGCCCCCCTGCACCCCCACACACCCTCACACACGTACACACACTGCACACACGGAGGAGCAGATGTTAGCTTCAAGGCACTAACAGTTATGCACATGCTTAGGCAAACAAGAAGTTACATTAGGCAGAATATATACTGTATGACAAACAGAGATTGCTACTAAGTAAAGTGTGCACTCTACAGGCAACAAAACCCTGCCTTATCAGCTTATGAATAGGAACAAAGAACAATTTGAGGAGCTCCCTGGTAGCCTAGCAGTTAAGGACCCAGTGTTGTCACTGCTGTAGCTTGGGTGTGATCCCTGGCCTGGGAACTTCTGCATGCCCTGGGCACAGTCAAAAATAAAAAGCAAATAAAAAAAAGAACAATTAGAGTAACATAAATGTATTCAGAAGAGAAGAAGGCGTTCCTATTGTAGCACAGTGGAAACGAATCCCACTAGTATCCATGAGGATGTGGGTTCGATCCCTGGCCTCACTCAGTAGGTTAAGGATCCAGCATTGCCATGAGCTGCAGTATAGGCTCCGATCTGACGTTGCTGGGGCTGTGATGTAGGCTGGCAGTTGTAGCTCCAATTTGATCCCTAGCCTGGGAACTTCCATATGCTTCAGGTAAGGTCCTAAGAAGCAAAAAAGAAAGAAAAAAAGAATCCAACTTCAGTGACTTGTGGAGACATGTGTTCCATCCCCGACCCAGCACCATGGTTAAAATATCCAGCATTGCCACAGCTGTGGCATAAGCCACAGCTGCCACTCAGATTCAATCCCTGGCCCAGGAACTTCTCTGTATGGGGTGGGTGCAGCCATTAAAAAAAAGAAGAAGAAAGAAAGATATACCCTAAAACTTGATGCCTTAAAATGATCATTTTATTTCACAATCTCTGGATCAGGAATTTGGCAAGTCTCGGCTGGACGGTTCTTCTGCTCCATGGGCATCAATTCAGCTGGGAGCTTGGCTGGGGGTGAAAAGTCCATGATGGCTCAGATTTCTCTCTGGAGGGCTTTTCTCTCTCTCTCTCGCTGGCAGGTTGGAAGTCTTCCACAGAAGCTGGCATCCAAAAGAGGACGTCCCAAGTAGAGAAGTTGGAAGCTATAGATCTCTTAAGACTGAGCCTTGCGGAGTCCAGAACCGCAGCTGGAGATGGGGCTAGAGGACCAGCAAAGGATGCTGACAGGGTCTGGAGATCCCAAGGAGGAGGGAGAGGAGGAGGAGGAATTAGTGGATCCTCTGACAACAGTGAAAGAGCAATGAGAACAGATGGAGAATTGTACAAAGGCTCGGGAGCGGCTAGAGCTCTGTGATCAGTGTATATCCTCCAGGTCACAGACAAAGGAGGAAGGGACAGAGGAGCTCTTTGACTTCTTGCATGCTAGAGACTACTGCGTGGCCCACAAACTCTTTAACGGCTTGAAATAAAGGTGTAGATTCATTCACCCCAGCCTTCATCACTTGGGCCTTAGGATATTTCCTTGTGGTTTTGAACATGCCATTTGTTTCTTATTTGTGTAACTAAGTTCTTGTGGACCTCAAGGATTCTGGCATAGGCAAGTAGCTTCTATGTAATTATCAGTGATTGCATCTTAATAAAATCCAGTGATTAGCAAAAAAAAAAAAAAAGACTGAGCCTTAGAAGGTCACTCATAAGACATTCTATTGGTCAAGCTCCAGGACCAGCCCAAATACAAGAGGAGGAGAAACAGACTCCACCTCTTCATGGAAGTACAAAGGCTTTGCTTTGATCCAGTATATTCATATATGTCGCCAAACTTGATATGGCATGTGAGAGAATATTCTCATCGTGCTGGTCCCTAGCCACACCTTAGGTGGCTTGTAGGTATCCTCATGCTGAAACCATCAAGCCAGGGAAAGAGTGGAACCCTTCTCTTCTTAGAACTTCTCATAAGATATTCTCTTTGTGCCCTCTGACTTCCCTGGGGGGATGGGAATCCTGCCCGGCCCCCAGTGTCCATGACCCTGATTCCCCTTCCCTCGCCAGCCCCTTCTACACAGACTCACCAGCAGGGGGTGGTGAGAGCAGGACGGGATGTGCCACTCTGAGCCGGTCCCCTCTCTTGGTGCTTTCAAATATGGGGAATATGGCTCCTTGGTCCTAACCCTCGGGTCTTAGTTACCTCTCTAGAACGACAGGAGAAAATGCACCTCAGTATCCCAATACACTAGATTAAGGGCACTCAGTCTCTTAATCATTATCATCGTCATGCTCACTGTCATCATCTTCATCTCCACCATCCTCGCCATCATCACTATCATCATCACCATAACCACCATGTCATCATCACCATCCTCACTGTCGTCATCATCCACACCATCATCACCATCCTCCTCATCATCATGCTCACATCATCACCAACATCACCATCCTCACCATCCTCAGCGTCTTCATCACCCTCACCATGATCATCATCATCTCGATCACCGTTATCATCCTCACTGTATTCACCGTCCTCACCACCTTCATCATCCTCCCATCAGCATCATCCTCGCTATATACATCATCTCACCATCATCCTTTGTTTTGGGGGGCACACTCAGAGCACACGGAGGTTCCCAGGCTAGGGGTCAAATCAGCTGCCAGTCTACGCCACAGCCACAGCCACGCCAGATCCGAGCCACGCCTGCAACCTACACCACAGCTCACAGCAACTCCGCAGCCCCAACCCACTGAACGAGGCCCAGGATCGAACCTATGTCCTCGTGGATACTAGTCAGATTCGTTTCCACTGAGCCAGGACGGGAACTCCTTACCATCGTCCTCACCATGATCCCCATCCCAGCCAGGGCAATGCCATGATCACCACACGATAAAGAGATTAAATTGACCTAAAGCTCACAAAATCCTTTTTTCATGGGTCCTCCTGGTCCAAAATGAGCAATGGTGACCCCAGGGTGACTGGGCCTCATTTGGCCTGTGGATGGGATGAATGGGAGGTGCTGAAATAGTGTCATCAGAGTGTAATCCTTCCTTTCTTTCTGCCTTTCTCTTTTCTGTCTCTCTCCCTCGCTTCTCCTTCTCTCCTTTCCCCACTTTCTTCTCTCCCTCCTCCCCTCCTCTCTCCCCCTCAGCCCTGCCTGTCCCCTGATCAGCTGCACTCTCAGCGGGGCCCTCCCCCAGGTGACTTCAGGTAGTTCCTCTGACCCCATCCCACCTGGGTGCTGCCCCACAGGCCTCTCTGCTGTCAGCCCCACCCAGAGCTCCAGGCCTGAATTAACTGGTGCAGCTCGGATCATGGGCTCAGCCTGAACCCATCACAGCTCTGAGAAGGTGGGCACTACCACCAGGCCTGGGGCCAGAGCCAATTAGCAGAGCTGGGCAGGGCGTGTGTCCGCTCCCCAGGACATCTGGGCTCAGAAGGCAGAGGTGGTTCTAGATGGAGACACTGGGGGAGTTCCCATTGTGGCTCAGAAGTTTAAGAACCCAATATAGTATCCGTGAGGATGTGAGTTTGATCCCTGGCCTCGCTCAGTGGGTTAGGGATCCCACATTGCCGCAGGCTGTGGCGTGGATCCGGCATTGCTGTGGCTGTGGCGTAGGACTGCAGCTGCAGCTCCAATTCAACCCCTAGACAGCGAACTTCCATACGCTGCAGGTGAGGCTGTAAAATTTCTTAAAAATAAAAAATCAGTAGTAGATGGAGGCACTGGAGCTATTAGCAAAAGATGGGGGAGACGCACATAGAACCCGTCCCAGGGGCGTGGTACCTCCAGGAGAGGATGAGGGGTTGACAAAGGGTAGAGGACAAGGGTCCAAATTGCCTCTGGTCGAGCACCTGGCTCTGGCACTGGCTAGCTCTGTGACTCTGGGCGAGTCACCACCCTCTCTGTGCCTGTTGCCCATCTGTAAAATGGAAATCACAATATACACACATCACAGGAACATGTGTACACCCAATGACGGATGTGTGTACGCCCTGACGTGGCCGTGCACCTGTAGGTTTCTGTTGCTACAGCAGAAACACCGTCTCACCGGGGAGAAAAATTCACAGGAACTATATGGGGCTAACTCACGAGCCTCAGACCCTCCTGACCCCCCAGAAAAGACACTGGAAACGGCCTCCTCTCAGCCCCCACATCCCACCAGGGTGCAGGGAGAAAGCACCCAGGGCAGGGGCTATTACAGACACACAGATGACAGCTGAGGAGTGACCAGTGATCTCAGGCAGGTGGCAGGACATGACCCAGGACACGTCCTGCAGTCCCCAGCCCTAATTGTCACAGCTTTGCATGTCCTTCACACCTAATTAGATTCCCTTGTAGGGAGATAAAGGCTGTTACTTTTTCTGCAGGATTGAGTTTCTGAAAGGTGGGGGTGGGAGACTGTTGAGAGAGAGAGAGCCGGGAAATGGAGGGAAAGAGCCGGCTGTTAATAGACTTTGAAATAAAATCCTGACAGATTCAAATGGATTCTGCAGCCCGAGAAAATTGAGTGCAGAGGGAATTGGATTTAAACACTGTTAAATGTAACTGTCTCCCAGGATCTACAAAGCTGTTCAAGTGGTCATCTTTGGAGGTGTATGGAAATGCTGTGTGAATAGACCGATGGACCGTCTAGGCAGAGGGCTCCTTCAGTGGAGATCTACATAAGACGGTGTCAGAGTTATTAGCAACACGATAAACATGACACGGTGGGTGGGATTTAATCAGAGCGGCTCAAAGCCCCAGCAAACCTGGGACTCCCAGCAGCTTTTCCTTGTGTGCGGTCACCTGGGAACTCTCGAGGTTGCAGAGGAAGGCCACAGTCTTGGGAAGCTGACGGGCTGGGAGCGGGGTCTCCAAGCTAAGGGCAGAGAGGTTAAGATTTACTCTGTTTATTGATCATCCCCAATCAAGGACACACTCGAGAGAGGACTCAGATCCGCCCCTCCCTCATGACATAGCCTGGGCGTCTGGTAACCCCAGTCCTCGAAACCCCTTGCACACACAGCCCAAGCCATGCTTCCCCTCAGGATCACCAACCCCACTAGAGGGCACCCCTGGGCTCTTTCTCTGAGGACATAGTAATAGCCTGGTGCCCACCCCCAAGCCAGGAGCAGAAACACAGACCTATTCATGTTTGTGGGAGTGTATCAGTCAGGCTGGAAAGGGGGCTGCTGTGTAACAAACAACCCCCACCAAGAGTCAAAGGCACAGCTCTCATACTGTGGGTCCAGTGGGTCATAGGTTACCACTTGGGGGCCAGGAACCCAGGTTGACACATGCTTCCATGTCACTGAAAGAAAAAGGAACCCCCATAAACTGACCTTCAAAGTCTCACTTTTCATGGTCCAAAGCCAGTCACATGGCCAGACCAGACTTCTAGGGAGCAGGGAAGTATAACACCTGCACACCGTGCCCGATGGAGACAAAATAATTTAGGGACAGCCCTAATGACTCCGGGCCAGCCAGTACTACTCACTCTCCCTCTTATCTCCCCAAGAAAACAACCCCCAAATTCCAGCTTCATCCAGCCAAGACCTCAGGGTGATGCCCAGGAGGACTGTACCATTGTACCAGGTCCACATATGGCACTTTTGCATCTGAAGCCTCATCAACTAAAGAACGAATCGTTTCCTCCCACACCCGCACTGATGCATGGAACAGAGACTTGACAACCACAGTGAATAGAGGAAGAAAGGAGACACCACCTCACAGAAGAGGGAGCCTTGGGGACCGAAACCCTGAGCCCCTGCAGCGGGCATGTTTCTTCCTGATGCCCAGCCTCAGGGCCTGCGTGGAGGCAGCCCCGTGTGCTCATCCCCAAGACCCCTGGCTCTGCCCTCTGAGGACTTACTTGCAGAATTTCCTACATCCTCTTGGTCAGTGTGACTTGGTGCTGGGGCACGCGCCCCACTGGGGACAGTAGTTTCTCCCAGCCTTGTCACAGGCAATGAGTGGAAGTTTGTCTCTAGAGCACCCATTCTTCTTCCCTTCTAAACGGGTATTGTTTTGTCATCACGCTGTCTCAGAACCTTAGCGGGTGTCTTATTTCTGATCCTGGTCAGCTCCAATGCCAACAGCACCCACAGCTCTTTTTTTTCTTCTGGCCACACCCCAGCATGTGGAAGTTCCCTGGGCCAGGGATGGCACAGCAGTGACGACACTGGATCCTGAAACCCTAATCCCCAGAGAACTCCTATACCGATTGCTCTTGTGCCAACACCCCCACTCACGTGGCCCCAGCCCCGCGCCGACTTCCGGCGGGCTGCGCAGCCCACGCTTCCCACACCCCCATCGTGTCCAGGGGAGAACCCCACACCCTCTGCGCTCTGACATGAATCTCGCCACGTAGAGATTTTAACAGTGGCTGCAGTGCCATCCCCTTAACTGGACTCTTGTCAAATCTGCATTTTCATTGAGTTTAACTGAGGGGAACTTAATACAGTCAAGCTTTTCCAACTTGGTGGAATCCCTTTTTTTACTTTTTTTTTGGGGGGGGCAGACTCATGGTATATGGAAGCTCCCAGGCTAGGGGTCAAATTGGAGCTACAGCTGCTGGCCTGCACCACAGCCACAGCAATGCAGGATTCGAGCCACATCTACAACCTACACCACAGCTCACGGCAACACCAGATCTTTAACCTACAGAGTGAGGCCAGGTATTAAACCCACAACCTCATGGTTCCTAGTTGGATTCGTTTCTCCTGCGCCATAAGAGGAACTCCTTTTTTCACTTGCATTCCTGCTTCTAGCTGGCCAATCTTTGTCTGAGTTTGGCTGTTCTTTTTATTGTTGTTTTGGGGGGTTTTGATTTTTGGGTGTGTTTTTTCGGCTGCATGAAAGTTCCCAGGCCAGGGATTGAACCTGTGCCACAGCAGTGATGACGCCGAATCCTTAACCACTAGGTCACTAGGGAACACTTTGGCTTTTTCTTATCATCTTGCCAAGCGCAGCTGCAGGCTTCCGGCTAACAGCCTCTTTCCCTGGAGCTAGTTTCATCATGTTCAAGGTTCAGGGTCCAGGTTGCTGCAGTCATTTCCTCCCAAACACTTCACACTGCAAAGCATCTTCTGCCTAAACCGGCACCACTCGCTTTCCAGTATTTTTTTTTTTTTTTCCAGCAGTGCTGTTTCTGGGTGTCAGTTTCAGTATTCGTCAAGGCTGACTAGGTTCTGCTGCACCTAACAAATGACCCCCAGGCCTCAGGGACGGAAAGTGACAAAGGGCCGCTTCTCACTCAAGCCCCTGCCCTCCTGGGTCCTCAGGGCACCTGCTCCCTGAACTCACTCTGGGGCCCAGGAGGGTGGGCACTCTGTCCACCCCTCCAGCCACAACTGTAGGCAGGAAAGGGGACATGGTGACAGGGCAGCATGCTCACGGGCTCCAGGCCTCTGCTGCCCTGGCCTGGGGCTCCTTTTCCATCTCCTGACCATGCCTGTGATTACCTATCACATATCACCTCAGGGGTTAGGGAAAGAATTTTTTTATTAACTTTATTTTATTTTTTACTTTTGGCCATGCCTACAGCATGCAGAAGCTCCTGGGCCAGGGATCGAACTCATGCCACAGCAGTGGTCGGAGCCACAACAGTGACAATGCTCAATCCTCAACACACTGAGCCACCAGGGAGCTTGTAAAATTTTTTACAAGAATGGACTCAGGCATAAACTTGTGCAGTTTGATCCCTGGCCTCGCCCAGTGGGTGAAAGATCCAACGTTGCTGTGAGCTACAGTGAAGTTCACAGATGTGGCTCAGATCTGGCATTGCTGTAGCTGTGGTATAAGCCAGCAGCTGCACCTCCGATTCAAACCCTGGCCTGGGAAGTTCCATATGTCACAGATGAGACCCTAAAAAAAATGTTTCCTCTGACTTTTAACAAGAAAATCGGGGCGTTCCCATCGTGGCTCAGTGGAAGTGAATCTGACTAGCATCCATGAGGATACAGGTTCAATCCCTGGCCTCAGTGGGTTAAGGATCTGGAATTGCCCTGAGCTGTGGTGCAGGTCGCAGATGCGGCTCGGATCCCACGTTGCTGTGGCTGTGGCGTAGGCTGGCGGCTACAGCTCTGATTGGACCCCTAGCCTAGGAACCTCCATATGCCATGGATGCGCCCCCCGCCCCCGCCAACCAAAAGAAATTAAAAAACAAAAAACAAAAACAAGAAAATCAGGAGAAGAGATTTGGAAATGGAGCATTGTACTCCATTTCCATTTGAAAATATTTGTACAACACGGCAAAGGAAAAGAAACTAAAGGAGCCACCTGCACAGCTCAGCTGGCTGCCACAGCCAGTCCAGTGGTCTGCAGGTCTGAGGGCTCCGGCTGCCCGGCCAGCCCGACAGTGGTATGCTGGTGCTTTCCTTTCTGCCTCTCCTCACCGGAGCATCATCAGGTCTAGAGAGTATGAGCCCGTGGATTTTCTTCCAGTACTTTCAGAATTTCACAACCTCAACAACTCATACAACTCAACAACAAAAAAACAAACAACCTAATCATAAAATGGACAGAAGACCTAAACAGACATTTCTCCAAAGACATATGAATGACCAACAGGCACATGAAAAAAATGCTCAACATCACAAATTATTAGAGAAATGCAAATCAAAACAACAGTGAGGTACCACCTCACGCCAGTCAGAATTGCCGTCACTAACAAATCAACAAATAAAAAATGTGGGAGAGGGAGTGGAGAAAAGGGAACCCTCTGCTTCACTGTTGGCAGGAATATAAATTGGTACAAACATTATAGAAAACTGTATGGAGGTTCCTCAAAAACTAAATATAGAACTACTTTATGACCTAGCAATCTCACTCCTGGGCATATATCCAGACAAAACTTTCATTCAAAAAGACCCATGCACCCCTATGTTCAAGGTAGCACTATTCACAATAGCCAAGACATGGAAACAACCTAAATGTCCATCGACAGATAAACGGATCAAGAAAATGTGGTACATAGGAGTTCCCATCGTGGCTCAGTGGTTAACAAATCTGACTAGGAACAATGAGGTTGCGGGTTCGATCCCTGACCTTGCTCAGTGGGTTAAGGATCTGGCGTTTGCTGTGAGCTGTGGTGTAGGTTGCAGATGCGGCTCGGATCCTGCGTTGCTGTGGCTGTGGTGTAGGCCAGCGGTTACAGCTCCGATTAGACCCCTAGCCTGGGAACCTCCATATGCCGTGAGTGCGACCAAAAAAAAAAAAAAAAAGTTGTGGTACATATACACAATGGAATACTACTCAGCCATAAAAAAGAACAAAATAATGCCATTTGCAGCAACATGGATGGAGCTAGAGATTCTCATGCTAATGAAGTAAGTCAGAAAGAGAAAGACAAATACCATGTGATATCATTTATATGTGAATCTAAAATGTGGCACAATGATCCTACTTACAAAACAGAGACGGATCGTGGACATGGAGGGCAATATTTGCCAGGGGGGAGGAAGGAGAGAAGAGGATAGATGGGGAGTTTGGGGTGGGTAGATGCAAGCTGTTGCTTTCGGCTGGGTAATGGAATCCTGCTATACAGCACAGGGAACTGTATATAATCTCTTGGGTTAGATCATGAAGGAAGATAGTAAGAAAAAAGAAGAATGTGTGTATGTATGTGGGGGGGCTGGGTTGCTTCACTGTACAGCAGAAATTGAAGGAAAATTGCAAATCAACTATACTTCAAAAAATTTATTTTAAGAATTTTACATCCTCGGGAGTTCCTGTCGTGGCTCAGTGGTTAACAAATCCGACTAAGAACCACGAGGTTGTGGGTTCGATCCCTGGCCTTGCTCAGTGGGTTAAGGACCCGGCGTTGCCGTGAGCTGTGGTGTAGGCTGCAGACACGGCTTGGATCCCGCGTTGCTGTGGCTGTGGCGAAGGCAGGCGGCTACAGCTCCTGTTAGACCCCTAGCCTGGGAACCTCCATATGCTGCGGGTGCAGCCCTAGAAAAGACAAAGAAAAATAATAATAATAATAATAATAATAAATAATTTTACATCCTCACCTTTATCCCATGGGACAGACCAACTTGCCTCAGTAACAAGAGCAAGTTCTACTGAGCTGACCGGATTTGCCCTCTGCTCCTTTTATTCATTCCAATGGGTATTTATTAAGGATCTGCTGTATGTCAGACACTCATCTGGGCCCTGGTGATGCAAAGGGGGAGAAGAAGTAGACAGACACAGAGACAAGGCTTTTCTCGTGGAGCACGCCTGCTCGCAGCAAAGACAGGAAGACAGGAAATAGGGCACTGAATGTTGATGAATTTTCTGGAGACGAATAAGCAAGGGAGCAACCGGGCTGCGAGGAGTGAGAGAGCGAACTAGCCACGCATCTCACGGAAAAGCATCCCAGGCAGAGGAAACAGCCAGTGCGAAGGCCCCGAGGCAGGGGCAGCTCGGAACATCCAATGAACAGCGCCAGATGCGTGGGGCTGGAGGAGAGAGAGTGAAGGGAGAAGAGCTGGAGTCACGCTCGAGGTGACAATTGGGGTGGGGCCTGCAGGCTGCGACAAGAACTCTGGACTTTGCCCGGAGTGTAACCAGGATCTGGGGGACTGGGGAGCAGAGAAGTGATGTGAGCAGTCTGGCCGCTGGGCGAGAAAGGCGGGTACGGTTGGTCTGTTATGTGATGTGTTGCAACACAAGTTATGTGTTGCTGCATAATAGATGACCCCAAAACATAGGAGCTTAAAACAACTAGGGGTGTTCCCATTGCGGCTCAGCAGGTAAAGAACCCGACTGGTATCCATGACGACGCAGTTTCTATCCCTGAGCTCTTTCAGTGGGTTAAGGTTCTGGGATTGCCCTGAGCTGCGTGCAGATTTTGGACTCAGCTTGGATCCCGCGTTGCTGTGGCTGTGGCATAGGCCGGCAGCTGCAGCTCTGATTGGAGCCCTAGCCTGGGAACCTCCATATGCCACAGGTTCGGCCGTTAAAAAAACAAACAAACAAAAAAAAAACTCAGGTTCATTACCTGACATTTTTCTCAGGTCAGGACCCTGGCGTGGCTCAGTGGGGCTCCCCGGCTCAAGGTCCCTCGCAGACCCCAGCAGGTGTCAGCAGGCTGAGGTCCCATCTGAAGACTTCCCTGAGGAAGGGTCCACTTTGAGGCTCACTCATGGCTTCTGGGCAGAATCAGTCCTCTGAGGGCTCGGCTCCTGGCTGGGGTTCAGCCTGGGGTCACCCTGGGCCCTTTGTCACGTGGGCCTCTCCACAGGACTGCTCTCAACTACCGTCTCCACCAGACTGAGGAAGCAAGAGACAGGGAGAAAGATAGAAGCCAGAGCCTTTTTACAGCTCCGCTTAGAAGGGGCCTCCCATCACTTTCGCCATTTTCTATTCATTAGAGGCCAGTCACAGGCCACACCGACACTCCAGGGTCAGGGATCACAGAGGGCGTGACCACCGGCAGGTGAGGATCAAGGGTCGGCTGGAGGCCCACACGGAGGGCAGAAGGAGAGCTGAGAGAACAGCTGCTGCCTACTGCACTAGTCCGAGCCTGAGATGGCAGCAGCACGGAGCAGAGGGAAGGCGGTCAGAAGTGGCCCGCTCTGGATACTTTTTGAAGGTGCTGAAAGTGGTCTTTGGGCTTTGAGATCAAGAGAGGCATCTTGTTGAAGCTCCCATTGTGGCTCAGCGGGTTAAGAACGCAGCTAGTGTTCATGAGGATGCGGATTTGATCCCTGGCCTTGCTCAGTGGTTAAAGATCCAGCGTTGCCATGAGCTGTGGTGTAGGTCGCAGATGAGGCTCAGACCCTGCATTGCTGTGGCTGTGGCGTAGGCAGGCAGCTACAGCTCCGATTCCACCACTAGCCTGGGAACTTCTATATGCTGCGGGTGCAACCCTAAAAAAAAAAAAGAGAGAGAGACATCATGTTTTTCAGCTGGAAGATGGGGTTTGTCCTGACCTAGATGGGACTTAGTCCCACACTGGACACGGGTCCCTCCCACACTCTGAGACCCTCCTCCCAGCAGAAGTGGGAGGTGAGGAGAATGCGTGGGAAACTCCAGGTCCCAAAGGTGCCTGAAAACAGATGCCCAACCCATGCCCCAGCTCCCATCACCCCAGCCTTAACACAAGCAGCCCCTGCCCCACCAGTCACACTTCCCAGTTACTAAATGAGTTAATCGCTGCGTGAAAGGAGAGCTGCAGATGCCTTGGAGGCCCTGCCTGCGTCCCTAAGCCTGCTAACCCTTCCACTTAATCCTCTTTTAAGACCTTCGGCAGCGGGGGGGGGGGGGGGGGGGGGGGGGGGGGGGGGGGGGGGGTGCGTAATCAGTTTTTAAGGTTACAGACAACATCCTCACTCCAGCGGTTGCCCAGGGCAACGATGGGCGGGGGCGCGTGCGAGCACCAGGCCTGAGATTGGATTACTCGCTTTGTGGATTCATCCATACAGTTTATTCTGCTCCGCCTGAGGCCGAGAAGGGATTTGTGGCTGTGTCCTGAGCCATGAACTCAAAGAAGAGTTTAGGTGGGAAAAAAAATGCAGACCAATGAGCAGAATTCATCTCACCCATGTACCTTTTGGTTCAAAATACTCCCTGAGCTGATTGCCTCAAACAAGGATCTAGCCGGGGGCGGGGCAGGGGGCGGGGGATGCCCAGCACACACCTCTCCCCGCCAGGGAGGGTCAGGCTCCAAAGGAAACTGATCCCAGACATCAGACTCTGTTCTCTGGGGAGGAAGTTTAAATCAGATCAGAGAAAGCATAAGCCTCCACCCGAACTCTGGTTCGGTCTCTGAGAGCCATTCCAGAGAATGAGGACACCCCCCACCCAGGGGCTTCCACAGATCTCAGGACAGCTTGCACGGCCACCTCCCGGCTTCCCTGACCACATGGCCCTCTGTCGTCTACGTCAACCACGCGTACCTCGGCCTCAGGGCCTTTGCACACGCCAGGCCCTTCCGCCTCCCTATCTCACACACCTGGGTCCCCACTCCTCCCGGGTCTCAGCTCACTCAACACCTCCTTCTGGACCCCCACCTGAAGCGGCTCCCCCATCACCCTACAGCCCACCTTGGGGCACTCGTCAATTCCTGAAATTAACTTGTAATGAGGAGCTCAGCAGTAACGACCCTGATTAGTATCCAGGAGGATGTAGGTTCGATCCCTGGCCTCGCTCAGTAGGTTAAGGATCCTGCGTGGCCGCAGGCTGCTGTGTAGCTTGCAGGTGCTGCTTCGATCCACTGTTACTATGGCTGTGGCAGCCATAGCTCGGATTCAACCCCTAGTCTGGGAACCTTCATATGCCACAGATGCAGCCCTAAAAAGACAAAAAATGAATAAACAAATAAACTTGTAATGAATCTCCTTGCCCAGTGCCTAACACCCTCTCCGGGATGGGAGTCCCTGAAGGTTACCGGCCTTGCATGTGTTGTTGTCCCTGACCCGGGGAGGGAGGGCGTGGATGAGAGGAAAGTCCTCATTAGAAGTTAATGAATGAATGAATGAGGGACATTGAGGTCAAGACATGAGCAGGTTGAGAGGCAGCATCTTCTCTCGGCCAGAAGTAGGCATGGCCCCAGCTGCACAGCACTTAGCCCACCACCGAAGCCATCCCAGCCAGTCAGAGCGGGGGTTAGAGACAGCCAAGGCCGCTGGCTTGGGCTTCATCAAGGACACAAGCCCAGTCACCGCCTCAGCTCATCTGCCAGCTCCTTGCCCCCGCCCACTGGCCAGGTGACCCCAGCCCACCAGGAAGGGAGAGAGCTGCCTGGAGATGCAGGGAGCGCTCCCTGGAGCTGTATCGGCTTTAATGGGGGCACCTGCAGGGGCTCCACTTCCCAAAAGCATCTTCCCATCTGTGTGACTTTTCCTTTGTTTTCGGGCCTGGGTGTTTCTAGTCCATGTTCCAGAGGCCCCTGCCATCCTGCAGCCCCCAAATTCCTCCCAGTGGTTGCTAGATGACAAACAAGAGGTGAGGGAGGCTGGCAGACAAGGCATCCAGGCCAGGCCAAGTCTTGTGCCCCCTGAGGGACACCCCTGAGAGCAGGGATTCGGGCATAGAGCATTTCTGAGTCTGCATCCTGGCCCCGGGAGCCACAGGTATGCCAGGACGGGCCCGGGGCGGGGCCTGTGTCCCTGTGCTCAGGGCAGAGACCACCAGGGGGCAGTGTGGGAACCTCCCTCCTGGGCCCAGCCCTGAGTCCTAGCAGGGCCTGAGCAGACCGGGCTGTGTGGCTGGGCTTTGGGAAAAAGTCCCCTCCACCCCCTGGGCGAGTGATCATAAAGTGTCAGCCGACCTTCCACACTAGCCCTGGGGGTGCAGGAGTCTAGGGTAAGACCTGTATTCCTGGGCCTGGAGCCCAGCACACCTGCCATACCTGAGTGCACACCTGAGCTCACCTGCACACATAGCTGGACACACCTGTGCACACCGACACACCTCCCCATGCTCTTCTCCTTTGCAGCCTCATTGTCCCCACTGCTCCATCGCTGTGTCCCTGTGTGACCTTGAATAAATGATCTAACCTCCTGGTACTTGAACTTCCTCACCTGTGAAATGGGTATAATAGCCTCCATCATAGAGCTGTTGTGAGGATGATGCTGGGACGATACCTGGCCCACTATATAGCCCATTTAAAGGCTGCTCCTTTGAAATCAGTCCGACCCCACATCTGAAGTCATACCTGCAGACGGCCATGCCTATGCCACACCACGTAGTTCTCCAGGCAGGCCTCAAAGCTGAGGTCGCATGAGCCAGCAAAGAGTCAGGTTTTGAACAGAGCTTCTGGGAGTTCCTGCCGTGCTGCAACGAGATGGGCAGTGTCTCTGCAGCACTGGGACACAAGCTGTAGCCCAACCCTGGCACAGTGGGTTGAGGATTGGGCATTGCTGCAGCTGCAGCATAGGTTGCAACTGTGGCTTGAATCTGACCTCTGGCCCAGAAACTCCATGTGCTGCAGGGCAGCAAAAAAGAAAAAAAATAGGAAAAAGGAAAAAAGGAGTTGCCAGGCAGGTGAAGAGCCAGTTGTAATACAATAGGAGCTGGTGGGGACTGCGGCAAGTCAGAATAGAAGCCCAGCACAGAGGGCAGCTGTTCCGGGTCAATCCCAGCTGACCGTCCATCAGCCTGTAGGAACATGCAGCCAGCGTGACCTCATCTGGTTCTTCAAGAGAAGCTGCAAGCCTGGATCTGAGGGTAAATATTTTTAGAAACATCTTGCTAGCCCAACAAAATGTGTCTGTGTATCGGATATGGCTTCAGAGGCCCTGGAATATGATATCTGTTTCAGAGTCCACGTGCCATGTGGACTGACCACACTGGGAATGGAGGGCCAGGCCCCCACTTGGTTTCTTCATGTATCAGGATATGTCACTCCCTGAAGAGACAGCTGTGGGACGATGATGATGGTTGGAATAAAGCACTTTGGCCTGCCCTGGGACCTGACATAGAGCAGGTGCTCAGTAAACCACCTGTTTCAGTTTTTTGTTTTTAGGGCCACATCCACGGCATATGGAAGTTCCCAGGTTAGGGGTCGAATTGGAGCTACAGCTGCCAGCCACAGCCACAGCCACAGCCACACAGCATCTGAGCCGCATCTGCTACCTACAGCACAACTCACAGCAATGCTAGATCCTTAACCCACTGAGCGAGGCCAGGGATTGAACCCAAAACCTCATTGTTACTAGTCAGATTCATTTCCGCTGTGCCACAACGGGAACTCCCCAACACAGGTTTGAGAGCAGAGGCTCTGGATCTAGAAAGCCTCGGTCCAAACTCCTGCCGGTTCCAAAGCTGTAGGTAGACTGCATCAAAAATGTCCTACCCAGGAGTTCCTGCCGTGGCGCAGTGGGTTAAGTATCCAACTGCTGCAACTCAGGTCACTGGGGAGGTGTGGATTAAAACCCCAGCCCAGGGCAGTGGGCTAAGGATCCAGTGTTGCTGCAGCTGCAGAGTAGTTCACAGCTGCGGTTCAGATTTAGTCCCTGGCCTGGGAACTTCCATATGCTGCAGGTGCAGCTATTTTTTAAAGAGGGGAAAAATTTTTACCCAGTATTTTTCAGTCCCCCATGCTCTTTCAGAAGCTGGCCACACCCCTCACAGCCATGAGATGGAGACTGGTCCCCTCCCTTTCAAACCAGATGGGCCCCAGTGGCTGCCTTGGGGAGGAGAGTGGTCGGAAGGGAGGCTGAAACCTCCCGAGGCTCGGTTATCCATGTCCAGAGTCTCTACCTGATTTTCTCTCTGTGCTCCGGACGCTTGAACTGCTTGGAACAAGCTGCCATGCTGTGAGGAAGCCCCAGCCACATGGCGAGGCCAGAGTCCAGCCGAGGTCTCAGCTGACAGCCAGCTGAACCGCTAGGCCTGGGAGATGACCTCAGCTCCAGGAGCAGAGGCCAGCTGTCCCCACCAAGCCCGGCCCGAATTGCCCCCCAAATTGATGCTGTCATAGCTTATGTCGCTCAGTTTGGGGTGGCTTGTGATTCAACAATAGGTGGCTAAAACTGTCTGCTCCCTCAGGGTCCTTGGACAAGTTGCTTAGCACCTCTGCATGTTTCCATGTCTCTAATACCGACAGTAAGCGTCCGCTCCACGTGACTGTCAGAGGGTCAATACGTATGTGCAAGCACTGGACTGAACAATCTCCCATAAACATCCATGTCCCTCCTGGGATTTCAGAATATGGCTTTATTTGGCAAGAGGGTCTTTGCAGATATAATTAAAGGTGAGATCATCCTCGATTAGGGTTGGCCCTAAATCCTGTGGCTGGTGTCCTTACCAGAGAGAAAACAGAAACCCAGAAGAGGGAGTTCCTGCTGTGGCTCAGCGGAAATGAATCCGACTAGGAACCATGAGGTTGCGGGTTCAATCCCTGACCTTGCTCACTGGGTTAAGGATCCAGCGTTGCCGTGAGCTGTGGTGTAGGTTACAGACGCGGCTCGGATCCCGCATTGCCGTGGCTGCAGCATAGGCCGGCAGCTGAGGCTCCAACTGGACCCCTAGCCTGGGAACCTCAATATGCCGCAGGTGCAGTCCTAAAAAGCAAAAAAAATAAAATAAAATAATAAAACAGAAACACAGAAGAGAAACAGGGAGGGGAAAGCTAAGTAAAGACGGAGGCAGAGGCTGGAGGCGGCTCTATACACCAGGGAACACCCAGGGTGCCAGCGGCCCCAGAAGCCGGGAGAGGGAGAGGCAGGATGGACCCTGGAGCCTCCAGAGGAGCACAGCCCTGCCCATACCATGGCTTTGGACTGCAAACCTCCAAGCTGAGAGAGTACCAGCTCCTGTCATTTCCAGTGGCCCAGTTTGTGGTGACATCACTGCAGCGAGGACCCACGAGCTTGTATAGATTCTTGTTGGAGTGAAAATGATAACTTTAATATTGATTTATTTTTGTTTTTTTAGGGCTGGACCTGTGGCGTATGGAGGTTCCCGGCTAGGGGTCGAATCGGAGCTGCAGCTGCCAGCCTACACCACAGCTCACAGCAACGCCGGATCCCCAATCCACTGAGCGAGGCCAGGGATCAAACCTGCATCTTCATGGATGCCAGTCAGACTTGCTTCTGCCACAATGGGAACTCCTATTTATTTTTTTTATAATGGCCACACCCACAGCATATGGAAGTTCCAGGATAGGGACTGAATCTGAGCCACAGCTGTGACCTACAATGCAGCTGTGACAATGCCAGATCCTCCAGGGATTGAACCCATGCCTCTGCAGCAAGCTGAGCTGCTGCAGTCACATTCTTAACTCACTGTGCCATAGTGGCAACTCCAAAAGTGCTAACTTTAAAGCAGTAACAAAATTGAATCAGGGAGTTCCTGGTGGCTCAGCAGGAAGGATCTGGCATTGTCACTTCAGTGGCTCAGGTTGCTGCTGTGGCACAGGTTTGATTTCTGACCCAGGAACCTCCACATGCCACGGGCTTGGCCAAAAATGAAATTAAAAAATAAAATAAAGGAGTTCCCGTCGTGGCTCAGTGGTTAATGAATCCAACTGGGAACCACGAGGTTGAGGGTTCGATCCCTGGCCTTGCTCAGTGGGTTAAGAATCCAGCGTTGCCATGAGCTGTGGTGTAGGTTGCAGACGCGGCTTGGATCCCACGTTGCTGTGGCTGTGGCGAAGGCCAGCGGCTACAGCTCCTGTTAGACCCCTAGGCTGGGAACCTCCATATGCAACAGGTGCAGCCCTAGATAAAGCAAAAAAGACAAAAAAATAAAATGAAAGAAAATAAAATAAGATAGAATCCCACTTGCTGCAGGCCCTCTGGCTCCTAACAGGATTCCTGTGTTGGAATCTTCCAGACAGCACGTTCTCCTTGGTAGATAGGACTGTTCCCCCCACGAGTTGGCATAAAGAACGGGCACCGTGCCCGTGGTGGGCTGAGGGGAGGGGCCCATCCCGGGCACACACTGCTGCTGGCCGGCTTCCCCAGCACAGAACTGGCCCCGCTGGGAAACCCAGCCACCCAGGTGGGCGCAGCCCGGGAGACCCCACTGCAGCCCTCAGGCCTGGGCTTCCCGCCTGCCCAAGGGGTACGGCATTTGCACCACCTGCCTTTCCAGAGCCGGCAGCTCCGGGCAGCCCATCAGGGAGATGTTGCCAAGTGGGGCCCAGAGCAGGGCTTTGGGCTGCAGCTGTTCCTGGGGCCTTTCTCCACAGCCTGGCCTTTCCTCCTGCCTCTGGGAATTCTGCCAAAGGCGGTTCAGCCCGGGAGCCAGGCCTCAGGCCCCGCCCCCTCCTCCCAGAACAGAGCGAGCTGTTTAGTTCGGCTGTTTAGTTCCGCTGTTTAGTTCAGCAGAGACAAAGGCCCCCCATAGGCCAGGGAGCCAGGCCCCGATGTGCGTGCAGACAAGCGCCCTTGGGCCTGTCTGTGAGCACGAGGCCATGCCACACGCACACGCACATGGACGCAGCTCTCGGGCCCACGTGAGCACACGTGCCCAGGAGCTGCAGATGTGTCTGGGGTTTGCACGTGTATGCCTCTGCTTGTGGACACACAGAGGTCTGTGAGGTCCATGCATTCACTCCTACTTGTGCCTTGGCTCCAAATCTGGGCACCCACTTGTAGGTGAGGGGCAAAAAAGAGTGCCTACCTCTGTATCCGGGTCTGCAGCTGTGACCGGGTAGGCACGAGAGTGTGTGTGTGTGAATGCGCGTACATGCGTGGGTTGCTGTGCACGTGTGCGTTTGTGCGTGTGTATGTGGGTGTTTCTACATTTGCTTTTTTTTTTCTTTTTTTAGGGCCGCACCCGGGGCATATGGAAGTTCTCAGGCTGGGGGTCTAATCGAAACAACAGCTGCCAGCCATAGCCACAGCCACAGCCACGCGGGATCTGAACCGCATCTGCAACCTACACCACAGCTCATGGCAACGCCAGATCCTTTAACCCACAAGCAAGGCCAGGGATCGAACCCACGTCCTCATGGATACTAGTCGGATTCGTTTCCGCTGTAGCACAATGGGAACTCCCAGGTGTTTCTACATTTGAAGTACAGGTCTGTGTGTGTCCTCTCTCTCCACATGCGTGTGTGTGCTTGTTGTGGGTGCAGGATGGGAAAGATGATTGGGGTGCAGGGCTAGAAGAGGTTGCACCTGCCGGGGGCAAGTCTTCCTAAGGTCAGGAGTCCTTTCTGCGTTGCCATTGGAGGGCTGATGTCCAGCAGTCGCCTCGTCTCCTGCGCTGCCCACTCAGCGCAGGCGTTTCTCCAGCGGGTGTACAGGTTGGGGTGGGGAGGTGGCCTCAACTTGGGCCACACTCCCACAGAGGCCAGCACCACATGTCCCCACGCAGAGACCCCCCTGACCTTCCCAAGCGTCTGTCTCTCTGCTCCAAGCTCAGGCTGGAAGTGGAGCGGAGCACAGAAAAGGCAGAGGAGGAGTTCCCGCTGTGGCACAGCAGGGTAATGTTCTGGCTTGTCTCTGGGGAGATGTCAACTCGATCCCTGGCCCTGCACAGCGGGTTGAGGACCAGCATTGCTGCAGCTGTGGCTCAGGACAGAGCCTTTGCTGGGGTTCTCAGGGCAGGAAGGGATAAGAGGGGGCCCAGCAGTGGCTGGGACTGGAGATCCGGGTGGACCTGGTTGCCCAGACCTTGCCGTGCTGTGAGAGCCCTCAGAAGAGGGCTCGGGGTAGGGCCGGGGCTGATTGGTTTGTACATGAGAGGGGCACTCCAGTAGCTGGTTTATTGTCTCCTGGTTTCGGGAAAACCTGGTACCCACTGCATCCACTGAAGGCCCCAAGGCTGCTGGTGACCAAGAAGCCAGCAGAACTTTGAGGCAGGGGCCACAGCTGCTGAGCGTGGCAAGGTTGGGCCGGGGTCCCCGCACAGAATCAAACACCTGGTCAGTCCTCCAAATTTAAGGGCAGCTTGCTTGTCCTCAGCTTGGAAAGGCAACAGGAGGTCTCCAGGAGGTGACAAATGAGAGCCTTCGAGCTCACGGCCTGGGAAGCTGGACCACCCAGCAGGGCCACCTAAAGGGGAGGCTGGTCCCAGGGTTCCCTGGGCTGACTAAGGGATGCAGATGTCCGGGTCTGTCCCCACTGTGTGGACACGTCCCAGCAGGGAAGGTGCTCAAGGCAGGCCCTGCAGGTACCAACACAGATGCCCCAAGTGGCCCCCCTGGAAGGCCCCTCAAGAGGGCTCCCAGGAGGCCAGAGGTGGCTGAGCGGTCCCACTGAGAAGGAGGGTGAGCCCAACTGGCTCGGGGCACAGGGGAAAATGAGGGCCACCCTGGACCCCCTGGGGCCAGCATCCCTTCTCCAGGAGCCTCCAGGGTCACCCCCTGATGCTGCCTCCCACCCCAAGACCTGTCCCGTCCCCCCTCCTCCTGGCACTGGTCAGAGTGTCTGAACAAAGGGCACTTCATTCTCGCTTCAGCACTGCACGTACTAAAATTGGAACATACAGAGAAGATGAGCATGAACCCTGCACCAAGATGACAAGCACATTTGTGAAGCATTCCATATTTTTGGTAATTTTTTTTCCTTTTTTGGCTGCCCCACAGCATATAGAGTTCCCAGGCCAGGGATCAGATCCAAGTCACAGTTTTGACCAACACTGCAGCTGTGGCAATGAAGACTTCTTAACCCACTGTGCTGGGCTGGGGATGGAACCTGCGTCCCAGTGCTCCAGAGGCACTGCTGATCCCTTTGATATGCAAGGGAACTCATGCATTTTTCCTTTTTTTTTTTTTAGGGCCGCACCCACAGCACATGGAAGTTCCCAGGTTAGGGGTCAAACTGAGCTGCAGCTGCCAGCCTACACCACAGCTTACGGCAACGCCGGATCCTTAACCCACTGAGCAAGGCCAGGGATTGAACCTGCATCATCATGGATACTAGTCAGGTTCTTAACCCGCTAAACCACAGCAGGAACTCCTCCTCTGTATTTTTAAAGAATATGTATATATGTGTATGACTGGGTCACCTTGCAGCACAACAGAAAATGGAACAACATTGTCAACCATATGTACTTTAACAATAAATAAATAAATAAACCAACCCTTTCGGGAAGATTCTCTGAGGACTTCATTGGTTTTCTTTCTAGAGCATAAGGAATGAGCTGAACACTCTAAAACAGGAGAGGTCGCAACCGCTGAACATGCACTGGGGGAGGCGGGGTGGGGTTGGGGGTGGTGGTGCTGACAGGTGCCTGGGGTACACCACCCCCCTTCTGGTGGATAAGCAGGGGCCAAGGGCTGAGAGCAGAGAGCAGGGCAGGCCCGTGTGGACGGCTCGGGCTCGCTGAGGACACAGCCCCACACCTCAAGGGCAACCTCAGAGACCAGGCTGGGGCCCCCACAGCCTGCTGAGCACCAAGGCCAGATGGATGATGGCCTTGGAGGCCAGGCCCACAGGTCAGAGGGCAGGAAGTCCACAGCCGGCGAGGAGCCGCAGGACCTGGAAGGGGGTGATCCCAGCACCCATGGAGGGTCCCACTGGCCCCTCCATCCCCCTCCTCGAATCCTTTGGGGAAGGTTTCCAGGGTTGTGGACGCCCAGCTCCGTGAGATATCAGGGGGCAGGTGTGGAGCGTGGGGGATGTGAGTGTGGCCAGACTCCGGGGGGGTGGCCTCAAGCCGCTCCCGCCATGGGGGCTGCACAGCTACTCTGACGTCTCAGGCTAGGACTGGCATGTGCTAGAGTCTGTTGGGGTGATTGGGGAAAATGCAGGCATGAGTGTGTGTGTGTGTGTCTGTGTGTGTGTGTGTGTGTGTGTGTGTGTGTGTGAGAGAGAGAGAGAGAAAGAGAGGGAGAAACAGGGCCCCACCCCTGACCACCTGCACCCAAGCTGACCCTGAGCTCCAGTCATCTGACCCCTGTCCGTAGGGCTGCTGGCTCACCCTTCTCAGCCATGGAGCCCTTGCAGGCTCTCAATCTTCCAGAAACTTCTAGAACATGGACACGTTTACCCATAAGGCAAGAGCTATGACTACTTCATGAGGATAACGTCTAAAAGTGAAACCACCAGGTCAGAAGGGCCTGAACCACTCCCAAGAAGGGCCATTTCCACATAATTTATCTCCTGACTTCTATCTTGGGCCCCTGTGCTGAGTGAGAGGCCCAAGGTGACCACACATCAAAGTGGCCCATTTCCCTCAGTCACAGAGTCCGACTTGTCCCTCCATGGATGGCAGCCGTTACATATACATACATACATATTTATATGTGTGTGTATGTATATTGCCTTTTTAGAGCTGCCAATCTGGCATATGGAAGTTTCCAGACTAGGGTTCGAATTGGAGCTGCAGCTGCCAGCCTATACCACAGCCACAGCGGTATCCAAGTTGCTTCTAGCAGCCTGCACCACAGCCACAGCAACGCCAGATCCGAGCCGCATCTGTGACCTACACCACAGCTCATGGCAACATCGGATCCTTAACCCACTGAGCGGTGCCATGGATTGAACCCACATCCTCACGGATACTAGCTGGGTTCGTAACCTGCTGAGCCACAATGGGAACTCCTCTCCTCTTCTTATAAAGACCCCAGTCATCAGAGTCAGGGCCCAGCCTAGTCCCTATGACCTCATCTTAACTTTGCTACATCTGCAAAGACCCTATTTCCCAATAAGGCCACA